>JAHRHZ010000069.1:2308190-2376745 GCA_024137785.1 Ginglymostoma cirratum | reverse complement strand
AAACGTCAAGCTTTCCTGCTCCTATGATGCTGCTTGGCCTGCTGTGTTCATCCAGCCCCACAACTTGTTATCTCGGAAACAATCTTGGTGTTAACTTCTTATTCATTATATCCACCTTTAGGATCTGGCCCTAAAATCTACTTCACCATCCAATTATAAGAGCCTTAGGTGAGACACACTGAAGTAATCTTATTCTGGTGCCAAGTGGATGTGCAATCAGTGCTCATATTCTAATACAAAAATGGCAGGATCATTCAAAGATTCTGCAAAACAGGCGAGTCTGGGAAATTGAAAATTATCACATTGAACACACGAACAAGGAGCAAGAGTAGGCCATGTGGCCCTTTGAGCCTGCTTCACTGTTAAATAAGACCATGGCTGATTTGATTTTAACCTCAACTCTACATTCCCGCTAATCTTTCATCCTCTGTGGTAATCAAAAATCCATCTACCTGTGCCTTAAAAATATTTAAAGAATCTGCATGTCCCCCATTTGAAGAAGGGAATTCCAAATTCCTCAATAAACAAAAAGGTTTCTGTATCTGTTTTAAATTGGCACTCTCTTATTTTTAAACTGTGACCCTTATGTATAGATTCTCCTACAAAAGTAAACATCCATTTGACATCCACCCTGCCAATTCCCTTCAGGATCTTGCATGTTTCAATTAAGCTGTATCTGACTGTTCTAAACTCCGGACGATACAGGCCTAGCCTGGGGGATAGCAAATAATAAACTAATAATAGACTAATCTTCACAAACAACTGATTTTGCATTTATGTAACTTTTGATGTGCAGTAGTTTAAGTGCCAAAAAGCTAAACAATGAGAATATTCAGTTTGTTAAACCAAACATATTTACATTGGAACCCAACCTGATCTCTGTAGATGGAGAAGTAATCCTGTGATCCATTCTCAGTGTGGGGATTAGGCATCAAGCACATGTTCCGGATGCAAGTCTTCCATTTCAACTGCTTTCGGTCAGACTCTGAGTTCAGTCGTCTTTGAAGGCGTACAGTTAAGAATGCAGTGTAATAATTCTTAAATGTAATTGACTGAAGCTGGTCAATGAAGAGTAATATATTAGTGTTGAGTCAGCTGAATGACAAGTTCTTCCAATTAGGAGATAAACATGAAGGAAAAAATTAATAAAAACAACTCAATAAATGAAAAATATAATCATAGAAAACTCACTCACAGTAAAAGGCCATTCAGCCCATTGTTTCTGCTCCGGCTGAATAAACTAGCTGCCCAGCCTAGTCTTATTTATCAGCAATTGGTCTGTTGCCTCGGAGGCTACAGTACTTCTGGTGTAGGTCCAGGTACCTTTAAATGACTTAAGGGTTTCTGCCCCAATCACCAATCTTGGCAGCAAATGCCAGATATGTACAACCCTCTGAGTGAAAAGGTTTTTTAAGTCCCCTCTAATCCTTCTACCAACACTTTATATCTGTGTCCCTTGGTAACTGACCTCTCTACTCGGGCAAGCTGGTCTCCCCTGTCCACTCCACCCAAGCCCCTTATTATTATATACATGTCAATTAAATCACTCCCTCATCCACTTCTATTCTAAGGAAAATAATCCCAGCCTTTCAAATCTTACTTGCAATTTTCAAGCCTTGGCTACATTCTTGTAAATCTCCTCTGTACTCTCTATGAAGCAATTATGTCCTTCCTGTAATGTGGTGGCCAGAAACCATACAGAAAATTCTAGCTTTGGCCTATTCAGTGTCTTCTATCATTCCAGCATTACATCCAATACCATGGTCAATGAATAAAAGCATCCCATATGCCTTCTTAACCACCTTATCTACCTGCTTCCACCTTCAGGGATCTGAGGTCATGCATCCAAGGTCTCTCACTTTTTCTATCCCTCTTAATTCCCATATTCCCCTGTAGCTGTGAACTTTTAGTTTTTTGGGACCTTGTCAAATGCCTTACAAATAATCTATGTAGGGAACACCCTGTGCACCACCCTTGTCAATCCTCCTTGTTACTTCCTCAAAAGATTCAAAAGAAACAAATTTTCCTTCATAAAACCATGCTGACTATCCCTGATTAATCCATGGCTTTCCAAGTAACAGTTAATCCTATTTCTTGTATTGATTCTAGTAATGTGCCCACCATCAAGGTCAAACTGACTGGCCTATAATTATTTGGCCCATCCCTCATAACCTTTTCAAATAATGGTACAATATGTGCAGATCTTTCCAGCCAATTCTTTTTTCATGTCGTTTATTTTCGTAATTTCCTTTTCACTTTACCTCTGTACTTTCTATGCTTCTCTACAACTCCTAAAGTATTACTTACTGAGATTGTAATAAACTCTATTATTCTGATCTTTCTTACGTTGCATGCATTTTTTTTATTCATTCTTGAGATATGGGTGTCACTGGCTAGGCCAGCATTTATTGCCTATTGGGCAGTTAAGAGTCAACAACATTGCTGTGGGTCTAGAGTCACATGTAGGCTGGGCCAGAGTAAAGGTGGCAGTTTCATTCTCTAAAGGACATCAGTGAACCAGATGGGTTTTTCTGACAACCGACAATGGTATCACGGTCATCATTAGACTCTTAACTCCAGATTTTTATTGAACTCAGACTCCACCATCTGCCACGGCGGGATTGAAACCCAGGCCCCCAGAAAATTACCTGCATCTCTGGATTAACAGTATTGTGATAATACCACTAGGCCATCAACTCCTCTAGATGACCAGGGGACTCTAGATTTGGCAATACCACCCATTTTCTTCATATGGACAGGTTTTCAATGTGCCCCAGAATCTTGGCTTTTGAATGCCTCGACTGAATTGTCACTGGCTTTCAAGTAGCCTTCAAGTCTACCTTGGGTCATATTATTTCTCAATTTTGTAAGATTTGCCTTTGTCCAATTTTGAACTTATTCTAACTTTGCCTATTTCCACAATAATGCTAATTCTAACTGTACAGCAAACTTTTTATTAATTGGCACCTATTGGATCAGGAGTGTGCTGGTTGATCAAGAGGTCCACATATCAATATAAGAACACAACACTAAGTCATAGAAATGTAATGCAGTGGGTATACACATCACAGTTATACTTTATTTACAGCATAAATAACTTTGCCTTAAATAATACTTACCAGTAGAGAGCCTTCTCACACGCACCCTCAACTGACTACTTGGACATTGGGGAGATTGTGATAATACAGTAAACTTCTGGCATTTCAGAAATATAATTTTTGCCAATTTATTGAGTGTACCGGATAGTCCACGGGTGTTCATAAAGTGCCAGTTAAAACAAAGTTTGCTGTGTTATGATCACTATCCCCAAAAATACTGATCCACTGCAACTACGTCCACCTAGTCAGTTTCATTTTCTAAAACTAGATCTAGAATTGCTCTCTCTTTCATTGGGCTCATGTGCTGGCTAAAAGAGTTCTCGATGCAGTTCAAGAATTGTGTTCTGAGGAATTCTTCCTCAGAATTCCTGTTCTGAGGAAGGGTCACCGGACCCAAAACGTTAACTCTGTTTTCTCCTTCACAGATGCTGCCAGACCTGCTGAGCTTTTCCAGCAACTTTGTTTTTGTTCTTGATTTACAGCATCTGCAGTTCTTTTGGTTGTTATCAAGAATTGTGTTTCCTTTGTGCCCCTCACACAATTTGTATCCCAGTTGATATTTAGGTAGTTGAAGTCATTCTATTATTTCTGCAGTCAAATTTTCCTACATGTTTGCCTCTCTAACTC
This sequence comes from Ginglymostoma cirratum, assembly GCA_024137785.1. Lineage (NCBI taxonomy): Eukaryota > Metazoa > Chordata > Chondrichthyes > Orectolobiformes > Ginglymostomatidae > Ginglymostoma > Ginglymostoma cirratum. The sequence goes on along the minus strand of JAHRHZ010000069.1, from coordinate 2,373,020 downwards.
TCTGGCAATACTTGGGAGTCAAAAGTACATGCTCAACAGTGTGTCTGCCCCTTCTTGTTTCACAGATCAACCCATACTGTCTCAATTGATGCTTAATTTTGTATAACATTTGTCCTCGCAGCTGTAACTAAATCTTCAGTCAATAATGCTAGGCCCCACTTAGGGCATTTGTGGTGCAGTGATAATATCCCTATCTCAAAGCCAGGAGACGCACCTGCTCCAGAGGTGTGTAATAGCATCTCTGAACAGGTTATCTAGAAAATATCTGCTGTGCCTCTCTTCTAAAAAAAAAAACCCCTCCAGTGCCCTGTCTTAAAATATCTAGGCACTTTGAGCTACCAGCCTTGTGTCTCCAAACCAAATTTCCATTATAGCAATGATACGCTGCTGCATGTCTATTTGCATCCCCATCTCTTCAGATTTATTTGCTTTACTCCTTGCTTTTCAGATATATGTATTCATACTGCCAAACTCCTGTGCTGTATATTTTATAATGTCTGCTTCCTCTGTCTTTCAGTGTCACTCACTAATTTTCTGCCTCTGGATTCCCTGCTCTGCATTTGCCCCCAGATTCCCATGTTTCTTGTTTGGCTTGTACAGATCCCACCTTTTCCAAACTGGTCTCAACGTCCCAGAAACCTGATGCCCAATCTCCTACATCAGATTTCCAAATCTGGAACGGTTTAAGATTCTTTAATTTTCACAAGTGAAAAGGACATAACAAAATTAATTTGGTAAACAGTGGATTTATTCCACCTGCAGCAACACATTAGCAGAATCTCTTCAGACCAGCAAACCATGTTGCATTGCTGTTTTCTCATCTATCTTTTTCCCTTGAATTTATGCTCTGCATTTCTGTGTCCAAGTTCTAATGCTAGAGGCTTATGAAATCTGCAGTGAAGATTCAGTCTGGCTGAATTGTTGTAATGTAGGGATCATTGGGGGAAGCCAAGCCACCGTTTTAATAGCATCAACTGCAGCACTTCAATAAGTAAACAAATGTAAACGGTCTCAACATCTCACTTAAGAGTTACAGGGAGACGGTAAGTGTACAAGATAAATGTGTTGCGTGGGTGTTTGGTAAATGGGCGAAGAGTTGGAAATGGGGTATTCAGAAATCTGATGGTGGTGAAGAGCGGTCAAGAGCGAGTCAGGTGGTTGTCAATTTTATAGTTACCCAGAAGTTAGAGCAGATTTTAATCTGTCCAACATTTCCTGGGAAACAATCCAGCTAAGTAGAAGTCTCCACCTTAACTCCGAATTGGAGAATTTATTGGAGGCTTCCAGATGGATGTTAATTGCCTATCAGAAGTTTTAACTTGCTGGACAGTTCCTGTGTAGTTGGTGTATTGGAATTCCTGAGCACGCACTCAGCACATTATTCAAGGTATGTTGCTGCAGCCCCTATAATCTAAGCAAATGATCTGGGCTGCAAACAGACTTACATTATACAATTCAACCAGATTACAAACTGCTCAGTTGCCGGGATGGGTGATTTGTGATGCAAGATGACACCAATGGTGTGGGTTAAGTTCCTGCACTAACCGAGGTTGCCATAAGGTCTCTCCTTCTCAACCTCTCTCTTTGCCTGAGACTTGGTAGACCTTAAATTAAAGCACTCATCATTCTCTAATGAGAGAGCAGCTCAGTTGGCTGGTGGCTGGTTTGCAATGCAGAATGATGCCAGTAGCATGGGTTCAACACTGGCTGAGGTTACCATGAAGGCCCTACTTCCTCAACTTTGCCCGAGATGTGCTGACCGTCAGGTTAAACTCATCACCAATTTTCTCTCTCTAACAAGAGAGCAGCTTCTGGGACTGTGGTGACTTTATTTAATTTTTCAGTCATGGATCTATTCACCTGTTTTAAAAATGTTCAACGTCACTGCCTTAACCTTGCTCTGGGGAAGAGTTCCACAGATTCATGATCCTGAACAAAATTCTCTTTATGTCCATCCTAAATGGGTGACCTCTTATTTTTAAACTGTATCCCCTAGATGAAGCCCCTCCCACAGGGGAGAACATCTTTTCAGAAAAAATGGCTTCACCCATTGGCAACAATGTGATACACAGTGTACTTCCATATTAGGGAACGCTAGACATGCATATGAGGAAGAATGAAAAAGAAGGTTATAACAATAGGTTTAGGTAAGGAAAGACTGAAGGGTGTCTAATTAGAATATAAACAACAGCATGGACTTTTGCGTGAAATGCCCTGTTTCTGTGCTAGTGAACCTGTGTCATTCTATATTCATTTTGTAATGTTTCTACAGACTAATGTACACCAAGCGGCCATGCTGGAGAAAAAAAAAATTGAATTTTTTTGCGTCAAGTTTACACGAATAATCAATCTTTTCCCACTTCCTCCAAACCTTCCTGCCCCTCCACCTTTCTGAATTCTCTGCTCCTTTGCATCTGGCCTTTCATGCATTGTCCATATTTTTGCCCAATAGCTGTTGTCAAATTTCCTCTCTAAACTATTCAGTCCGTCTTTCAAAATACTCTAAAGCTTACTTCCTCCCAAGCATGTGCTATTCCTTTAATTTATCTAGATATCTGCTTAACCGTCACAACCTGAAATCGGACATTTAGACCATAAGACCATAAGACATAGGAGTGGAAGTAAGGCCATTCGGCCCATCGAGTCCACTCCGCCATTTAATCATGGCTGATGGGCATTTCAGCTCCACTTACCCGCACTCTCCCCGTAGCCCTTGATTCCTTACGAGATCAAGAATTTATCAATCTCTGCCTTGAAGACATTCAACGTCCCGGCCTCCTCTGCGCTCCGTGGCAATGAATTCCACAGGCCCACCACTCTCTGGCTGAAGAAATGTCTCCTCATTTCCGTTCTAAATTGACCCCCTCTAATTCTAAGGCTGTGCCCACGGGTCCTAGTATCCCCACCTAACGGAAACAACTTCCCAGCGTCCACCCTTTCTAAGCCATGCATTATCTTGTAAGTTTCTATTAGATCTCCCCTCAACCTTCTAAACTCTAACGAATACAATCCCAGGATCCTCAGCCGTTCATCGTATGTTAGGCCTACCATTCCAGGGATCATCCATGTGAATCTCCGCTGGACACACTCCAGTGCCAGTATGTCCTTCCTGAGGTGTGGGGCCCAAAATTGGACACAGTATTCTAAATGGGGCCTAACTAGAGCTTTATAAAGTCTCAGAAGTACATCGCTGCTTTTATATTCCAACCCTCTTGAGATAAATGACAACATTCCATTCACTTTCTTAATCACAGACTCAACCTGCAAGTTAACCTTTAGAGAATCCTGTACTAGCACAGATCCCTTTGTACTTTGGCTTTATGAATTTTCTCACCGTTCAGAAAATAGTCCATGCCTGTATTCTTTTTTCCAAGGTGCAAGACCTCGCATTTGCTCACGTTGAATTTCATCAGCCATTTCCTGGACCACTCTCCTAAACTGTCTAAATCATTCTGCAGCCTCCCCACCTCCTCCGTACTACCTGCCTGTCCACCCAACTTCGTATCATCGGCAAACTTCGCCAGAATGCCCCCAGTCCCTTCATCCAGATCATTAATATAGAAAGTGAACAGCTGCGGCCCCAACACTGAACCCTGCGGGACACCACTTGTCACTGGTTGCCATTCCGAAAAAGAGCCTTTTATCCCAACTCTCTGTCTTCTGTCAGACAGCCAATCCTCAATCCATGCCAGTAACTCACCTCGAACACCATGGGCCCTCACCTTACTCAACAGCCTCCCGTGAGACACCTCATCAAAGGCCTTTTGGAAGTCTAGATTTAATGCAATATGTTGCTTGTATACAATAATACGTAGTAATATTTCCATTTTCAGTTTTGTCCATTAATAATTGTTTGAAAAGTAAAAGACTCACTTACATTTACGATTCTTTCCCTTGGAAAAGTCACCTCAATTACATACACTCCAGGTTTTGCCAAGTCTGTTCTCACATCACCAGTTTGTAGTGCAATTGGGCTTTTGATTATACATGCAATACTTTCATCTGCCATTTTAGCTCTGTGCATAGAACAGGAGATTGGTGTTAGATGAAGCCAAATGAGATTTGTGAAATAATGGAAGATTGACATTACAATTGGATAGCATCTAATGATTTCAAATTACTTAAAATTAGAACAAACTCATAATTAGAATTTGAAGTCTCTTGCCTTTTATGAAAGATTATCCAATATTATATCTACATTAGAGACAAAAAAAATTGCAGATACTAGAATCCATAGACAAACAGGAGGCCAGAAGAACACAGCAGGGCCCGCAGTATCTGGACGAGAGGACCAGTCAACGTTTCAGGTATTACCCTTCTTCAGGACTGGATGTGGGGGTAGGTGGAGCTGCAGATAAAGGTGCGGGGGGGGGGGGGGAAGGGTGGAGGTGGAATGGTGGTGATAGATGGACGCTGGCAGTAGGTTCAACCTGGTTGGTCAATGGGAGGGATGAATTGTTTGGTGACTGGGAGGATCAGAAGGTGGAATGGAAGGGAGGAGGTGGGGCTGGAAGAGGGGGGAATGGGTGACACGGTTATTTGAAATTGGAGAACTGAGTGTTGACTCTTCTGGGCTGAAAGTGCCCAGGCAGAAGATGCTGTTCTTCAAATCTGCGTTCCAAGTCGCTGCGACACTGGAGGAGGCCGAAGATGGACATCTCAGAGCGGGAGTGGGACGGGGACTTGAAATGGGTGGCGACCAGGAAGTTAGTTTGGCCGTTACGGGCCAGATGGATATGCTCAGCAAAACAGTCACCCAGTCTATGTTTGGTCTCATCAATGTAGAAAAGACCACGTCAGGAGCACTGAATGCAATAGACCAGGTTGGAGGAGATGCAGTTGAAGCTCTGACTCACTTGGAAGGGCTGTTTAGGGCTGGATGGAGGCGGGAGAGGTGGTGTGTGGGCAGGTGTTGCATAATCAGAATAACTAGCAGAATTCATGGAAACAGAAACAGAACTAATGTAATGACCCTACATCAGAAATGTGATAAAGCAGAAATGTAACAAAGCAGAAATGTAACAGTTTTAAAGTAAGGAGCAGGTTGGTTCCAAGTCTTCCATAATAAACCATTCTTTTTGTTCTATTTCGCACCCTTACCTGCTTAAAACCTATTACTTTTCCAATTTTCCCAGTTACAATGAAAAATCATCAACCTGAAACATTTAATGCCATTTCTCTCTTGACAAAAAGAATTCCAGCTACGTATTTCCAGCATTTTCTGTTTCTCTATTTTAAACAGAAATATTTCCTTTCTGTCTTTAGGTCACTCCAAGATTTGCTTGACCCTTATGCACTTTAGTCAGATCTTTGGACAGCAGTAGCAGGCACAAAGGAAAAAGGAAATCAGGAGATGTCGAGGGAATTACGACACAGGCGTCATCTTGTCTGTGGGCTGTAGGTGCAGAGAATATTATGCAGAGCTGTGATGCCTTATGTCTGAAGAATGACTGCACCACAAGTACAATCTAGTTTATAAACACCATTCACGAAGCAGGGCTTTCACCCCTAACATTCTATCACATGATCCACAACGAACCTGAATAACTTGTAACATGCATTTAAAATGTATGTTATTTGATGAAACAAAAGAAAATGAGAGGGAGACTGGCTTTACAGTGTTGGGATTGGGATTAGGATTAGTGGAGGAAATGAGCTTTAGTGTTCACAGTAATCATGCTCCTTTGTTCAACAGTTTGGTGGGAATGGTCTAAGTATTTAATATCTCACATTGTCATAATGTTTCTGCTTGTGCTTTAGTTGGTTCCATCAACAATTATAAAAATAAGGTTCAAAGCTTTTGAATGGAAATAATCTAAAAATAGGTCTTAAAGATTTGAAATAACGGGGTTGTGACTATTCCTTTGGCAGCTTGTTCTGTTATGAGTTTGTCCTTGGGAAGGAAGATTGTTGATGTGTCACCTTTGAAAGGTGGATGACGGCATTTACATTGTTTTGTCATTGCTGGAGTGTACCAGGTACTGTTTCTGTCAATTCCCAAAAGGCTATTCCATATTTTATATTACATACTCAATTTTTCTCCCTTCTTTGAGTAATTCCCATTCAAAGTCTTCTCACAAAAAGGTGAAACAGAGGTGTATGTCCCTTACTGAATTGCACAGCACATTCTTGCATCAGCTTTATCTAATTTTAACCTATGATAGGTTTATTGGAAGCAAGAGGGTATCTGGAAGGATGGCTCCTCAGAGTTCCAGGCACTTTTAACGTTGGTTAAAAACAACTTTGTGGCAGATACACACAAAGGCTGATAGAAGATATGCCAAGCTCAATAATCATTTGAAATATTGCAAAACATGTTGACATAGTATTATTTATCTATATGGATAGTTTATAGAGCACTCAACATCTCCTGGATCTGCCAATTGTCGTAATTTTGCTGCAGAAACCTAATCATTGCAGTGGAAAAGAAGATGGCGTACAATTAAGTTTTACAAGCAGAAGTGAGCCAATGCCACTAATGTTTCTGGAATTAGTGAATACTATACTGCAGACTACACTTCAGGCTCTGTTCATCCATATCTGACTGGTGGATTCCTCCAGATTATTTCTCTTTCTACCAATGCCTTCATAGTGATATCGTGAATAATACTGAAGGCTTGGAAATTTTGGGTACAGTTTGGTCTAGTGATACTTGTAGGCAGAGCAAAAGCCTAACTGTGAAAAGACAAAATAAATATGCCAGACATGCCTCATCAGATTTTAACAGGACAGGTTGTAAAAGTGAGCGTAAAGGTGACTAAGAGGTTAACCACATGCGACTGAACATTTTAGTGGTGTGTGATTGCATAATGATCCAATCAAAAAATTTTGTGGCTTGCTACTGACTGAAGAGAAAGTATTTTCTCTTTGTTTGAATCTACAATGTACATTTATATAAACAGACTTCTAATATAGGTAAAATTTAGACTATTCTCTCATTTTAGAAAGGAAATTCAAAACGTATCGACAATGTAGATGCTAATGCAGAGCTGATTTTCAGACTTTGAGCACATATAGAACATAGGAAGAACTGTAGATGCTCTTGTCAGGGTCAACAGTGTGGAGATGGAGGAACACAACAGGTCAGGCAGCATCAGAGGAAGAGATTCGATGTTTTGGGTCAAGACCCTCCATCAGGGCCCATCTGTAGAAGAGGCTTCGCAGCAGGATTTTCAGTCACTCAGACATAGCAATTGCAGTTGCTGGAGTCAAAGTCAATACAGTGTGGGGCTGGAGGAACACAGCATGTCAGGCAGCATCAGAGGAGGAGAGTTAACATTTCGGGTCGGGACCAAAATGAAGCAGGGTCCCAGCCCGAAACGTCCACTCTCCTGCTCCTCTGATGCTGCCTGACCTGCTGTGTTCCTCCAGCTCCAGACTATATTGACTTTGAGCACATATAACAAGCAGATAACACATCAGGACGTACTGTGTATTTTTCTTCCTACTTCCATCAGCAATTACAGTAGTGGTCTTTACAACCATTTGACAAACTGGCAGAAATTCACCACTCCGATTGCCAGCTTTCTTTGCATGGAATAAGTTCAGTTTGCAACCAAACTTTTCCAATACTCCCAGTATCCGCATTTCCACACAGTGACTTGCAGAGATGAAGGCTCAGGGACCAAGCATCCTTTCCACATCTTTTCCTCACAATGTGTCCAGCTTTGTATGTGCAAGAAAACAAACTAAAACATAGGGAATATCGACTACATAAGGGGTTTGGTCAAACATTGCTGGTATCAGGCACGGGAATCTCCACTTTGTATCCAGTCGTCAGAAATTCTGTTGGTAATAGATTACATAATAGTAACAAACCTTATTTTTAAAAAAAATCCTAAAACAAAACAGGCTAATAATCACCATATTGATATGAATGGATTGGGCCCCAAACCCACCTAATTCCAACAGTAACTATATATTTAGAAAATGATAAGGCTTCATTTTAAATAAAATACATATCCTTACCGTCACTTTACAAATTTCGGAATAAGATATAGCAACTACTTTCCAATATCACGTGGACTGAACCTGGATTGCTGTATTAAAGAAGCAAATAAGGTCAAAACAGAGTGCGACCATGGCTACAGATCACGTGTTCCCGGCAGGGGCGGGGTTACGTGTGAACCCGCCCTACGCGGCGACGTCAACGCCAACGGTTCCCCATGCAGGTCACGTGGGCTGGGCGGTTGGAAAAGGCGCGATGCTGCACGTGATCTAGATCACGTGGTTGCTGCCTTTAAATAGAGGGTTCGACCAGTCCCGCGCTTAGAAGTGAAAGGACGTGCGAGGTGTTGTCTTCTTTGGGTGGCTGTTGGGCAGGCTTTAATTTTAAATACGCCATCAGCTGTAGGGATTAATTTCAAACCTAAAAGAAAGCTAATCACGCAGTGGCGTGTTGTGGCACCAATTTAGCTAAATTAATGAAGCGATTGGCGTTGTGCGATGCCAAAGAGCCAGTTCAACTGAGGCTCCATTTTTTCTTTTCGCGCTTCCCGAGATGTTTTACAAGCTAGCTTCAGTTTAGAGAGACTTTAAAAGCTTGCCTGAAACCACCATTTGTTCGTTTTATACTTAACTCACCAACATTCAATAACGCTTCAAAAAAGTCTGTTTTCAAGGCTAAACTGCATAGGCAGTCTATGTAAAAGTAACAGATGACCAACAGGTGACGTAAATGTTTATGGAGAAATTATGGGAAGCAATTGCATAGGCTGTAAACGTTCTGAAATTGGATATCAAAACCTGAGGCATGAAGTGATAATGCATGGTGGCTAATCTTCCTGAAATTTGGTTACAAAGGCATAAAATGTACCAGATGGCTGTTTATTTTCTTTTTAAGATGTTAGGAGATTCCAGTAGGTTTGGCAGCATCAGAAAATGCAAAATTAAAATTGAAAATGCAAAGGCATTATTTGGAATGACTGGAACTGCAGCTTTGATAGATTTTGGTGTTCTCGTGCTTTGTCGAGAGCTGACATGATCTCGAGGCTTTTCTGGAGGTTACTTCTTGCAATCTCAAACTGAGAGGAGGAGCTGGTATTTTGAAGCTGGCTAGTCCTATTCTGTTTCAATTTAACAGTATTGAACCTTACTTTCTCTTGAAGTGGTAAATTTCAGTGATTTACCAGTTTGTCCAATTCTTCAGCCATCATTACAAAACAAAAACTGAATTAGGTGCAGCCTTTGATATGCTTGTTGGTAAGGTGATCAGCTAAGATGTCAATTCAAAACATGAAATGCCTTGCAAATGGTGAATCATAGTGACCAATAGCTCCTTGATGGATGTTGAAGCAGTGCTTTTTTAATGCAGTTGTTTAGTAAACGCAGCATAGCAGTGAAACTAATCTCAAGGAAATGTTTTCAGCTTTTTGCAAAGCTGAAAGTTCTGACAATTGGTGCTAATCTGCCTAACTACTTGTTCAAATTTTTTTTTCTGATCCTTTGCTTTCATTCCACTCTGAATTTTTAACAGATTTGTCTGTTTTGGTCTATATCTAATTTTTGGCAAACTCCCAAGTTTGTTACCTGGAACATGTTAAATCAAGGTAGTTGTCATTTCTTGAACTTCATTGTTCAAGTGTTAACTCCAACTCATCCGCTTAATCCTCTGGACCACGTAAAGAATATTAAAAAGCATTTCTGTAACGTGGTCAAGTTTCTACAAAGTACTATGGTGTTCAAGACATGGCACTATAATGAAGTCTAGTGTAGTCCATGCTGACTGTTTACCAGAGTCCTACAATGCAAAATAAATCCATATAGGGTACCTTTGAGAGAACTGACCAAAATATCAACTGTTGAACTGTCCGGTTATTCAAATGGAATGTTTAACTGGAATATTTAGCCCTTGAATTGTGAAGCAAAAATACAGTTTAAACTTGTCAGAAGACTCTAGCAGATAGAGACTTAGCAAGTTGGTTGTGAATTCACAAATATCTGAGGAGGGTGCTGTAGTAAAAGAAGCAAGTCAATGTTCATGCAGTCATGCTATGGAAGCCAAATGAATACACGCAAAACTAAAGTGGCTTTCTTAACTAATCTCATACCCTAACAATGCAATGTGGAATTGCACATTTGTTTTCTTTGGGCATTTTGTCATTTTTAAATATGTGGAGTGTATAGTTGAAAAGGTTGCAGGCTTATTAATTAGCAGGTTACCAAAAAACGCTCTATTTAAGAGGTGGATAATGCAATGTTAAAGGATTTGGATTAATGCAGATATGCACAATCAAATTTAGTACAGCAATATAAAAATGCACTTGCTGAAGGGACACCATTTGGAACAGGAAAATTTGACACTCTAATTCAATAACTTAGTTGGCTGCCCAATCTTTTGAGTGAAGGGTAACAATTTTTTTTTAAAAGCTGCAAAATCTGATGGCAGATCCACGAGTAGAAACCTGGGGACTGTTCTTGGAGTTGGTGTTTGGGTGAGACAAAATGTGAATAACTTCCATGCATTGCTTGTTGCACTTGGGAGAGATTCATTAGTTTGCAAACAAAAGCAATAGAAACAAGAATTCCAGTCATAGTTGGGGATGATTAATGAAAAATTAAGAAATCTCAAGCAAGACTCAAATGTCCTCTGAAAGTGAACGGATTCTGTTTTGAAAAAGAACGCCAGCTGAAACTATTTGTTGAATATTCCTACCTGAAAACCATGCCTCATTGAGGTTGTGGAAGGTTATTTAAAGAAATGCTGGTGAATTACTGAAGTTAATATCATGGATGGTGAAACACTAGTGAAGGGTATCCACTACCTTCAAAATTCAATGAGCCACTTGAGTAGGCTAAGTTGCCTTGGATGGTGACCAGTTTTGTGTTGTTGGCACTACACTTCTCCAGGTAAATGGAGTATTCTGTATACTGACACACGTTGACCTTTGATGCAATAGGTAGTGTGCTGGAAATCGAGCCTTGCTATTCCTGGGATCATAAAAGCTTAAAAGCATGCAAAATTACCTAACTTCTATGTGCCCTTTAGACACAGATTGACAGCGCGGATTAGGTTTCAGAATTTGAAGAATGCATGTTAAAAATAAATGTATTTTGGCTGAAGATGACCAGTTGATAATTTGGGTCTATCAGTTTGAAACTAATCCACTTAACATTTATTTACACTCCCATGGAGATATGAAGAAAGATAATCTGGTGGGGACAAAGACAGACTGGGAAGCCGGTTTACCCCTCCTTGTCCACAGAGCCTGCTGAGATGGTCGTTTTGCTGATCAGAATGCTGCTGCTTAATCTTCCTTTACCAGATACTTGCCTCCTGTTCACAAGAGGCATGCAGTGACCAGTGCACGCTCCCAAAAGGAATCTAACTTAATCATTAAAAGTCACAGCTTTTGGTTTGATGGTTTTTTTCTGCAGAGCAGAAACAGCTCTTTCCTCAAGAGGTCTGACAGCTTGTATGAATGTTCACATCCCAACTTCTATCTGGTATCATAGCTGTCGGGCAGGCAGAGATCTTTGTGAGTGAAGGTGTGTCTCATTTCCTAAGAAAAAAAACTTGCTGCAAAAAATCTTAATCTATTAGATGCTACATCAAAACTCAGTATTGACTTCTCGAGGCCTTTACACTTGCAGCGATGACAAGCTACAACTTGATACCGACACTCATCTGTCCTTCATAAGAACAAGTAGTTGTAATCTTCCAAATGAGGTATATATCCTTCAGGTGTTTTTGAAATGCTTCATCAGGTTTATAAACCCTTAGGCAAACTGATTATTTGGGTGATGGATTCTAACTAATTGGGCTTGGCCTCTCAATTCAATTATTTGCTAGTTGTGCAAGTGTGCCATAAATGCTCCCCTATAGTTTTTTTTAAAATATCTAATCCCTTTTTACAGGCCTTTGATCTGTCCTGGTTCTAAATGGTCCCCTCCATAGAAGGCTCCCTGGAATTGCTGGTTTCGTTACAGATCTTCTGGTTTGTCCTAATCCAAAACTGTTTTTGTTGGTGTACTAAATACTGTCACTGCAGCATCGCCATTGGCCTGAGTGCCAAAACATTTTGTAGCCTTATTTATTATAGCTTTGTCTACCTTGCGCAACAGCACAAAAAGGGTTAACTTCAATTCATTCAATATTTAGCTGCTGGCTGGGGTGCATCTAAAGACCAAGAACAGCACAACATAGTAACAGGCCCTTGGCCTACCAAATCTGCACTGATTCATGATGGCTTTTGTAGACTTGTGCCTTTCTAAATGAAAACCTTTTCCCTCCATAACGGCCCATGCCCCTTTGTTCAACATATTCAGGTGTCTGGCAGGATGTCTTTTAAATATTGCTATTGTATCTGCCTCCTCCACACTTCGGGCAGTGCATTCTATGCTCTTAATGACTGCCTTTTGTAAATGGAAAGTTGCCTCTTGTGGCTACCTTTTTTTAAAAAAAAACTTTTTTGCCCTTAATCCAATGGCTCCTAGTCAGTTATTGACCTGGTCATTATCTTGGCTAAAATACTGACCATCCGTGCCGCTCAATCTTGTAAACTTGTATCAGGTCACCCCTTTGCCTCTGTTCAAGTAAAAGCAAACCAAGTTTGCCCAATCACTACTCACAACTAATATACTACAAACCAGGCGACATCCTGCAGAACTATTGTTTCTGTCTTCTACTGTCAGCCCCTCAAAAGTCTTAATCGTCTGACAGTGTGGGGAACAGGAGTGTGCGCAATATTCTAAGTGTGGCTTCACTAAAGTTTTTCTATACAGCTGTATTGGATGAAGGCAAGCTTTCTACGTAACCACCTTAACCTTTAGTATAGCTGCTTGGAGGGAACGGTGGACCTGTACACCTGGGTTCTACTGTATGATATATTACTAAAGATGCTGCCATTTACTCTATACTTGACTCTTGCATTACACCTTCTAAAATGCATCACTTTCATTTGTCTGGATTATACACCAATTGGTATTCTCCACCCAAGACTCCGGTGTATCTATATGCTGATTGCCTTATTACATGTACTCAAACCTTGAAATTAGACAAAGTAACCGGATTTCAAAGCAGATCCCCATTCATGCTTCCACGCCTGCCAAATAATCTAGATGACTGTAATGCCTGATGTGAAAGTCAGAACAGTTACCTGGTGGCTGGCAGCGGCTCACTTTTTTTTGTTGCCACTGTTCTGGCTTACTTAACAGCCATACACTGTCATGGTCTGTGAATACCACCCTCTTCACATATGGTCCACAGACTGGCCGTTGCCAAATCACCAGGCTCACCAGATGTGCCTGATCTTTGGACAAATACTCAGCATTTCAGCCACTGGGGACTTAATGTTGGAGTTCGGGGATATTTAGTGCACCTGTTTGCTTCTGCCTGTTTGCTTCAGCTGTAGGGAGACACTTGTTTTCTTAGCACTTGCTCACTTCGCACTCCTTCAAAGACTGCCATCTCTGGCTTGTAGATAGAGGCAGATAGCATGTCACTGTCCAGAGCATTAAATATGTCACTGGTTAGCTCCCAGATTTAGGCACTAAATTCAGGGGGCAGTATGTTGATATACCAAGGAAAGCAGGAGGCTGAAGTCTGTGGGTGGGATAATGACAGGAGTACGTTCACAGGGGAGACTAGAACCATACTTGTGGAAGTTCCTCGGATAAATAATGAGTTGCTCAGCGGTCTGGGCATGGATAGTGAGGACAAGGTTTGGAGGTGTATTATGGTAATTTATTGTTACATGTAATTATGGAACTACGGTAGAATGTGTATTAAGTTGCCATAATTAATTCAGTGCCGTTTTATTTACTTGATACAAACTGAAGACAATATTGTTCTGACCATGTCATCTTGATCAAGTGGCTGCAGGATATTCCTTATTCCACACCTACCAAAGCTTCCCTGAGGCTGTAACAGCAAGGAGGAAGCGTGCTGAAGCAGCCCCCACCACTGCTAACCAAACCCAGAATGTCAGTCACTTCTGCCTAAAGCAGCCTCACCACCATCAATACGCCAGCTGATGCTGTAGCCAGGGGACTGTTCCAAATCTCAAGGACCAGGGCCTGTTTACAATTTTGCAAGGACCAACTGACCATCCCAAGGATCAAAGGATCATTCACACTGCTGCTGCTGTTGACTGCACTGAAATGCAAGAGGAGAAGAACAAACCCCAATCCAGTTAATGCAAGCAGCTTCAGACTCTTAGAAACATTTATTTCTTCCACACTGAGTCATTGCTGTGAATATTCAATGATTGGTTAACCGGAGAGACCTAGAGGGAGCAAAACAGCAGCAAGTCTATGAGCTTGTGACCAGCAGCAGAAATGGCTACGAGACTGGTTAAGAGCTAGAGTCAAGATCGTTTAAGCTCTAACCTAGGTTAAAACAGCAGCCAGGACAAGTTGTGACCTGTCCTGTAACGTGTGACTTGCAGTATCACGTCTTAACCAAATAAGAGGGAGTGGGGTCATCGTGGTCTGTTAGGCAGCCCCACCATTATTACTTTATATGAAGCAGAATTCGGTATAAACACTTTGGAGGTGTTTATCATTAAACAGTATTGGCTGGGATTGAAAACAGCGATTTAGGTTTAAGTCAATTCATCAGCTGACAGAGAGAGATGTCATCCTCTGGTTAGCCTTGGTCCTACCTTTTACTGACTAATTCAACATCCAACTTGGTTACCAGTCTGGAAGATAGCAATATCTCCAGTACCGATAAGTCTGCAGTGTTCTTCGAACAGAACTCAAGTTATTTTCCAGGCCAGTTAAACGTGAACATTAGCTTTTCCATAACTTCTCCTCCTCTGGAACTCAGCCCTGGGAAGAAATCTGACATGAATATCAACTTTTTCCATAACAACTCCTCCCGGAATCTGAAGAAAAGCCCAAAGTCTGGCAGCAATTTAAAAGTATATTTATGGCAGTTTTGAAAGCTCCTCTTTTCCATAACTCCTCCTCCCCTGCAATCGAAGTGAGTCCACAGCCGCCTTCTAGGTTGAACTCCTCTTAAACCTTCCTGATTGAAGCTAAGTGGAAAGCATTTCTGCACGTTGAGATTTTATACTATGTGTCTTACATATTTCAGAGCAATATTATTGAACCAAATATCCTGCACGATACATAACATTTCAATTTGAAAATTCAGGATGCAATAACTTTTCGATTCAACGAGATTTATTTGTCAATGGTCAGACTCACTTGACCCAATTGTTAATGGCTTCGTGTCCAGTTGATGGCGCCAACATTTCAGATTCCTAAGAAGCCCAAATGGGGACAGTGTCATGGACACTGAATTACCATACACTGACAAAAGTGGGGAACTGTGGGTGTGTAATGTAAAAGTTTTGTGCAGTTAATGCTAGAACTCGTAACTGACCTGGCCATCAATCTGCAATTCACCCCCTTCCCGAAGCCGACTCTTGAACTTGACAGACAAAAGTGTAGAATTGGGTTTATTGTCACGTGTATTCTTGTGAGTGCAGTGTAAAGTTTACAAAGTCACCACTTACGGCACCTAGGTACGAAATCTTACAAATAAATTAGAAAAATAAGTTCAGACCTTCAAGCAGAGACAGCGCTGGGCCTCCTCTCCGCCACCCATAGAGTCTCTGCTGTGGGCCCACTGAGGCCCTTCTCTGGGCACCAATCTTCATTGTAGCCTGAGTTCTTGAGTCCAGGCTCCAGGCAGAATGAAGCCAGGGGTCTTTGATCCTGACAACTGCTGCCGCCAATGACCCTCTGGCTTCCCTACAACAGGAGAAGATAAAGGAGAGAGAGAAGGATGTAGCTGGCTTGGAGTATACGGGCTCAGCAGCCATCACGCCACCATGCCACCACTGGCTACTGTTGGTTGTTAGATATTAGGTTAAAAAGAAAAAAGATGGTAAACCAGTGGCTGGACGTCGTTCAATAGGAATTGCATAATGAAAAAGCTGAAGTCTTGGAAAGTTAATGAGTTGGGTTGGTTTGATCTTCTGGGCACTCGGGTCATGATAGTCTTACCAACCAGACCCTGACGATATTGTTCCTTGTTGAAACAATTTGCCATTCAAGCTTTTTTGCTCCAGTCACAGTTCCGTTTTTGCTTTGAGCAGTGTCCCCGTGGTCCCCTACACGCTGGGCACTGGCTGTGTCTCTACTTTTAGGAGCAATCCTTCCTTCATCTTCACTGGTCCAGCTCTAGCTGTTGACTCCTTACACAAGACTTGCAGGGTCTGGCTTTACAATTCCGGCCCCTTGTTTTCCTTCTAGATTGTAACTTCTGTTATTGGTTCTTCGGTATCTGTTACAAGGTCGTAAGGTTAAACTCCCTTATAGTTTTGGCTTTCTGTGGTGTAGGGGCTACTGATGCTGATTTCTCTTGTTCCCAAGTGTTGAATGCCTATTGAGGAGGGAGTGGGCTTAACTCCATGACACTTGAACAGAAACCAGTCTATAATGAGTTTTATAATTAACATTAAAAGGTAGTTATGAATGGAAAAGTTAGAATAGGTAGGGTTTATACTCTCTGCCTTGAGTGACTTTGCAACACTAGCAATGAAAGTCAGCCTGGAAAGTTCTCTACCTATACTGCACCTTGCTTGGAATTTTGGATATTGTACTAATTAAAGGCTAATCGTTAACTCCAGATACTCAACTTGTACGAACTCAAACTTGCAGTGAATGATATTAAAATGCACATTACCTAAGAAGTGACAGTTTTTAATAGAGAATCTTTGAGAGAGTGAGGTAGTGGCGGACTTTGAGAAACTATTTTTCCATAACTCCTCCTCCTCTGGATATCTCTCCCATTCTATAGTTTACAAATAATTTGCTTTAGATGCTTAAGTGGGCTTACTGTTGTACTGAAGTTGGCAACATATTGAGATGATTTGAGTTCTCAGTTTCATGACGAGCTAAGCTTTGCTAGCCTGCTAAATAGTTCTTGGATACTTTGATTCACTAAACTTGCTAGACATTCAAATGTCTAGGGATGCAATAAATCCTTTTATTTTGGGAGTGTTTTCCTGTTCTCTAAGTGTAAGGTCAAATGAAAGACTTCATCCAAAGTGGGTTTATGTATTAAATCTTGAAAAAAAATCTTTAAATGTTGAAACCTTTGAGGAAATCACTTCAGTTGTTAGACCCTGAGTATTCTCACTCATTTCAACACATGCTGTTAGCCTTTTCACCCTTGGGTTTACCTGGGAGTGAACACATCTCTGTATTGATGATATCTAATTGTTTTGACAATTCCTTGCTGATGAGAATGATTGTTCACCTCAGTGAGTCCGTAGGTGGCTATACAGTCTGATCTGGCTGCAGGAGGTTGTCACACCTGGGACAGGTGAAGGACACAGGAAAGGGTGGGTGGGACATGGCTGTGATAGTGCACCCCATTTGTAGTTTTTTTTGTCTGGTCTCTGCTTTTTCCCCCAATGATAAGTATCAGTGCTCAATGCCTTCCTGGATGTTGCTCCTCCATCTGCGACAGTCTTTGGGCTAGTGATTCCCAGGTGTTTGTGGAAATGCTGCACTTCTCCAGTGAGGCCTTGAGGGTATCACTGAAGTGCTTCCTCTGTCCACCTGAGCTTCGGAAGCTGGGAGTAGAGGCACCTGCTTTGGAGTGGTGTTGTGTCGGTCATGCACAGGAGATGCCAAGCCTGTCATAAGCAATCAAGGATGGCTAGTTTCTTGCTGCTGGGGATGTTGGCATGGTTAAGGGTGCTGATGTTGGGTCTGTCTTCCTAGCAGATTGCCTATGCGAAACCCTGCAATGTTGGTGGTACTGCTGGTGCACTGCCTGTATCAGAGCAATTTAGGAGCACAGGAACCACTACAGCGATGTAAATTCTGATCTTGGTGTCATCAGATGTTGTCCTTGAACACACTTTTCCTGAGGCAGCTGAAGGCTGTGCTAGCACATTGGAGGAGCTGCTTTGACTGAAGGGACACTCTTCGGTATTGGAGGTGGCCGACATTCTCTAAAGACATCCTTGCGGACTTTGATGTTTGAGGGTTTCCCAATGCCAGGTCAGGTTGGTGGAGGGCCTTAGTCTTCTGGGTATTAGGGGCAAGAGTCATGATCTCCTGTGGCTCCGTGAAGGTGTTGATGATAGGACTAAATTCTGAGATAGCCATGTACACAAACGTTTGCTGCATACTGCAATCGATAACACTTGTTGTGGGGTGTATTTGGTTTTGGCTTAAAGGTGACTGAGGTTGAGTTAACTTCACAAGTTCTGTAGGTCAACTGTATTCCAGCGGGGGTTTGTTGCTGGTGAACCATTGCAGTGGACTAGATTGAGAACAGTGATAGGGTGATGACGAACCTCTGTTTGATACTGTTCCGAATGTGAGGAATAGTTTGGTGGAACAATTTGTCATTAGCAGAAAGCTGCTCCAGAGTGCTTCCTGATTGCGTGCTTTAGTCATTGACTGCTTGCACAAAGCTGCAGGGTCTGGCTTTCCAACTCTGGCCCCTCATTTTTACTTCCAGACTGTAACTGCTTACTGATTCTTCTGTATTTGGTAGGCGGTCATGCTACAGCGTGCACCAGTGTGTGGGTCCTGCATGCAGGCACAAAGGTATGTTTGAGCTATTTGTCCAACATGAAGCCTTGACTCCCAGATCTCCTCAGTATGCTGTCTTCTGTTGCTGACAAAGAAAAGGGGCCTGCTGGGAGGCTTAGATATACCAAGGGTCAGAGGGTGAAGGGACCAGCCACCAGCTCAGTATCCTGTGTGCAGTTTGATCTAGCTAGATTCCTCCTTTTTGGTACTGTCCTGTTTATCCGTGTGAGGGCAGGGCAGCTGGACTGGGCTAACCAGCATTTCCAATCACTGCCATGCCCTTCGGTTGTGAAAGTAGCCAGCCACTGACAGTTGTTGGAGTGCCAGCAGCTTGGGCTGTTTGTGTCTGAATAGCCTGCTATACATAGGTGGTCTTCAGCAGCCTTTGATCCCATGCTGACAGGATTAAACTCACTCTCTGGTATCTGTATTAGGGTGCTGCCAGAGGTAACCTAGTTTCTAAGGGGACCCAGCACTGAGTGTCCTCTTCTCCAAGCTTAGGGCTTTTTGAGGGGAGAAAGGTTAATGTCAAGTATTTGGGCGAAATGAAGAACGGTACTTGCTGGGACATGGATGTTTGTGTCCCCCCGAGAGCAAGAATTGTTTGCTTGACAGGAGCACTGCTTTCCTGGGTTGTACAACATCTTCTGCAATGATATAAGATGGGTAACTGGGTTAGGCACAAATGGGTGGTACAGCTGTTAATGCTGGCACATGTTGGGGGGGGGAGGGGAGGGCGTCTGGTGGTATGACCGACCCCCATCCTTGCTGTCTGCGAAACCCAAGCAGAGCTCCTGCCTAATGCCAGCAATCCCTGTGGTGAGCAGCCGGCAGTTAAAAGCTGTTTAGATGCAAAGAACAAAGGTTTCAGTGCAGATTTCTGTTGAGTGACATATTTTCTGGGTACAGCCTGTGGTAATGTGAAAATCAGATTAAAATTAGTTTGATTCGTTGTCACCTATTTGAATGAGTAAAGTGAAAAGTTCCGAAGTTGCTGCTTACAGCACTATCTTAGGTATAAAGGTATCTAGGTATGCCTTCTTCAGTTGTAACGGTGTCACTAATACATGGTAACATGAGGTACAGTGTCCTTAGAAGAATGAAGGAAAAGTTTCACTGCAGTTGTACGCAGTATAACTGTAGTTCAGGAAAAACAAACTAAGTTAAAAAGACAAACATGACAGTCTTGCTCCAAGGTTTCTCAGGAGCACACTAGCGCAGGGGGCCTTCACTTGGTGTGACTGCTAGCTGCCGTCACACCACCCAACCACACCCCACCCCTTACCACCCACTGCATCCCCACTTAGAGTGGCAGGATGCTGGGTGTCTGAGACAGTTGGAGAGAACCTTTAGAAATGGGTGGAGGGGGCAATCTCTGGCTGGAGCATTCTACTCTGCTGCCATCTTTAACAAAAGTGTATGGGTTAGGATTAGCAACTGATGTGGCAAACTTTGTAGGATGCAGAAATCTTCCAAACAAAAAATTTAGCATAACACATACATAACAAGGAAGAACGTGAAATTCAGCCCTTCGTCTCTCAACTATCTTTATTCGCAGTTACTGCACTCATCGTTGTTCATTTTCAATCTACTGATTTTGGATCTGTGATTTTTCTTTACTTTCAGTTTCTGTCTCAAGAACCTCAGTAGGCTTCACAGGCTTTCTATTGTGAATCTGTTTGCCACTTGGTTATAATACAATCGCTTGGGCCTGTATCTCCCCACTACCTTCAGCAACTTCTCATTGTAATCCCTTCTTCACCCTGATTACTTACCTGCTGTGGTAGGAGGAAAGGATAAAGGATTTTTGTGCATCAGTTTGTTACTGTTAGCTATATCTGTTGCCTGTCTCTAATGGAGCCTTCTGGTTTTCAACTTGGGTTTAGATTTCTGAAAGCTTTGTGTATGATATTTATGATGCCCCAATCGACCAGTCAAAATTTTCAGATTCCATGTAGGTTTCTTTAGGCTGTTCCCCTTAAGTTTCCAGACTACTCCTGTATTATTGTTAACATATTCTCAGAATAATCTTCCAAAAGTGTTAACAATCTAGCAAAACCTTCGCTGAAAGTGATGTAGTAATGTCATGGCCTGTGTCCAGTTGACTTGAATCAATTAATTTGCTCACTACCTTTTCATGCAACAGACAATCACTCGACAACCCTTTCGCTGAAGTTGTGGTAGAGAATGTATATATTTCCCTGCAAGACTTAAGATTAGAGTTGGATTTTCCCACTTCTGCACTATATGGTGTCTTTTCAGCCTCCATTCTCAGGCCAGTATCAAGTCAATTCCTTCTCTGCATCTGTTTCTCTGCTTTAATCTCTTGTTCAAGCCTCGTGAACTCATGTTAACTGTGCAGATAGCAACTTGTACATGATTAAGTGGATGACTATGCCTCTGTCAAGCAGTAATCAGCCTGCTAGACATCTGCACTGTTAAACACATCAGGTACACGAGCGTTCTCGTGGATGTACATAACTGGAGATTTGTAAATGATTTCAACGGAGGTTTATCTTCACCCAAATGTTGGTGTAGGTGGGAATGGTCGCAGTATTTATGAAACGTTTAGATGATCACTAGCAACAGCTTCGTGTACAGAGTCCATGTGGGCAGCTGCCAGTGTACCAGCACACACCTCCAGGAAGTGATAGAGCTGGTCACATCATCTGAACATGAATAGAACAGAACCCCCTGTTGATGAATCCCACAACTGGAACTGCCCTCTCTGTGGTATGTGTGGAGTCAGTCATTACGGTTCTCTAGCATGGGACGGATCATCATTGACGTTTAATGACAGATGACGAAGAAATGGTCTCCACCTCCCACAGCACCCTTGGAAATTACGGGAGTAATCGATTACTCCTGGTCAGCATTGAATTCTAAAGTCAATACTGCTAACTTCACTGAGACTGGTGTTGCAAGTGAACAGTGAAATGAAGATATCAGTGAGACACGGGTCCCAAGATTTTGCTCTTCAAAATGACACTGCCCACCCGTGCGTGTTGTCCCAGCTATTTTCCAGTTGCAAGTAATGGCAGGAAATACAGCTTACAGTTGGCACTGTCAGCATTTCAGACCCTGCTTCGTTGCCAAGTACCCAACTCATATCCTGTTAGCCTCCCACTGTCCTGATAGCCCAATTCTACCCATCATCTTGCACTAGCAGGCTTTTAAAACTTAAGATGCACAAGGGATGCTAAGAAATGACATGATCCACTTGGTACTGTATAATTACTAGTTCATTTCATTATCTGGTTGAAGCACCACTGAAAGCAATATATTTACTTTATCTAGTAGAAAAAGAACGGAGAATTGGAGACAATAAGCACTGCAGATGCTAGAAGCCAGAGTCTATAAATGTGAGGCTGGAAAAGCACAGCAAGTCAGACTGCAGAGGACAGGAATACCAAATGTTTCAGGCTGAAGCAATGACTTTGCTCCCCTGATACTGTCTGACCTGTGCTTTCCAGCCTCACCTACAGACTGAAAAAGAATTGACATGGTCTGCTTCTCCAGCATTTATAACTGCAAAACTGGCCATGTGGTGAAAACGCCTTCTTACACAAATGAACAGCAAGTAGTGCAAAGAATAGAATAGCCTGTATCATTTTATATTCAATCAGTGTAGTGAAAAGTCTATACGTCACCAATTAATAGTGCCAACTTAGATACAAAGGTACTTCGGCACAGCTTTTATAGTTAGTAGATCCTGTACAATAGAGAAATAAAATGTCCACTGTTTAAAAAAATAAACATAACAGTATAGCAGAAAACGCTGGAACCTAGCTTCCAGTCTGCACTTGCTCCACACAGCACCAGTGACATAACCACAGCCAGAATCAGCTGCGGGAGGCCAGGAAATAGTCATGCCAGGAGGTCCCTGTGGGAGGAGGTCAGGGAGGCTCCTGGGAGCACTGGGAGGCTGCTGCACCAGGTTGGGAGGTCACCAGAGACTGGGAGTATCACTCACTGAAGACCTGGAATTTAAGGAATCAGAAAAAGAAAAGCTCTGAAAGGAAAAAAAGAACAAGCACGCTGGACAAGTTCCTGCTAGAGCGCCTTACTCCACTGTCATCTTGCAACATATTGCAACAAAGGTTGCCTGTGTTTGAAGAGTAAATGGCAACACAAATTTGCCTTGAACCATCTGTACTGTTCACGATTGTCTAATAACCTTTTTGATCTCGTCTTCAATTTGTGGGAATCTGGAACAAAAGTCATTTTTAGGTTTATTTCTATGAAAAAGGTTTTAAGTCGCTGTATCTGGTGTCTATATCAATAACAGACATATAGCCTATGGGTTCCCGAGGTTGGGAAAAGAAACGCAGGATCCATGTTTGCACTGCTGCAGAATCCAACATAAAAGCTACCTAATCTGTGGCCAAGCATTGTCGACTGTGCATTTGTGCGCACAGCGCAACCTGGGTAAACCAGTAAAGGTCTGGATGACACACTTAACTATGTCCAAATGGGCTTTGGGTGAACCTTCAGAGTTTACACCCAAGTTTCTTAACGAAACAGTGGGAGACGGAAATACTGTTTAGTAATCATAGAACAATTTACTGGCATGTCAAAGCCTTTGCCAACAAAGGTCTACAGTGCCCACATGGTAGCAAGGACATTTAGTCTAAGAAATATTTGAGATGACTTATTCTCCAAATTAGATGAGGGAAGACACCCAAGAAGTGTTATTGACGTAAACCTATAGCCACCTGCGATGCGTCCACATGCTGCAGAACCTCAAACACTGATGGACGGTAGACAGGATTAATTCTCATTATCGCTAATGGAGATACAGTGAAAGGTGCAGTGTTGCGTCCTATATAGGCAGATCATACTATACAAAGTGCATCAGGGTAGTAGAACAGGGTGCAGAATGCGCTGTTACAGCTGCAGAGTGAGAAGTAGAGATCTGATCTAAAGTCTGATTAAACAATGGGGAAGAAGCTGTTCAAATCATTCACATGCGAATTCAAACATTTGTCCTTTTGATGGAACAACTGTACCTGACCTGGCCAGGGGTCTTTGATTATGTTAGCAGCTTTCCTAGGCAGAGTGAAGTGTAGATATAGACTTGATGCATGGACAGCTAATTTGAGATGCGCTCGGCTGTGTTTGTGACTCTAGTTTCTTACTGTTGAGAAGAGCAGTTGCCAAACCACAATATAATGTATCCAGACAGGATGTTTTCTAAGGTGTATGTATAAAATTGGTGAGAGTCTTTGTGGACATGCAGAATAGAAAACACCTTGAAAATAATAAAGCTAAAGCCACAACAGAAACAGGAAAGTTGATGGATCAGTGGGATCCCTTGCATGCTGGTGAGACTGTGGGCCATCCTAAATTAGACAATCGGCCTAACACTGTTAAAATGAATTAATGACAGTGGCAATGGATTAATTCAGGGACCGTGAAACTCCCCAAGGACAGAACGGAGGAGGAGCTGAGTTGGCCTGTCAATATACAGTATTTAACCTACTTTTTGTGGGACTTGTGCCAGGAGGTAAAGGATCAGCAAGCAGTGAGGGGCTTCAAATTAGAATTAGCTTTATTGTAGTTTGCACTCAATTGAATGCAGACAAAATTTTGCAATGCAGCCACTTGGTACTATCTTTGGTACAAGATGCCTAGGTACAGATACTTAAGTGTTTGATACTAAATGGCAAGATTCAAGTCCAGCGCAAGAATAAAAAGCACTCTTATTTTACAGTCTTTCTGCTCCAGTCCATGCCAGCACCTAGCCTCCAGACACCCCGTTGGGCTTAAACTTGCGAGGCCTTGACCCCCAACTCTAGTCTCTGGTCCAAATCTTGACTTTTCTGTTCCCCTCCTGAATAAGTTTTGTTTTTTTTTAAAAAATAAAACTCAAGGAGAAAAGGATAAATCTGGCACCATTTGCTGCAAAATTTTACAAAGCAACACTGCACAGATCGAGGACGGAGTCACCCAAACTGGGCAAGTTTAGCCCCAGAAATGGGTGTGACCATGTCGCTGGTCATGATACATGTGGTGTACACCTACAGATAGAAAAGAAATTACAATTGATAGATAACCTAAGACAGAACATGTAATAGACACCACATGGTATGTGTGGTCATACTAGAAATGGATGGATAAATTGTAAAACAGACTCTTTGTTCCGGATCTTGGGAATTATGTTAATGATAATTGGGATATGGAATATTGTTAGATAACTTACCAGTAGGGCACAGGTTATTGGGAATGAAGCCTGGACATGGAAGGAGAGAATAATGTGGAGATGGAAGTAATAAGGGTATGAATTACAACCATTGGATTATCCAGGACGTAAGGCCCATGCAGGAAACAATCCATTCCATCGTCAAAGGGCAATAAACAACTGATTCAATGTTAGGTGACCACCATGTTCCTTTTTGCTTGAATTATAGATACCTGTCAGAAAACAGGAATAATGGGGCTACATAGGCTGTGCAGTGCGACTCTAATGGCTTAGGATAATTGCTGGAAAGAAGGAATGGGAAAGTAGAAATAATTGACGAGAGATACTTAATGGATTATGGGCACTATATAATGTGTTGGATGTGACATGCCTACCTGGGATCAGAGACTGGAATAATGGTATGCATGGCAAATGGTGTATCTAGACAAAGAAGTGTGGTGTATAATGCAATGCAGGTATTTCTTCTAAATGCATAATGAAAAAGGATATTGAAAAGATAGACAAGTGCACTTTCAGGGTCCTTTGTTGCTCCTCGTGGAATATTCAAGGGGGAAAGTAGAGCTGTGGGTATTATGAAGGGTGCCAATATTACCATTATTTGGGCTTTTCCTTTGCCATGGCTCCGCCGCATCCTCTTCCCTCTCTCAACATGGAAAGAATCGCGTTGTCTGGAACTAATGGGAACCAGTTACTGGAGTAAAGCTGAACCAAAACAGTGATTGTACAAAAGTATATAGCGTGAAGTTTTTATTTGTGCTCATCAATGTCTAGGATATTCAAATATTGGGAGCATTGTTTGGGGCCCAGTTGAAGGCTGATCATAACAAACAAAGTCCTGTTGGTTCTGCTGTAATGTGTTCTGGCAACGCAAACTGGCTATAACATGACTAATAGGGGGTTGCCATTTTTAAAACATGGACTTGTGTTGGCCAATATCATTCCGTTGGTGCGTGGACATCACATGATTTTGCGGGCTTTGTCCTGAATACCCACAATGTTAGTGCTGAAAGAGCCTCTTGTACAGACATCACGTGATCTTTTTGCAGACTTCGTCGTGAAGTGCTTTCTGTGATTTTTGGTTTCTTCTGCCAATTTTGCCATGTTACCCATCCACAAAACTGAGGACGAAGTGTCCCAGTAATAAGATTGCAGGAGGTGAACATAAAAGGCTATGACACTGCAAGAGAAGCTAGATGTTAAAGTGTCTTGAGCATTGTTCACGTAACAGGAATAAAGCAGTCTATTTTCTGCGCCGTTAGAGACAATGTGTATTAAAAGATGAATGCAGACAAAAGATTAAAGCAAGGTATGTTATTGGAGCAAGTCCAAGTGCTAGCAAATCTGAGAGGTCACAGACAAAGGAATGTTAGAGCAGCTTTTGAGTGTGTGGATAGAAGGACAAATGTAAAAGTAACCAGGGACCACCCTTCCATAAAAGAGAGAGCCTCATCAATTTGTGAAGATCTAACAAAACAAGCGGAAAATCCTGCAGATGTGCCTGCGTTAAGTGTTAACAGTGGCTGTCTTGCTGGTTTAAGATCTGCTCTCATTTGCATAATGTAGCTATGTAGTGAAGCTGCCAGTGCAGATGAGAAGCGTTGTGATGGCATTTCTTTCCATAGCCTTAAAGGAAAATTGACAAGGCTATAACTTGATGAATTTGGATGAGACAGGTTCAATACTGGAAGTGAATGCCATCAAGAACCTACATTTCTATTAATGACGCACAAACTTGAGGCTTTAAGGTGGCAAAGGACCATGCTGCTGGGTGTCAATGCCAGTGGAGACTTCAAGCTTAAACCTGTGGTAGTGTAGTACTCTGCCAACCAGTGAGCCTTAAAAGGTTACCGTAAGTCTCCTCTGGATGTCTACGTTTAGGTAAAGCAAGAAAAGGTTAGATTTTGGGGCAAATTTATTCTGACCTCTTAATTGATGTTTTGGAAGATGTTTTTACAAAGTATTGCCGGAAAAAATTAGATTTCAACATGCTTCTCGTTCTAGGTAACGCACCAAGCCATTTTCCCATCGTTGGTGAGCTTTCTGAAAACACCAAACTCAGGGACCAGGGTGCAATAGCAGCATTTTAAGCTTTTTATTTAAGGCGCACATTTTAAGAGGCTGTAGACAGTGTGGGATAAGGAGTGCACTTCAATTTTGTGAGAGCATTTAACACCTAGTGCAGTTGACATTATTGTGGAGGCCTGGGGTGATGTCAGTAAAGGCTGCTTGCATGCAGATTGGTGAAAGTTTCTCCCAGATTATTATTTCAGGGTTTGAAAAGCTTTTTATCTGTAACAGGAGCTCCCAAGAATCAAAGAATGTTGCGTTGATATTGCAAAACAAGTTGGATTTGCAATGGAGATTGAGGATGTTGAAGAGCTGCTTGAGTCTCAATGTGAAGACCTCGCCACAGTTGATCTGCAACAACTTGTCACTGAGGGGGACGTGGAAGCTGGAGATGAAGAAGTCCAGGATGCAGCACTACAAGAGCTTTCCACTTTTGTGTATCCTGAGAGAAATTGAGAAGCACTTGCAGCCCATAGAGGACAAATGATTGCACTGTAGAACGCAGCAGGGTAGCAGTTCATGGAACAAGATTTTATTTGGCACCTTCTTGAACAGCTTCTTCATGAAAGAAAAAAGGCAAAGCAGCAAGAACTGGAAGTGTTTTTGTTTAAGCCAACACCCAAGAAACAGCCAGAAGACAATGAACCACAGCCATCCAATTCTGGATTAACTATTTTCCTCCCTAACCCTGCAACCACAACTACACCTGAAGGTGGTAATGATGGTCAGCCCCAAACCCACTTTTCCCATAGGCCTCCTTATTTCTATATCGTGATAGTTGCGTTCCAGCACAACATTGGGTTATAGCAGAACCCATATCGTATGTCAAGCTGCAGATGCCACATGGGCCACCAGATCTAAGGAACATGATACCCTTCATAGTCAGGATTGAGATATTAAGTGACATACCAGGAGTCAATACCAGAAGTTGCACTGTTACTTTCTTAGTCATAACGGATGTAAGTCAGAACGCGAAGCAGCTCAAGAAAAATAAGAACCAACAGTAGAAGCTGAGGCTGAGAAAGATTGGAAAGGCAGTGTCAGAAAGCGATGGAGATGAGAATTAAAACAGGGCAGTTGTGATGACAGTAAAACAATCACCTCGTATGGATCAAGGTGATAGCGTGTCTCACACATGCGAGCTTTGGATGGTAGGCTGGCTAAGATGCAGCCTCAACTAGATTAAGAGATGAGATGTGGAACTGGGAATGCAACCAGGTGTAGGGAGACACATTGAGTGAAGAGTCTACCAGGCGGTAACTAACTGTGAAGCTGGTAGCATTACTGCTGTAGGGATGGATTAATGATCCCTACAGCAAATACAGAAACAGAGCCCTTCGCAACTATCAGATAGGGAAAGATTAGCATTAGAGAAGAAAGCTCTCTTCAATGTTATGTCATGGACACCAATCCACAGTACTACCTTTTCGGGGATCTCCCTTACAGGGTGTAGGTGAAAGAGGACTATTGCCACGTACACCCAAACTGAGTGGGGCAGGCAGACCTAGATGGATTAGATTGAGCCACATGCAAGGATACATCCTAGAAATCATCTACGACGCTGAACACTTTATGGAGGGTGGGGGTGATGCCACAATACTGTATCAACCAGAGAAATGTTATATAAATACAGAAGCTTATACTGCCTCACCACACACCCCAATTTCTGCTTCACGTTCTCACCTGCTGGTCGCTACGGTGCAATCTCAGATGATGCATATCCAGCAACAAGAACTGGAAGTCCAATATATCTGCCACGTTTTATTGACCTGACTGTAAAACCTGCCTCCGTGCCATATGCATGAGAAGTTAAGAACAGCTGGACAAAGCATAGGTCAGCCAGACACTGAGGTTGGCTTTATTTTAACATGTGAAGTATTGGGTTTTGTAAAAAGAAAATCGTTGTCTTTTCCTAAGGCAACTCAAGTGTTTGCAGTGTTGTGGTATTTTCAACTTGAGTATTGTCTCTCTCAGATTCTCCAGTAACTTCTGCCTTTGGTTGTATCCAGTCTTTTATTTTGTACAGGTATTTGTGGGTTTTTCAATTAATGTGGTAGCCAGGAGTTGATTTCCGGTTCAGTTTGTGGTGCAATGCTCACCACTATTCCTTTATGGAACATGAGGTGTTCGGCTAAGAGAAATAACTTTTTTGTTTTTGTTTTTGTTTTTGTTCATTCTAAACGCTTCATTTCACTGCGGAGGATCATAGGCCAGCGAAACTATGAAGACCTAGAGGCCTTGTAAGAAGTTCATAAAAGAAAGAAACAGGAGTGGGCCATTCGGCCTGTCAGGCTTGCTTTGCAAAACAATAAGATCATGGCTGATCTATTTTTGGCTTCAGCTCCTCCCACTTGCATTATCTCCATAATGCTTAATCCCCCTCCCATACAAAAATCTATCCAACTGTGTCTTCAATATATTAAATGAAGCTGCCTGTACTGCTTCCTTCAGTGGAGAATTGCATAGATTCACCGGTCTCTGGGAGAAGCAGTTCCCTCTCATCGCTGTGCTAAATCTACCGTCCCTAATCTTGAGGCTGTGTCAGCTTGTGATGCTGTTGACTTCCTCACTGAGCTGGCTAGTTCTCATTCAGACGTTTTG
Source organism: Ginglymostoma cirratum (assembly GCA_024137785.1). Taxonomy (NCBI): domain Eukaryota; kingdom Metazoa; phylum Chordata; class Chondrichthyes; order Orectolobiformes; family Ginglymostomatidae; genus Ginglymostoma; species Ginglymostoma cirratum. The sequence continues at coordinate 2,343,643 of JAHRHZ010000069.1, read as the reverse complement.
CTACCATGCTAGATGATTTCATCAGTGAAGCCTCTGATGAAGCGATGTTATTCTGCTCCACTTGGAATTTATCCTGTTCGTCCTGTAGTCCTAGTCCCCCACCACTGGAAACAACTTCCCTGTTTCTATCTTACCTATAACATAGAACATAACAGCGCAGTACAGGCCCTTCAGCCCTCAATGTTGCGTCGACCTGTGAAACCAATCTGAAGCCCATCTAACCTACACTATATTCCATTATCATCCATATGTTTATCCAATAACCATTTAAATGCCCTTAAAGTTGGCGAGTCTCCTACTGTTGCAGGCAGGGCATTCCACGCCCTTATTACTCTGTGTAAAGAACCTACCTCTGACATCTGTCCTATACCTATCACCCCTCAATTTTAAAGCTATGTTCCCTCATGCTAGCCATCACCATCTGATGAAAAAGGCTCTCACTGTCCACCCTATCTAATCCTCTGATCATCTTGTATGTCTCTATTAAGTCACATCTTAACCTTCTCTCTAACGAAACAGCCTCAAGTCCCTCAGTCTTTCCTCATAAGACCTTCCCTCCATACCAGCCGACATCCTGGTAAATATCCTCTGCACCCTTTCCAATGCTTCCACATCCTTCCTATAATGCGGCGACCAGAACTGTACACAATACTTGGAAGTGCGGCCGCACCAGAGTTTTGTACAGCTACAACATTTTCACTGCTTTCTGACACTGCCTTCTTGGCTCGAATGATGACCCCCCTTCTCCATTTAGAATCATCTGTACAAGCAGCATGTCTTGACTTCTATCTGACACGTGGCTTCAGTTCTGGGATGTTCCTGCGATCTTCTCACAAAGCACCACATCCGCACTTCTGACAATAGTGGACTAGTTCTCATGAACTGTTCGGTTACCAGAATGTTCTCTACCTGTTTGAAATAGGAAATGCCTACAAAAAGACTTACGTAGTTGACTGACTTTGCGAAGCTAGTTTAGAGAGCCCACCAGTTCGCATGTAAACTGGCTTGCTGATAAGAAATAGCAAAAGTGCCCATCTCTGCACAGAGCTTACTGCTAGGAGGGTATTCCTATCTTCGGCTGATTTTATGGTCAGTAGTCTGTTAGGGTAAATGCTCACTGTTAGAAACCAAACCAACCTCACCTTGTTTCAACTCTTATGGCATAATAAATTGTACAACAACTTAATGGTTCCAAGATTAGCAATTTTGCAAGCTCAAAAATAATTGTTCACATTTTTAGTTGCTGGCACTTAAATTATGGCTTCTACTTTTGAAGGTGATTATCAATGACTTGGCCTAAATGTTCGATGTTTTTAAAAAAATTCATGTGCCGTCTCTCATTCTGAGGCCATAATTTTTAAGTCTGTGCAGTTTAGCTGTGAACGTCGCCAGTGGAATAATGCAGGTAACTGATGTGGTTCTAGATTAAAATCTCTTGAATTGCCCTAGTGTCTCGATTGTCAAGTGTTTCTGTATCTTGGGATCTCCATTCATCTGGAGATAGTAAAATTGGTCTCCAGCGTACAAAGCTGACTTCCGGTTTGTCGAACAAATAAATCGTTAACTAAATGCAAAGGATATTGCCCACACACCAGACGCATTGCAAACACAGCAGTCGGGTGCTAATGATGTTAGCGTAATGTAAGACATAACAATTATTCTGGACAGTGTTAACGATGAGGAATGGCCGAACCCTTGATAATTAAGACTGTCATGACAAGAGTGTAGGTTTCCTAATAATTAACCCCAAAAGAGCTCACGTTTTCCCTCATAATCTGTTCAAAGAATGGTTAAAATAAAGAAAACTTCTGATCTCCACTTTACAAGTAACAAGAAACAATTTATTCAACACAACTGTGGACAAATTAACAAAATTACTTAAGCTGACTATTTTCCCCTATACTACTATCTCCTAACTGGTTTAAACTCTACTGGAATGCTGTTTAATTAAAAAGCAAGTCCCAGTAATATAAACCCAATCAGTAAGAAATAAGTTCGACCTTAATGGCTCCAAGTTCACACAGGCTGTGTTCTGGAATCTTGTGTCATCTGTGCTTTCTTCACAAATGCCTTCCGTTAATTCTGCTGTCAGGGATATTTTATCTCTATAACTTCCTCGATCATTTGAGCTAAAATACCGTGGTATCTTGACTCATTAGATGGGCTTTCTCAGAGCTGAAATGACACTGGCAGCTGGCGGATTGCTCTCTTTCAGATGGCAGTTGGTTCTCGCTGATTTTTCCAAACGGCCCTTGTCTTTTATACCCGTAATGACATAATCAAATTCTTGTAATATGATTGGTTTTAGGTTGTTGACGCCAGTTTTTAAATTCAACTGGCTTTGAATCATGGAGTTTGGTTTTAAATGGCCGAATTCAAACTGGTTATAACTCCAAAAGGAGACTGCTGTTTTGCCTGTCATAATACACTTGTTTCATTTTTTGAGGCTCTGTACTGGCAACATACATATACATTATAGACACATCACAAACCTCTTACAGCAACCACACGTTTCAGCTTCCTGCCTCGCACTCCACACACTACCCAGCTTCCTAACAGACACCCCAACAACTTATCCACTGAAGAGCCCAGACTGAAAGACGGGTTTTGGTGCACAAAGAAACTAATGTTAGCACATCATCTAAGTGATTTGACTCAAAACTATCGAGTGTCTCCCCAGTGGGCCAAAACCATGCCTCAAACTATGGAAAACCATGAAAAGACTCGCCTGCAGACCATGCTTGAGATCTCCAGAATTGACTGAGGCGTTCCGAGGAGACCGGCACAGCAAGAGACAGAGACTAGCTGACCATCCAGAGACAGTAAGGAAGCAGCTTCGTAGACCCAGAGATACAGCAACTGAGCAAAATTGCAAGAGACTGGGGAAGTGGGACTGTTTTGCTTTAGTACCTGTGGTTGTGTTGATTTGACTGCAATGGTATTGTGGGACACCTGAATAAATTCTGATACGTTCTGATCCAGTTTTCTTGATAACTGGTTCAACGACGTGGCTGAATCTCTCTCATTTATGGGTTCAAAAATCCAGTCTTGACCAGCCCCTGTCATTCTTCCTCAGCCTTTTGGTCTAAATTCATTGGACACTAACGTAGCTTTGCAACATTGTGCTTGATTCTGATCCTTGATTTTTAATTTGACAGAGACCTTTTCCGTGCTTCTCAAATGCCAATTGAAAGCAATGGTTTGTTTTTTCTAGAATTCGTAATAGATCAATCTTTAATCTGATCTTTCAACCCAACCACGTTTCCCAATAAATCTAGAAAATTTCCTTAGACAATATGTAAGGACATAACTTGTATAAATGAACATTCGCATTGGGTACAACGCCTAGAAAGGCACCACTTCGTCTATGTATGTTCTTGGTAAAAATCTTTGAACATTGCGGTGTGATGTGACTCAGCTGCAGCTGTTAGGTCTCTCTTTGACGTGCACATTTTTCAGTTGGCAATGAAACAGCCTCTCCAGTGGTCACCTCCGTTCTTACTACCATGTAGTAGGGGAGTTACCTAGTATCAGTTACTGTTCCCAACTATGTCCAGTTGAACTGATGGCCCTCGTGTGTATTGAGAAAAGTAAATGTTGGTTGTGTCTTTTTAATGCCAGCTGGTGTTTCTGTTTCCTCCCCATGTGTCCAATGTAACGTCTGTTGTACTCTTCTGCATTGAATTGTCTATATCCCATTTGTCCTATTTAATGTCGGCATGGGGTTTTTAGTCTTTGATAGCATTTAACGTAGTGTTGATGTAAGTTTGTGTGCAGTCATGATCCTGTTTGGTCTTAAAGGGCATGGTTGTCATTTCCGATACGTTTTTGATGTAGGATAGATTACTAGGGTCTCGTACTATGTCCTCTAACTGTAGCTTGTTTTGTGGGCACCAGAGTAGGAAACTACTTGGGTATCTGTTGTCAGTAAATATTTCTGCTAAGTTTCATGGGTAGCATGTCGGATTGTATGTGCTTGGGGTTGTCAGGCTTGTTCAGTGTGTTGCACCTGTAGGGTTTTTAGGTCTTAATGAAAATCCAGAACACAGCAGAATGACTAATGTGTCATTTAGAGGTCGCAATGATGTTGCCTAGAATGGTAACAAAACATCTGCACACCATGGAACAACCTGCTGAGCGAGCAAATGAAAACAGCATGTTTTTGTATTGTGTAGAGTTTCTTCCAAATACTCCATTTTTATACTCCTTAATGTATGTTGGTCATGTATCTTGCTTGAATGTGCCTGTTCAATGTACCCATTTGGCTGCAGTTCCTGCATGCGTTTTTCTGTATACATGTCTTTTTTTTCCGTTTGGCAAAACATGACCTTGTGCAGCCAAAATGCAACAGGTCTGTCAATGCTTGCTTTGTTCAGACTTGAGAACAGGGAATTCAAAAGCCCCGATTATTATTGTTAACTACTACACAGTCTCTAAAGGGTGCTCTGAAAGGTGGGTGACCATCTCTAGTAGAGAGATGAAGAACTGGCTAAAGTAGATAAAGGCATGATTACTGAAGTGATAAATGTCAGCTAGAGATAATAACAAAGAGGACACTAACGCATCAAAAAAGCCTTTGTGACAACTTCAAACTAGGTCGTGCTGGCTAAGTCATAAAACTCAAGAATTAAACAAATAACACTTAACTATGGACGATACAGTCTTCACATGCCTAGCTGCTGAATTCAACTGCTGGGCAAGTCCCCACATGCCTACTGCAGTGCAGTTTGTGTAACAAATCTGTAACAACCACACTAGAGCTTAATGCAATTTATAATTCTGTTTGGATGCTCTATTCAAACTAGTAAATTGATTTTAGTCACATGACTCATCCCTCAGCCTTCTAAAGGGGCCAACTGTTATATCCTTTCTCTAGGTTCTCGTTTTTGGAACATTGAACAAAAATTGAAATTACAGCTATTCAAGATATAGGAAGGAAGCTTGGTGAGCTGTAGAATACATGCAGTGAAGAAGAGTGTTTGTAGGAATGCTTATAAACTGGAGGAGTGATACGATTATAATTTTCTTCGCATAATCGCCACCCCAAAGAAACCTCCACCTATTTCTGTAAGTTAGCTCTCTTGTAACTGCATTAAAACGTGTGTGTGTGTGTGTGTGTGTGGCAGTGTGTTCAAATGCAGAGTAGTTATGTCACCAGTTTTTTAACTTTGGATTATTATGAGGTGGAGTGAAGCAATTGAAACTTTAATAAAGGACGAGTTGTCAGTAGGTATTTTACATCTATAAAGCTCCTGTACAACATCACATGGTGTTTATTCCATGTACTAAAGTGGTCGTGTAACATGATTTTGACTTCATTCAGGATGAGTAGGGTACAAGTCAAAAATGTGGACTAGTAAGATGGCTGTTTGGGTACTGATGAGTTAATCTAAACATGTTGTATTACTCATTCTAATGCACTCCAATGAATATTGGTAAGCTAGAAGCCAAATCCAAAGGACTACGAAATGGTAAATGTGCATTTTTTCCATTTTAATGAACAATGTATGGTTATAACTGTTGCCATTGCAAGAACATCCGGTGTAAAAGGAGGAAGAGAATGTTGGGCGTGTTGTGAATCTGTCTGCGAGTGTCACGTTGAAGAATCTGATCATGTGACAATTGTCATTGGCCATTTTAGATGGGAAAACAGACTCCAGTATCTCCTGAGGTTCTGCATGTAGCCTTGTTGATCTTTAAGGGACCCTATTCTCTCCCTAGTTAAACCTTTTTTTTGCTTTTAATATACTTTGATTCTAAGGATTTTTCTTAACCTTTTCTATGAAGATACCACCTCTAACCCTCCTCATTGCCTGAAGTATGCCACTACTCTTCCTATACTCCGCAGGGGTTCACTTGATCCAAGATGAGAACAAACTTGACCAAAGATTAATTTCTCTCACCATTGTGTTCCCTACTCCTACCAACTTTGCTTTTCACTCTAATATGAATCTGAACGCTTATCTCTCATTTGAAAGCTTCCCACTTGCCTGTTGTCCCTGTACCTGCGAACAGCCTACTCAAATCAACTTCTGAAAATTCCTACCTAATTCTGCCAAAATTGACTTCACTGCAATTAAGAATTCAACAAGGTCTATGTTATTCCATACTTGCTGCAAAACTAGCAGATTTATGGTCACTGCTCCCAGTGCACTCAGTCCCTTGCCCTACCTTATTTCCCAAGAGGTGGTCAAGTTTTGCTTTCTCGTTAGGTATATTTACATGTTGGCAACAAAATTTTCTTACACACACACACCAAATTCCTCCCCATCTAAGCCCTTAACACTGTGGCAGTTCAGCCTATGTTTGGAAAGTTGAAATCCACAACTACCCCAAATATCCCCTTTTATTCTTGCAGATAATTGAGATTTCCCTAAATATGTGCTGTTTATTTTGCTGCTGTTGGGTGGACCATAGTACGATTTCATCAAAGCGATCATCCTCTTTTATATTTCTCATATCCACCCCATTTTCTGAACCGTCCTCAACCTTCCGCTACCTCAACCCCCTGGCCCAATCCCAACTCCTGAACTAGTTTAAAGGCTTTGTAATAGCTCAGTCTAGTCTATGTCCCCAACAGGATATTGATCCTCTTCAGGTTCAGGTGCAAACTGTCCTGCTTGTAGAAGTTTTTTGTTTGGGGGGTGCAGAATTTAGCCAATGATCCAAAAAATCTGAATCCCTACCCTCCCCGCATCATCAGGTTCATCTGTCCCAATCCCCTGTTCATACACCCAATAGCACTTGGCGCTGGAAGTAATCCTGAGATAACTGCTTAACCTCTGCCTAACTGCATTAATTGACTCTGCAGACCTCATGCCTTTCTCCACCCACATTGGTACTAATATACAACAATCTCTCCGGCTGTTCACTCCCCTTTTTGAGAATTTATTGCAACTGCTCCTTGACCTACCACCAGTCAGGCAACACACCATCCTGAAGTGTGGCTCGTGGTACAGAAACTGCTGTCTGTGCTCCTGACTGGGAAGTCCCCTAGCAGAATTGCTTGCTTGAATCTTGACAAACCCTGCTTAAACAGAAGAATGAGTTGTGGTGCGCAAGACTTGGCTATCCCCCAACAGTATCCAAGTTTCCATTAGTTTGAGAGAATGATAACCACGAGTTTCTACCATATTTGACTCTTGGACGTCTCTATTCCGTGGGCTGGGTTTTACTGTTGGATTATGCTGCTTGAGACATGGCCCAATTTCACTGAAAAGTGGGACTTATTAGAACAACTAGGGTGGTGGGGTTTAAAAAATAACAGTGGAAAAGGAAACGCTAGTAAAATTGATGCATAGCTGCAGCTGAAGCCCACATCAAGAACTTGTAGCTCAGAATCCCAATGGATTTTGAGCAATTTTAGGATGGAGCAAATATCCCCATCATTTAAAATTATTGGACGAGACCCTGGAGTGAGGCTGCAGCAAACACACGCCAGAGGCAGCGGAATGGAGGTCTCTGTCTAGGGTTGCTATTCAGCCTGGAATTCCAATTTGCACCTCAAAGAACAGTCAACCAACAATTTAACTGATTTTAGTGTGGGAGAGTTTTTATGCCTCAGGCTACCCCAGTATAGACAGCGTGGGGCCTATAGAAATACTGGACATTCAACTTCAATTGGAATCAATTCACACGCATTCATCGGGAAACCAACTGGCTTCAGAAGGACACGTTGGAAACAGAATTCAAAGCACAGATTTGGTGTGAAGATATGGGGCCCACAATCAGAATAATTGCAGGATCTCCCCTCAGGTTCCAAATAAACAGTTTCCGAGCGCAGTCCATGATGTGAAGGTGATGGTGTTGGAGTGGGGTGGACAAGATCAGAAGTCATAACACGAGGTTATAGTCCAACAGGTTTATTTAAAATCATAAGGTTTTGGAGTGCTGCAGCTGCTGAGATGAAGTGGAGAGGCGCACCCAGGCACAGATAATGGCAAGATGTTCCCGGTAATTCAGAATATCAACACATAAATAACAAAAAATGAGAATGTCCACAGCTGAATAACAAGTGAAGGGATGACCTATGAACTGATTCAGTTAAGGTAGAGAGGCAATGACGTTAATCAAAAGTAAAATGGTGTTAGAGACAAATCAATTGGAATAACATGATAGGTATGAAAGTCACACGACGACGATCTAACAAAAGTAGCAAGTAATCAAAAATGGTACAAACTAATTATTAAGGCTGCGATAATGACAAGTAGTCAAGGTAATGATGTCAAAACAGGACAATTGTGAAGAATGTTCAAACTACAGTAGTGAGGTTACATCTAGTATGAGATGAACCCAAGGTCACAGTTTAAGGTTTCCCTCGAGTGCAGAACAGGCTGTCAGTTTCTGCTCAGCGATTCTATGTACCTTGAAGGGAGCATTAAGCACTTAGCCGCAGATCAGAGGCTGAATGCCCTTGACTACTGAAGTGTTCCTGACTGGGAGGGAATATTGCCGACAGTTGTTGGGCAGTGTCCATCTGCATGGTCTTGCTGATGTAGGATGTCTCAGGGCATCCTTTCCTGCAGGGTATGAGGTAGGCAATGCTGGCCAAGTGGTCGGTAGTAATTCGTATGTGTGGTGGTAGTATATATGTCAATGGTCTGGCATCCCTTGTAGAGGTTGTCGTCACCGGCTGGTGTGTTGTGGTTATAGACAACACAGAAGGAGATGGAGGAACGCAGCAGGGTAGGCAGCATCAGAGAAGCAAGAAAGTTGATGTTTTGGGCTGGGACCCTTTTCAGCAATGGGGAGGGGGAAGGGAGCTTTGAAATAGAGAAGTGGGGGGTTGGGGACGGTAGGTGGATTGGTGATAGGTGAGTGCAGGCAGGCAGTGGTGGGGAGAGGTAGGAGGAATGATAGGTGGAAGAGTAAACGAACAGGTCAAGGAAGTGGGCATGAGAGATAGAGTTGATCATGGGATGAGGCAGGAGGGTGTGGAGATTCTGAAACGAGTGAAGTTCACATTTAGGCTGTTGGGCTGTAGGCTCCCAAGGTGGAATATGAGGTGCTGCTGCTCAAGTTTGCAGGTGGCGTTGTTGTGATACTGGAGGAGGCCCAGGATGGACATCACACCTAGGGAGTGAGAGGGAGAGTTGAAATGGTTTGCGACTGTAAGGTGTTGTCATTTTGTTGCGAATCGACTGTAGGTGCTCGACAAAACAGTCTCCAATCCTCTGCTTGGTTTCCTTGATGTAGAAGAGGCCACAACGGGAACAGCGGATACAGTATACCACATTAGCACGTGCAGGTGAACATCTGCTTGATGTGGAAGGTCTTATTGGGGCCTGGGATGGGAGTGAGGGGGCAGGTGTAGCACTTAGTGCGGTTGCCAGGAAAAGTGCCAGCTGTGGGGCTTGAGGGGTGTGTGCAGCGGACAAGGGAGTCCTGGAGAGACCGGTCCCTATGGAAGGCAGATAGGGGTGGGGAGGGAAATATCTTTGGTTGTAGGGTCAGATTGTGGGTGGTGGAGAATGATATGTTGTACTTGGATGTTAGTGGGGTGATATGTGAGAACAAGAAAGATTTTGTCGTTTTTGTTGGGAGGGGATGTGAGGGCAATGATGTGGGGAAATTCAGGACATGCAGTTGAGGGCATTGTTGATCACCGGAGGCGGGGTGGGGGGTGCATTGCGGTCCTTGAAATAGGAGGACATGTTGGATGTGTGGGAGGGGAATGCCCTGTCTTGGGGGCAGATGCAGCCGAGGTGGAGGAATTGGGAGTAAGGGATCGCATTCTTGCTGGAGGGTGGGTGTAAGGAGGTGTATTCTAGGTGGATGTGGGAGACGGTGGGCTTGAAATGGATATCAGTTTCAGGGTGGTCACCAGAGATGGAGACAGAAGTCCAGGAAGGACAGGTAGCAGAGATGGTCCAGATGAACTTAAGGTTGAGGCGGAAGGTGTTAGTGAAGTGGATGAACTGTTCAAGCTCCTCGGGAGCACAAGGCCCTGTCGAGATGTGACGGAGGAAGAGGTGGGGTATAGTGCCAGCGTAGGTATGGAAGAGGGATTGTTCCACCTATCCTACGAAGAGACAGGCATAGCTTGAGCCCATGCGGGTACCCATGGCCCACCCCCATTGTCTGTAGTAAGTGGGAGGAATTGAAGGAGAAGTTAAGGACAAGGATGAGTTTGGTTAGGCGGCTAAGGGTGTAGGTGAAGGTGGACTGGTGGGGCCTGCGGGTGAGGAAGAAGTGGAGGGGTTTTAGGCCATCTGCATGGGGAATGCAAGTGTATAGGGACTAGACGTCCTTGGTGAAGACGATCAGGTTTTCTCCTGAAGGTTGGGCAGTTCACTGTGAACAACAGTTTTGTTGAGGTTTGATGACCGTTAGAAGGTGAGTGGTGGTAGAGTGGGGATGACCCTGGCGAGCTGTTTCTCATCAATGTCATGCTGAAGGCGGTGAAGAACATGACCACAGTGTACCTGCTCCAGGAAAGCACTGAACAATGAAGGGAACTGGGTTGCATTCTGTGCCTCTCTTGTGAGGAGGTGGTTGTAGCTTTTGACTGTGGCACATTGGAACTGTTAATCAATGAGTATTGTATCCCATTCTAATGGCATTTTTCAGAGTTTGTAGGTGTCAGTCACCCTCCTCCCTATCTCGGTAGATCCTCTGCATGTGCAGGGCTTCTGTAGTGGGTGGCTACTTTAATACATCTAGGGCATGTTGTAGAGAATCATCAGGAGGTGTAGAGAATTCCTCAAGAAGGTCAACTTTTTTATTCGCATACAAAAGCTGTGACAATCAGAAAGTAGCTTCCCGATCGCCCCTGACCTTCGGGGCTTGTTATTTTTTATACCTTTTCAGTCGTCATGCTTTTCTGAGATTATCAGCATGACCGATTATGTTAGCTCGTGTTATCTTTCCAAAGCTATTCGTCTTCCGAATCATTTTTGCAACAGTGGTTTTCTACTTTTTAAACTTAACCTATTCCGTAATGATTATCTTCTGCCACAATGGTCTTTAACACTTGCTTACATGCCGCGTGATTTGACTAACCTAATCATATCATATGCTACCGTGGTTTTCTATCTGTACAATTCTATGTGTCATTCTATGTATCACTTCATTTGCTATTGTCTTATTGCCTTTTATTTTCCATGTGATTGCCTTTTATTTTCCATATGTTTCCCCCCTTTGAGACCTATGGGTACCTCTCAGAGAAAGAAGACAATAAGGTTAGACCCATAATGGCCAATGGGGACGTTGCAGGCCCGAAGGTGGGCAGAGATAATGTCGGGGTCTTAATTCTTAAAGGGTTCTTCCTCTCCTCCTGGAGTCACTGGGCCAAAAACCTGTCCTTCAATAGCCAGAACAGGGAAAAAAGACCCAAGGACCCTTACCATCTAAACTTGCGCATTTCATAAAAATAACTGGCGCCTTCGTCCAGACAAGCCGTCTGCACCTTAAACGGACGTCGGATCATAGTAATAAAGCGGCAGAAGTTTATCGGAAGAGGGAGATTGTCGGAACAACCAGGAGCTGTCGTGCAGTGAGACGCACTAAAAGAGACTTAATAAGAGGTAGAGCACAGCAAAACACAAATGCGATGACAAGCAACACGATACCTGTAATAATTCCAATCTTGGCGACCCAAGCTCCCCATTCCCCAGATACACCATCCAACCAATCAAAAACCTGATGGCCAAAATCTGCATTGTCCTTAAGCTCCTCCCTTAGTTTCTTCAACTATCCTATCGCCTTAGTAAATCACTCCGCTGGGCTAGTGTTGTTAGGTATGAAGGTGCAACAGTGTTCCCCAAACATGACACAAACTCCTCCTTTCTCGGCCAACATCCAGTCCAGAACCTGCCTGCCATGTCGTTTTGGTAGTCTCATCCAATTGCTCCCCCAAGGCTGAGAGGGCATCATTAGTGTAGTTAATAAATCTCTGTTGGTTGTAATACATGTAATTAATCCATTCGGCATTCTTGCTAATTCCCACAGCTGGGAGAAGAGATTCCCACCCTGCGGCAATTTCGTTTCGGGCCTTGAACTTGTTGGGGATGCCCCTTGGCTGACCTGTGCTTTCAATTCATACTGCTGGATCAGGGATGTATTGTCGTTTAGGGTGGCGTAAAGTGGTTGCGATAGAGCGTCAAGCTGAGTTTGTGGTGATACAGCAGTTTCATGAAGGAGCATTACACGAGCGCAGATACCGTTCCAGTCAGAAGGAAGTATCGGACGCAACCCCCTTTCCTGTCCACACAGCCACCAGGTATCGGCTAATGGGATGTGCTCAAGAGTTCAGGACGGCGCCAAAGGTTGTGTCAACCTTAATGTCAATGGTGTTCCCACAAAGACCTTCAAAGTGGCCTACTGGCACAGAGCCATTTCGTTTGAAACATTCAAAGCTCAAATCCTCACGCACCTTAAAAACAGTTACGGGGAATGGGTGGTTAGTTTTACTGGTCGACCAAGGAGTACTGTGGCCGCACCACTGTTGGAGGTGCTGCCTCCCCGAGTCATCCTGTTGATAGAATGTGGAAGCCTGGAGGAGAAGGTACCAGAAGGGGCAACGGGGCCACATATGTAATGATGAGTCATCTGGGTCAAATGGTCGGCCAGGCTGTCGTAGCCGCCATTGGGTGCAGGTGGACGAGTTATAAGGCATAGGAACGACGAAATATGGATTTGCTTTAGCACACAGGAAACAGTCCTGTCTGGTCAACATTACTGCCGTATAATTTGCCCGTTGGTACCAGTGATTGTTACGGGCACGAGCCCATGCTAAGAAGGTGGGCTGTGCACTCCTTACTTCTCTATGCCTTTCGGCCGGGTCTGCCAAGTTTGCCAGGTTGATGGTCTCGAAGTCTGCACATGGGTAGGAAGGCCTAGCACTAGGGAGGGGGGCAACAATAGTCTTCCCCCATTCCTTCCCCGGCCACGCAACCAGGAGAAGGACTACCTGCCACTGACCCATCATTAATAGTCCCGGAGTTGTCAGTATCCCCAAGAATCTCACTTACCAACTGTTCAAAATCCCGCCGAGGAGCACCGATTTCGTGCGTGTCGGGCCTGTTCACAACTGCCGCTTCCTCACACACACTCACCTCCGTTCCGGAGTCAGTCTGTGTCTATGGGACAGCTTTGGTGCAATGATTGAGGTGGTACCATGTGACGTCTTTGTTACTGTGAAGGGTCCTTCTGTCCTCAGCTCGTTCCACTTTCTCCGGAAGACCCACACGTACACCCGAAGTCCGGGTTTAATAGGTCCTTCCTCTTTGTCAGGTACCGGCTCTTTTTGTTTTTCCTGTGTGTGGATAGACTCATGTATCATAGTTAGTTGCTGCATATACTCCTTTGAGTTTTGTCTCCAGTTGTTCCAAGCTGTGTCCCTCATACGGGCCCCTCCACTTGGGCACTGGCATGGGTCTACCGGTAAGCATTTCATGTGGCGTTAAATTTGTCATGTGGTTAGTCTGCGTGCGGTAACTCATTAGTGCCAGTGGCAGTGCATCGACCCAATTAAGGTTGGTGCTTGAGCAAATTTTATTCAATTTGGCTTTTAAGGTTCCGTTAATCTTTTCTACCATACCTTGTGACTGAGGATGATACACACATCCAAACCTTTGCTTGATTCTCAAGGTCTGCAGCACCAACTTAACTACTTTATGAATAAAGGCAGACCCATTGTCTGAATTGATTTCTGAAGGTATGCCAAACCTTGGAATAACTTCATTTGTCAGAAATTTCACTACCGTTCCTGCTCCTGAGTCCTTGGAGTTGCCTCCACCCATCTACTAAACCTAACAATCACCATTAACATTTATCTTCTTCCTCTCTGTCTTTGTCATGTCTACATAGTCAATCACCCAAATGCTTAAATGGCCCTTCGGGTACTGGTATGTGTCTTATAGGGATGGTTATTCTCTTTCTAATGTATTGAGCACATACCTCGCATTGTGACAATATGTAATCCACTGAAGCCTGTAAGTAAGGTGACCAAAATCCATCCTTTTTTATCTTCCTTACTACTTCCCCTCTCTCACAGTGATCTAGCCCATGCGCCTCTGAAATCAGGATTGTCAACAAAGGGGTGGGTGCTATCCATAAACATTCATCCGTGCTCCGCAAGCCTTCTGGGTTTTGCCTGGCCCCCCTTTGTTTCCACAATGTTTGCTCTGCTAAGGTTGCCTTACTTTGGATCTCAATGATGTCTGCTATGGTGGGCTCCGGGTCTAAACACATCTGGGTTGCAATGACAGCTGAAGCGCACCCAGAGGCTATTCTAGCCGCTTCATCTGCCGCCTGATTACCCTTAATTACCATATCGCTTCCTTTTCTGTGTGCCTGGCACTTAATGATAGCTAGCGCTTTTGGCTTCGTCATTGTGGTTGTCAATTCTACAATTTGTTGGCAATGTTGTACAGGGTCTCCGTTGCTTTTCCTGAAGCCTCTTTGATTCCACACCGCCCCAAACAGGTGACATACCCCATGGGCATAAGCCCAATCAGTAGATATCTGCTTTCTCACCTTCCATCAACTCGCAAGCTGCTGTTAATGCCTTAATCTCAGCCAGTTGTGCTGAACAAGGTTGTAGGCAGGTCTCCAGTTTGATTGTCTTAAACTGGGTCTGTTCTTGCAGCACAACGGAAAATCCCACGTGATTCCCATCATAATCCCTATAGCATGAGCCATCTACAAATAATAGGACCTTTTTATCTTTTTCAGGCAATGGCTCAGATTGCAAATCAGCCCTCAATTTAGCAAATGTAGTTACTTCCTTTACACAATCGTGGGGCTCTCCCTCGTGTTATAGTGGAACATAGTCTGCTATATTCCTTGTAGTGCATCTCTGTATAGCTATGTCTGGAAATGTCAGTAACGTTCGATATGCTATTATCCTGGCAGGTGTCAATACAAGTTGTCCTTTTTCTAACAATTCTGCTACCCTGTGGTGTGTATAGAACATAGAACAATACAGCGCAGAACAGGCCCTTTGGCCCTAGATGTTGTGCCGACCTGTGAACTAATCTAAGCCCATCCCCCAACACTATCCCATCATCATCCATATGCTTATCCAAGGACTGTTTAAATGCCCCTAATGTGGCTGAGTTAACTACGTTGGCAGGCATGGCATTCCACGCCCTTACCACTTTCTGAGTAAAGAACCTGCCTCTGACATCTGTCTTAAATCTATCACCCCTCCATTTGCAGCTATGCCCCTTCGTACAAGCGGACATCATCATCCGAGGAAAAAGGCTCTCACTGTCCACCCTATCTAATCCTCTGATCATCGTGTATGTCTCTATTAAATCCCCTCTTAGCCTTCTCTCCAATGAGAACAGACCCAAGTCCCTCAGCCTTTCCTCATAAGACCTTCGCTCCAGACCAGGCAACATCCTGGTAAATCTCCTCTGCACCTTTTCCAATGCTTCCACATCCTTCCTGTAATGGGGCGACCAGAACAGTAGGCAATATTCCAAGTGAGGCTGCACTAGCGTTTTGTACAGTTGCAGCGTGACATCACGGCTCCGGAACTCAATCCCTCTACCAGTGAAACCTAACACACCGTATGCCTTCTTAACAGCACTACCAACCTGGGTGGCAACTTTCAGGGATCTTTACCTGGACACAAAGATCCCTCTGCACATCCACACTACCAAGAATCTTTCCATTGATCCAGTATTCTGCCTTCCTATTATTCTTCCCAAAGTGAATCACCTCACATTTATCTGCACTGAACTCCATTTGCCACCTTTCAGCCCAATTCTGCAGTTTATCCAAGTCTCCCTGCAACATTCTTCCACACTGTCCACCCCTCCACCGACTTTAGTTGTCATCTGCAAACTTACTTAACCCATCCACCTATGCCTGTGTCCAAGTCATTTATAAAAATGACAAACAGCAGTGGTACCAAAACAGATCCTTGTGGCACACCACTAGGAACTGGACTCCAGGCTGAATATTTTCCATCAACCACCACTCGTTGCCTTCTTTCAGAAAGCCAGTTTCTAATCAAAACTGCTAAATCTCCCTCAATCCCATGTCTCTGCATTTTCTCCAATAGCCTACCACGTGGAACTTTATCAAAGGCTTTACTGAAGTCCATGTACACCACGTCAACTGCCCTACCTTCATCCACATGCTTGGTCACATCCTCAAAAAACTCAATGAGGTTTGTGAGACACGACCTGCTTTGACGAATCCATGTTGACTATCTCCAGTCAAATTGTTGCTTGCTAGATGATTATAAATCCTATCTCTTATAATCTTGTCCAAGATTTTTCCTACAACAGACGTAAGGCTCACTGGGCTATAATTACCTGGGTCATCTCTACTGCTCTGCTTGAACAAGGGCACAACATTTGCGGTCCTCTGGTACTAAACCTGTAGACAATGACGACTCAAAGATCGAGGCCAAAGGCTCTGCCATCTCCTCCCTAGCTTCCCAGAGAATCCTTGGAAAAATCCTATCCAGCCCTGGGGATCACACCTTCTGGAATTGATAACACCACCTTCTTACTAACCTGAATCCTTTCAAGTCTAATAGCCCGTATCTCAGTCTTCTCCTCTACAATATTCTTCTTTTCCCGAGTGAAAACAGATGAGAAATATTCGTTTAGCATCTCTCTGATCTCCACAGGATCCACACACAACTTCCCACTTCTGTTTTTGACTGGTCCTATTCTTACCCTAGTCATTCCTTTATTCCTCACATACCTATAGAAAGCTTTAGGGTTCTCCTTTATTCTACCTGCTAATGACTGCTCATGTCCCCTCCTTGCTCTTCTTAACTCTCTCTTTAAATCCTTCCTAGCCAATCTGTAACTCTCCATCGCCTCATCTGAACCATCTCGTCTCAATGTCACATAAGCCTCCCTCTTCCGCTTAACAAGAGATACAATTTCTTTTGTAAACCAAGGTTCCCTTATCACTTCCTGCCTGACAGGGACATACCTATCAAGGACACACAATATCTGTTCCTTAAACCAGCTTCACATTTCGATCGTCGCGATCCCCTGCTTTTTGCTACCCCATTCTATCCCTCCTAAGTCTTGCCTAATCGCATTATAATTGCCCTACCCCCATCTATAACTCTTGCCCAGTGGCATGTTCCTATCCCTTTCCATCACTAAACTAAACGTAACTGAATTATGGTCACTCTCTCCAAAGTGCTCACCTACCGCTAAATCAAACACCTGGCCTGGTTCATTACCAAGTACCTGATCCAGTGTGGCCTCCCCTCGTCAACCTTTCGACATACTGTCAGGAAACCCTCCAGCACACGTTGGACAAAAACTGATTCATCCAACGTGCTAGAGTTACAGCATTTCCAGTCAATGTTGGGGAAGTTAAAGTCTCCCATAATGACCACCCTGTTGCTTTCACTCCTGCCCAGAACCGTTTTGCCGATCCTCTCCTCCACATCCCTGGAACATTGCGGAGGCCTATAAAAAAAGTTCCCAGAAGTGTGACCTCTCCTCCTGTTTCTGACCTCAGCCCATACCACCTCAGTAGACGAGTCCTTGTCAAAAGTTTTTTTTCAGCCACAGTTATACTGTCCTTGACTAACAAAGCCACACCTCTCCCTCTTTTACCACTTTTCCTGATCTTTATGAAAGATCTAAACCCTGGAACCTGCAACATCCATTTCTGACCTTGGTCTATCAATGTTTCTGAAATGGCCACAACATGGAAGTCCCAGGTACATATCCATACTGCAAGCTCACCTACCTTATTCCGGATACTCCTGGCGTTGAAGTAGACACACTTCAAACCAGCTTGCTCTCTGCTAGCACGCTCCTGTGATGGTGAAATCCTGTCCGTGTCCTCCCTACTCTCATCCTCCTGTGTACTGGCACTACATCACAGGTTCCCATCCCCCTGCTGAGCTAGTTTAAATCCACCTGAATAGCACTAGCAAATTTCCCACCCAGGATATTAGTACCCCTCTGGTTCAAGTGAAGACTGTCCTGTTTGTAGAGGTCCCACCTTCCCCAGAATGAGCCCCAATTATCCATATACCTGAAATCCTCCCTCCTGCACCATCCCTGCAGCTACGTGTTCAGCTGATATCTCTCCCTGTTCTTTGCCTTGCTATCACGTGGCACGGGTAACAAACCAGAGATAACAACTCTGCTTGTTATAGCTCTCAGCTTCCACTCTAGCTCCCTGAAATCCTGCCTTACATCCCTATTCCTCTTTCTACCCATGTCATTGGTACCTATGTGGACCACGACTTGGGGCTGGTCACCCTCTCCCTTCAGGATCCCAAAGACATGATCCAAGACATGACGGACCGTGGCACCTGGGAGGTAACACACCAACTGTGAGTCTCTTTCGTTCCCAACAAACCTTCTATCTGACCCTCTAACTATTTAGTCCCCAATGACTAACACTCTCCTCCTTTCCCTCCTTGCCTTCTGTGCAAGAGGGACAGACTCTGTGGCAGAGACCTGCACCCCAGTGCATGCCCCTGGTAAGTCGTTCCCCCAAACAGTATCCAAAACGGTATACTTGTTTTTCAGGGTAACGACCACAGAGGATTCCTGCACTGACTAATTTTTACCCCCCTTTTAACGGTTACTCAGCTTTCTTCGTGCCTTGGAGTAACCACATCCCTGTAACTCTTATCTATCACAGACTCTGCCTCCCGAATGATCAGAAGTTCATTCAGCTCCCGCTCCAGTTCCCTAACACGGTCTTGGAGGAGCAAGAGTTGGGTGCACTTCCTGCAGATGTACTTGGACGGGACACTACTGGCGTCCCTCACCTCAAACATCCTGCAGGAGGAACATTTCTCTCCCTGCACTGCCATTCCTGCTAGTCCCCTTATCAGAAAGTAAAAAGAAGAAAAGCTTGCTTGGTTTGTCCCTGGTGTATAAGGTTAGAGGAGGTGGATGGGCGGGAGGCCCAATAAGGGTAGGGTCTTGGGTTTAGAAAACACTCACTTATAGCTGAGAGGGAAAAAAAAGTTCCTCCTTTCCCAGAAATCTCTGCTTTCCGAGGTGCTCCTGCTGCTTAAAAGTTTTAAATCAGTGACTCACCTTTTCCCGACAGGCCCCTGGTCCAAGCTCCTGCTCTTGCTGCTGCTGGAAACAGAAATGGAGGACAATCGGGTAGCCCGTTGTCACGGAGGATGCTTTTTCGTATGCAAAATGTGCAGCTGCTAGCCCCTGATAGCACAGTGGATATCCCTGAACTACTACGTCCAGTCGGGTGCTATAATATGCAATGGGTTGCTTAGGTCTCCCTACGTCTCCTTCCTGTGTAAGTACTGCAGCAGCGTATCCGCCCTGTCTATTGGACATGTAACGGTGGAAAGGCTTCTCATAATAGGCGAGGCTAACGCTGGAGCCGACTGCAGTGCTTGTTTAAGGGTGTTAAAGGCTGTCGCAGCTTCCTCATTGCACGGCAAGGTATTCCTCAAGTGTGAATGTCCGGCTGCCGCCCCTTTTTTCTTCAGGGGCGCTGTAATTTTGGCATATTCCCCTATCCAATCTGAACTAAATCTTGCCATTCCCAAAAATGTGATCATCTGCTCTACCATCTCATGTCTGGCGGCTTCAGCAATTACCTTGATCTGATTTGGTGCAATCATCTTAGTCCCTTTAGAAATCAGTCTACCCGAGTATTCACCGTGCTGTTGGCAAAATTGTAGTTTCTTCCGGGACGCCTTGTGACCTCCACATGCCAGTTCCTCTAGGAGGAAAAGGGTGTCACGCTCACATTGTTCCTGACTTTTTCTGAGCAGACTAATAAATCATCGACATACTGACTTAGTGTACTTTCCAACAACATGCCCTTTAAATCTGACTTCAAAACTTGGTTGAATACATGCGGTGAATGCTTAAACCCCTGCGGCATTCTAGTGTACGTGTACTGCTGACCCCTGTACGTAAAAGCAAACTAGTACTGGCAATGCTCTGCCAGTCGAATGCTGAAGAAAGCAGAACATAAATCAACCACCGAAAACCAGGCAGCCTGTGGAGGCATGTTAGTCAATAGTATATGCGGATTTGGAACCACTGCTGGCCAATCCTCCACCACCTCATTTACTGCTCTTAAATCATGCACAAGTCTCCATTTTGATCCATCTGCTTTTAAGACTGGCAACAGCGGAGTATTACAGGGGCTAGTTGTCTCCCTAAGCACTCCTGCTTCCAGTAATCCCTATATCGTTGCTGCTATTCCCTCCTCTGCTTCTGGTTTTAAGGGATATTGTGGCCTTCTAGGTGGAGTAGCTCTTTTTTAACCTTATCTCTACTGGATTTGCTGACTTCACTTTCCCCACATCTGTGTCATGTTGTGACCATAAAATGACTGGCAGTGTATCCAATCGCTCATCCTTCTGTTGATTTATTTTTTCCAGCTGTTACTGGCGTACTCCGTTGGGGAGTCACCTCGACCTCCTTTGGGTTTCCTTTCACGTCTATACATACTGCAACTCTAGCATAGTCATCGCTCCCAGATTTCCAGACCCCTGATGCTGCTGTTTGCCAATCACTAATTGTTTCTGCTCGCTTTACCATGGATCCTAAGTCTTTGGACTGATATCCCTCATTTACTAACAGTGTCACATAGGGCGCGGCTCCTGGCACACTGCTATTTTTCCAGGAAGTCATTTCTCCTTATTTGCAACGCTGTTCCCTGCTTTCCTATTATAGATTCACTTTTTAAATACTGCTGGGGGTCAACTTCACAATGCCATCGCCTTTCTAGTGTTTCATTCTGAGTTTCATCAAATATTACTGTACAATGTAGCTCAGACTTGGGTGGTTCATCTTTCGGTAGTAATGCTAGAATTTCTGTTCTCTGTTTTCCCTAGGTGTTCCAAATGTATCATTCTGTGTCTCCTATCCAATATACATTAGCGTTTCTGTATCACCAACTGGGTACTTGCTTTTTCTACACTTAAACCCTGCTGAGTACATTGCAATTTCAATTCTAATTTTAGCAGGGCATTTCTACCTGACAAATTAAGCTGTGTTCCTTTGGACACTGGTATAGGCAAGATTATTTCTCTGCCTTCCATGTTTAGACTCACTGGAGTTGTAAATCATGTTAACTGTGATTTCCCCAAGAACCCTATTGTTTTAACAAACTTTCCTGACATGAGAAGGTGGGAGGCATATTACAGTTGTGTCCAAGTGTATGTGGTTGCAGTGTCTATCATTATTGGCGTCAACTGCCCTTCTAAACTAACCTGTATGATAGGTTCCTGTTCAGCCTCTCGGGTTATCATAGGGTAATGCCCCTTCCCATCCGTGTTCTCTGGGCACCCCTAGCACATCCCATATTGGTTGACAGGCCCCATTGGGCCCGTAGGTGCTTGTGGCGGGGCAGCCAGGTGTTCTTTGCGCATGGGATGGGGAGGGCCAAGTCCAATATGGGCAGTTCCTTCTAAAGTGGCCTGGTTGATAACACCCCGAACACATTATTTATTGCCCTCCCTGAGTCTGGCTTCGTGCCATATTCTTTAGCCTCCCACTTGTTTGTCCTTGCCCTTGGGAACTCCAGTTCTCTCTGGTCTGTTGTTTAATTTTATTTTGCCCTGAATACAGCATCTGTGGGAAAGTTCCCCCAAAGACGTTCACGATTGGCATGGGGTTTTCCAGCCCTTGTCTGGCAGTGTGAGAGGGTCCCCCTTGAGCGGATGTTCTGTTCACGTCAGTGTTGACCATTGAATTAGTCATTACGTGCAACATCTTTTTGCCCTTCTCTTTCTCTCTCTCTTTCATTCTATGTATCACTTCATTTGCTATTATTGCCTTTTATTTTCCATGTGATTGCCTTTTATTTTATATAGGCAGAGGCTAGTGAAATGAAGCACGAAGTTATCCATGGGCTTGCTAATGAAGTATTCAGGTGTCCGTACTTAGACCATAAGACATTGGAGTGGAAGTAAGGCCATTCGGCCCATCGAGTCCACTCCGCTATTTAATCATGGCTGATGGGCATTTCAGCTCCACTTACCTCGCACACTCCTCGTAGCCATTGATTCCTTGCGAGATCAAGAATTTATCAATCCTTGCCTTGAAGACATTTAACGTCCCGGCCTCTGCTGCGCTCCGTGGCAATGAATTCCACAGGCCCACAACGCTGGCTGAAGAAATGTCTCCTCATTTCCGTTCTAAATTGACCCCCTCAAATTTTAAGGCTGTGCCCATGGGTCTTAGCCCCCCCCCCGCCTAACGAAAACAACTTCCTAGCGTCCACCCTTTCTAAGCCATGTATTATCTTGTAAGTTTCTATTAGATCTCCCCCTCAACCTTCTAAACCCAATCCCAGGGTCTTCAGCCGTTCATCCTATGTTAGGCCTACCATTCCAAGGATCATCCATGTGAATCTCTGCTGGACACACTCCAGTGCCAGTAGGTCCTTCCTGAGGTGTGGGGCCTAAAATTGGACACAGTATTCTAAACGGGGGCTAACTAGAGCTTTATAAAGTCTCAGAAGCACATCGCTGCTTTTATATTCCAACCCTCTTGAGATAAATGACAACATTCCATTCGCTTTCTTAATCACAGACTCAACCTGCAAGTTAACCTTTAGAGAATCCTGTACTAGCACTCCCAGATCCCTTTGTACTTTGGCTTTATAAATTTTGTCACCGTTCAGAAAATAGTCCATGCCTGTATTCTTTTTTCCAAGGTGCAAGACCTCGCATTTGCTCATGTTGAATTTCATCAGCCATTTCCTGGACCACTCTCCTAAACTGTCTAAATCATTCTGCAGCCTCCCCACCTCCTCCTGTACTACCTGCCTGTCCACCCAACTTCGTATCATTGGCAAACTTCGCCAGAATGCCCCCAGTCCCTTCATCCAGATCATTAATATAGAAAGTGAACAGCTGCGGCCCCAACACTGAACCCTGCGGGACACCACTTGTCACTGGTTGCCATTCCGAAAAAGAGCCTTTTATCCCAACTCTCTGCCTTCTGTCAGACAGCCAATCCTCAATGCATGCCAGTAACTCACTTCTAACACCATGGGCCCTCACCTTATTCAGCAGCCTCCCGTGAGACACCTCATCAAAGGCCTTTTGGAAGTCTAGATAGATAACATCCATTGGGTTTCCCTGGTCTAACCTACTTGTTACCTCTTCAAAGAGTTCTAACAGGTTTGTCAGGCCTCCCCTTACTAAATCCATGCTGACTTGTTCTAATCCGACCCTGCACTTCCAAGAATTTAGAAATCTTATCCTTAAGGATGGATTCTAGAATTTTACCAACAACCGAGGTTAGGCTAATGGGCCTATAATTTTCCATCTTTTGCCTTGATCCTTTCTTAAACAAGGGGGTTATAATAGCAATTTTCCAATCATCTGGGACTTCCCCTGACTCCAGGAACTTTTGAAAGATCACAACCAACGCCTCCGCAATTTCCTCAGCCACCTCCCTCAGAACTCTAGGATGCAGCCCATCAGGGGCCAGGAGATTTATCAATTTTTAGACCTTCTGGCTTTTCTAGCACTTTATCTTTTGTAATGCTTACCATACTCAACTCTGCCCCCGACTCTCCTTAATTGTTAGAATATTACTCATGTCTTCCACTGTGAAGACTGACGCAAAATACTTAAGTTCTTCAGGTATTTCCTTATCTGCCGTCACTAGCCTTCCAGCATCAATTTGGAGCAGCCCAATGTCTACTTTTGCCTCTCTTTTGTTTCTTATGTATTGAAAGAAACTTCTACTATCATTTCTAATATTACTGGCTGGCCTACCTTCATATTCGATTATCTCCTTCCTTATTTCTCTCTTTGTTATCCTCTGTTCTTGTACCCTTCCCAATCTTCTGATTTCCCAGTGCTCTTGGCCACTATTTAGGCTGTCTCTGTTTCTTTGATACATTTTCTGACGTCCTTTGTTAGCCATGGCTGTCTAATCCGACCCCCGATAATCTTCCTTTTCTTTGGGATGAACCTCTGTACGCTGTCGTCAATTAAACCCAGAAACTCCTGCCATTGTTGATCTGTCTTCCCCGCTAGGCTCTGCTTCCAGTCGATTTTCGTCAGTTCCTCTGTCATGCCGCTGTAATTATCTTTATTTTAAACTGTAACACCATTACATCCGATTTTGTCTTCTCTCTTTTAAACCGCAGACTGAACTCTACCATATTATGATCGCTGCCTTCTAAGTGTTCCCTTACTTTAAGATCTTCTATAAAGTCTGGCTCATTACATAGCACAAAGTCCAGAATAGCCTGCTCCCTTGTGGGTTCCAGCACAAGCTGTTCCAAAAAGCCATCCTGTAGGCATTCCTTGAATTCCCTTTCTTTGGATCCACCGGCAATATTATTCACCCAGTCCACCTGCATATTGAAGTCCCCCATGATCACCGTGACCTTGCCTTTCTGACATGCCCTATCTATTTCCCGGTGCATCTTGCGCCCCTGGTCCTGACCACTGTTAGGAGGTCTGTACGTAACTCCCATTATGGTTTTTTTTGCCTTTGTGGTTCCTCAACTCCACCCACACAGACCCCACATCATTTGACCCTATGTCATTCATTTGCTATTGATTTAATTTCATTCTTAAGTAATAAGGCAACCCCACCCCCTCTGCCCACCTCCCTGTCTTTTTGATACGTTGTAAATCCTTGGATGTTTAACTGCCAGTCCTGAACCCCCTGCAAACATGTCTCTGTGATGCCTACCACATCATAATCATTCAAGATGATTTGTGCTGTTAATTCATCTACTTTGTTAGGAATACTACGAGCATTTAGGTAAAGTGCCTTAATGCTAACTTTCTTATTTTTAGAGGTATTGGAAATCATAAGATGTCCTAAGTTATCATTCCTCTTTGCTGCATTCCTAGTCTGCCTCGAGCTTAAACCCACCTGCTCACATGCTATTCTGCTGCTTATCTTTCCATTTAACTCCATTCTCCTTGTCGCTTTTGCTTTCCCTTCCCCCCGACTCAGAAGTTTAAAGTCCTACTGACCACCCTATTTACCCTTTTCGCTAGAACACTGCTTCCAGATTGGTTCAGGTGGAGACCGTCCCAACGGTACAGATCCCCCCGGTTCCAAAACTGATGCCAATGCCCCATGAAATGGAATCCCTCATTCCCACACCAATCCCTTAGCCACGTGTTTACTTCCCTAACTTTCTTATCCCTATGCCAATTGGCACATGGCTTGGGCAGTAATCGGGAGATTATGACCCTTGAGGACCTGTACTTCAATTTCCTTCCTAGTGCTTGATAATCCCTGAACAGGTTCTCTACCCTAGCTTTACCTATGTTGTTAGTCCCAGCGTGGACCACAACAACTGGATTCTCCCCTTCCCGCTCCAATATCTTTTCAAGCCAGTCGGAGATGTCCTGCACCCTGGCACCGGGCAGGCAACACACCATGCAGGACTCCCAATCCGGCCTGCGTATAATACTATCTATCCGCCTAATTATAGAATCCTCTATAACAACTATGTGTCATTTTGCTCCCCCCTCTTGAATGGCCTTCTGCACCATGGTGTCGTGGTCAGCTGGCTCATCCTGTCCACAGCTCTTTCCCTCATCCGTACAGGGAGCAAGAATCTCGTACCTGTCGGACGAGGTCAAGGGCTGCGGCTCCTGCACACCTGAACTCGGAATCCCCCTATCTGCCTCACTTACAGTCACACCTTGTTGTCCCTGAACACTTATTGAATTTGAATTACTTAATCTACCGGGTGTGACTGCCTCCTGAAACGAAGTGTCCAGGTAACTCTCCCCCTCCCGGATGTGCCGCAGGGTTTGAAGCTCAGATTCCAGATCATTAATTCTGATCCGGAGTTCTTCCAGCAACTAACACTTGCTGCATTTGTGGTCGCTGCCGTTCACAATGGGATGAGCCAGAGCACATCACCTGTCCAGCCATAACTACTTACTTAATTAACTTTTACAATTTATGTATTAAATAACTTCTGGTATTTCTCTGCTACGGTCTTTTTCAATTAACCACTTAAACTTTTCATCAAGTACACGATACACAAGAAATATAAGTTAAGCCTTACCGTAACAACACACGAGAGTCGTTCTTGGTTAGAGCTCCCACTTTTCCTGCCGCTGGAACAGAAATGGAGGGCTCTGCCAGTCGAGGTAAGATTTCCAAACCTTAAAGCGGTAACTCACCTTCCCTGTAGGCCCCTGATCGACGCTCCTTTTCTTCCTGCTGCGAGTCTGTGGACTCTTAATTAGGTTAGGAGAGGAGGGTGGGAGGAACGCCCTACTGTGTGGGACCAGGGGCTTAGAACACACCTACTTAAATAGCAATCACTTCCCTTCCCAATAGTCTCTTGATGGAGATGGTGTATCAAAGAATGAAACGGATGCTGGAGAGTGGTCCGTGCAGGGTTAAACTTGTTGAAATTGTTCTGTAATTTCAGTGGATATTTGCTGTGAGTCCAAAGGAAGAGGATGTTGATGTACGTGGTGTAAAGCGTTGGTTGGAGATGGTATATGGCAAAAAAAAAGCCTTGCTCCCAATTTGTGCATGAAAATCGCAAATCGGGGGCCCAAATCTAGTCATGTCAGGATGAAGAGTTGGCTGCTGAAGGTGAAGATGTAGTCAAGGATGAGGCTGATGAGTTGTATGAAAGTCTCTGGGAACTGCCAATTGTCTACGTTGAGTACTGAAGCTGTTGCAGCAATACTGTTGTCATGGGGGATGCCAGTGCCAGTGTAAAATGCCGAAACATCTGTCTTTGTGAAAAATGCTGAAGCATCCGTTGTGATGAATTTTCCTCTTAGGATTGATTTGTGGGTGCTGAGTTACTGTAAAAAGTCTGTGGTTTTGCAACAGGAAACTGGGGATTCTTTGTACAGTGGGTTCTGGACAGGTTCTTAACGCACGATGCCGTTGCCTTAAATGATGGATGTTGGAAATTGTTGGTTTTGTGTGTCTTGAAGCTGTAGAAAGTCGGAAATGTGGGATGACAGCACATAGAATGCACTGAAGGTCTTGACCAGCCTGAGTTGATGGGTATGATCTTCGGTCGAATTGGCTGGCGATTCTAGTGTTACGGTTTGTTGGTTGTTTCATTGGGCTCAGTGCTGACCACCTTGGGGTTTGCAGAAGAATTTCTGGACCCTCATTCGCCTGATAAATTCCTTTCTGTCATGAGATCAATGGGCTCCATTTTGGTTCTAGGGCAGAAATTTGAGGCCTTAGATGAGAACCACCTGTTCCTCTGGTTGAAGGGTGTAGTCAGACCAGTTGATCGTTTTTTTTTTTAAATTTTTCCTTGTGGTGGTACAGGGCGGGAGAGTTTTTGAAGTTTCCTGTTGATGCGTACGTAGGTGGTGTAGTGCCCTGTCTGCTTGGCAGTGAGTCGTAGCTGATCGGCTGTGTCCTGAGCGCAAGCTAAGGGTATGGAGCGATCCAAGAGTGTTGAGAGCTTGCGAGCAAAAGCTACCAGACACAGGCCTGTAAACGAACCACAAGAGCCAATGGCAACCAACCACGACCAGCAGATCCAAGAACCAACAAACTGCAAACGGACTGACTTGACCCAACGCTGCAAGGCCTCAAACGTCCTGAGGTGAACAGGTGGGCCTGCAAAAGCAGAAGAATGTAGAGTAACCATTACTACCCTGAGATCCACTATGCACCTTATCACATCCGTGGACTCGACGCAAACTGAAAAGCTGGTTTTGGAAATTTCTAGGCCTTTGACTTCACATTCCTAGGGTGTCATCTGTCCATGTCCAATGTTGTGCCCTAAGAATGTCACTTTTACATATTTTCCAAATTTTAATTTTGCCAACTTTGTGACAAAGTTGCTTTCTGTAATCTCTCAGAAGAGCTCTGCCATAGTCTGCATGTGATCTTTCGACACGTGGCCAGAGACCACAAAGTCATCTACATAGATGGCATGATCAGTCACTCCTGCAAAATGCCGTTCATAAGCCTATTGAAAAGCGGCTGGTGTGGTCTTCATTCCAAGGGTATGGCTTCAAATTGATTACAGGGCATTTGGGATTACAATGTACTTATCAGTAACAGCGAAGTAAGTGAGACTTTGTGATGTAAGTGGATTGTCCTACTTCCACATAGTTCTCTGGCCTTAGAATTAGGCATGAGCCAGATTTAGTCACAGTGTTGGCCATTTGATAATCTGCAGAAAAGTTGAGTACCATCAGGTTTGGGAACCAACGTGATCGGCAAACTCCATTTGCTTTGACTTGTCTCTCGGATGTTTTCTTGGAGCATTGTTCCCATTTCTTTCTGAACCTGTGTTGGTTTTAGAGGATTAAGCTTGTAGGGATGTGGTTCTGTCTCATGTACTATAGTGTTAGTCTTCCCCATTCGATTCCCATGTCTGTTCTCAAAGCACGGTGATAAGCCTTTGAATTCAGTTCTCTATTACTGGGACTGACAGCTCACTATCTTGTCCCTTGGCTTAAGGACTTCCTTAGTATTCCCTTGATTCAGAGGCACCACCAAAAGCCATATGATCTGGATTTGTAAGGTTTCGGAGTAGATCTGTAGCTCAGGTTGTGGGTGTTGAGGTTCGTTGGCTCGGATTGCCGAGCTGGTTTGTTGTTCCGCAGACGTTTCGTTACCGTGCTTGGTAACATCCTCAGTGCAGCCTCTGATGAAGCGTTGGTGTGTTTTCCCGCCTGGTTTTTCAACTCTGGGGTCCGTTGCGATGGATTGCCTCACTTCCGGGTTTCCTCCGTATTGGAACGTATATGGGGTTGAGTTCGATGTGTCTACTGGTAGCATGCTTTGGGGGTGTCCTGCTTCCACGAATTCTTGTGCTTGTCTCTGCCTAGCCTGTCCCGGGATCTTGGTGTTGTCCCTGGATTTGATTTCTCACTGAGTAGCAGTGACCAATATCTGTTCCTCACGTTCCCTTTCTCTGTCATAGAAATGTTTCAGGCAGGTGGTGACAGTGGATTGGACTTAACAGCGTAGGAAGCCCGATTAAAGATATTGGAGCTGTTGTTTCAGATTCTAACAGTGTCTAACTTAGCTAATAGCGAATCTAATAGTATTCCTGTACTGTGGCTGAGGAAATCTTCATTGTGGCGTTAGACCTTACAGAGCAATTTCTGGCTTGGTGCTTCTGGCAGACAACATTAAGAAAAATGTCAAATGACCAGAACCAGAATCCGCAGGACTTGAAAGATTTCGATATGACGAGGAGTAGGAGTTCGAGGAAAGTCTGTCTGATGGTCCCTGTATTAAAAATGTACTGACAGTGGCAGGTTACTTTCAGAAAATAACTGTGTTATGGCATTGTTAAAAATACAATAGATGCGGTAACTCTTCTCGTGTGGGTCACCTGTGCCAAAATGAAACTTAAATATGCTTGGCATACGTAGTGGATGAAAGGCATGTCATTGCTCAGTCTTAGAAACATAGAACAGTACAGGCCCTTCAGCCCATGATGTTGTGCCGACCTATTATCCTAACTCTTAAGATCAAACTACTCTGCATATCTTGCATTTTACTGTCATCCATGTGCCTATCCAAGAGTTGCTTAAATGTCCCTGATGTATCTGACTCTACTACCACCACTGGCAGTGCTTTCCACAAGCCCACCACTCTCTGTGTAAAGAACCTACCTCTGACATCTCCCTTATACCTTCCTCCAATGACCTTTATTGTGCCCCCTCGTAATAATAGTCATTTCTGTCCTGCGAAAAATGTGTCTGGCTATCCACACTATCTATGCCTCACATTATCTTGTACACCCCTATCAAGTCACCTCTCATCCTTCTTCGCTCCAATGAGAAAAGCCCTAGCTCCTTCAACCTTTCCTCGTAAGACCTGCCTTCCAGTCCAGGCAGCATCCCGGTAAATCATCTCTGCACCCTCTCTAAAGTTTTCACATCCTTCTTACAATGAGGTGACCAGAACTGAACACAATATTTCAAGTGTGGTCTAACCAGAGTTTTATAGGGCTGCAGCATAACCTCACAGCTCTTAAACTCAATTCCTCTGCCAATGAAAACCAACACACCGTACGCGTTCAACTTGTGTGGCAACTTTGGGGGATCTGTGGAGTGTACACCAAGATCCTTCTGTTCCTGTACACTGCCAAGAATCCTGCCATTAATCCTGTATTTTGCATTCAAGTTCAATCTTTCAGAATGAATCACTTCACGATTTTTTCTGGGTTGAATTCCATCTGCCACTTCTTTGCCCAACACTGCCCCCTGTTAATGTCTTGTTGCAACCTACAACATTCCTCCACGCTATCCACAACTCCTCCAACCTTCATGTGATCGGCAAACTTACTAACCCACCCTTCCACTTCCTCATCAGAGTCATTCAGAAAGATCTCAAAGAGCAGAGGTCCCAGAACAGATCCCTGCGGAACACCACTGGTCGCCGAGCTGCAGGCTGAATACGTGCCGTCTACTACCATTGTCTTCAATTGGACAGCTAGTTTTGTATCCAGACAGCCAAATTTCCCTGA
This sequence comes from Ginglymostoma cirratum, assembly GCA_024137785.1. Lineage (NCBI taxonomy): Eukaryota > Metazoa > Chordata > Chondrichthyes > Orectolobiformes > Ginglymostomatidae > Ginglymostoma > Ginglymostoma cirratum. The sequence continues at coordinate 2,313,280 of JAHRHZ010000069.1, read as the reverse complement.
AGCCCATGCATGCTTGCTTTCTGAATGAGCCTACTGTGGGGAACCTCATCAAATGCCTTGCTAAAACCTGTAAACACCACATCCAGTATTCTGCCTTCGTCAATGTGTTTTGTCACTTCTTCGAAGAATTCAATAAAGCTTGTGAGGCATGACCTGCCCCTCACGAAGCCATGCTGACTATTTCTAATCAAATTACTATCCCTCAGAATCCCGTTCAATAATTTTCTCATCACAGAAGTAAGACTGATGTAATTCCCAAGGTGGTTGTTATTCTCTTCCTTGAACAAGGGCACAACATTTGTCACTTTCCAATCATGTGGTACAATAATGGACGGTGAGGACGCACAGTTCATCGCCCAAGGCGTAGCAATCTCCTCACTTCCCGAATTAACCTTCGATATATCCTGTCTGGCCCAGGGGATTTAGCTATGCTTATCAATATTTTTAGCACATCCTCCTCAAGGTCGATCTGTTCGAGCATATCAGTTGCTTCATGCTGTCATCTCAAACGTCAAAGTCCCTCTCACTGGTGAATACTGAAGCAAAGTATTCATTAAGGACCTCCTCCGACTCCAGGCACAAGTTCCCTCCACTATCCCTGATCAGCCCTACCCTCACTCTGGCCATCCTGTTGTTCCTGTCATAAATATAGAATGCCTTCTGGTTTTCTTTCATCCTACCTGCCAAGGCTTCATGCCCCCTTCTAGCTCTCCTAAGTCTATTCTTCAGTTCCTTCCTGGCTACCTTGTAATGCTGTGGAGCCCTGTCTGATCCTTGTTTCCTCAACCTTAAGTAAGCTTTCTTCTTCCTCTTGACTAGATGTTCCCCATGTTCTGTCATCCAAGGTTCCTTCACCTTACCATCCCTTCTTTGTGTCAGTGCTCCCTAAACAACTTCCACCTTTGTCGTGTATTTCCCTGATAACATCTGTTCCCAGTTTATGCTCCACACTTCCTGCCTAATGGCATTGTAATTCCCCCTCCCCCAATTAAATACTTTTCCATACTGTTGGTTCCTATTCCTCTCCATGGCTTTTGTAAAGGTCAGGGAGTTGTGATCACTATTACTGAAAAGCTCTCCCACAGAGATCTGACACCTGGCCTGGTTGGTTGCCAAGCACCAAATCCAATGTGGCCTCTCCTGTAGTCAGCCTATCTACATATTGAGTTGGGAATTCTTCCTGGTCACACCTGACAAAATCAGTTCCATCCAAACTATTTGCACTGAGGAGGTTCCAGTCGATATTAGCGAAGTTGAAGTCGCCCATGACAACAATCCTATTACTTCTGCACCTTTCCAAAATCTGCCTCCCAATCTGTTCCTCAGTGTCTCTGTTGCTATTGAGAGGTCTGTAGAAAACTCCCAACAAAGTGACTGCGCCTTTCCTGTTTCTGACTTCCAACCATACTGAGTCAGTCGACAAACTCTCCTCGACGACCTCCCTTTCTGCAGCAGTGAGACTATCCCTGATTAGCAATGCCACTCTCCCCACCTCTCTTACCTCCCTCCCTATTTGTTCTGAAACATCTAAACCCCAGAACATTCAACAACCATTCCTGCCCCAGTGTTATGCAAGTCTCCATAATGGCCACAACATCATAGCTCCCAAGTACTGGTCCATGCTCTAAGGTCATCCCCCTTATTCCTGACACTTGCGTTAAAGTAGACACATTTCAACCCGTCACACTGACTTTGCTCTATCAGCTGTCTATCGTTGTGGCTGGTTGGCTTGCTGAGCCGGTTCATCATCGTATCGCAGACGTTTCATTACCCTACTGGGTAACATCAGTGCGGCCTCCAATGAAGCGCTGTTGTGTTTTCCTGCCTGTTATTTAAACTCTGGTGTCCGTTGAGCTGGGTTACCTCAAGTTTTCCTTTGCAATGGAGTAAATATGGGGTTGAGTTCTATGTACTTGATGATTTTCTTCGTGGAGTACCAGGCTTCTAGGAATTCCCGTGCCTGTCTCTCCTTCCTTGCAGACTCTTCGCATGCTGTATCTGCCTGTACACCAGGTACCCCATCTTTTGACCCGTAGGTCCAGTTCCCATCTCTCTGTCAAACTAGTTTAAATCCTCCTGAAGAGCTCTAGCAAACCTCCCGCCAAGGATATTGGTGCTCCTCCAGTTTAGGTGCAACCCATCCTTCTTGTACAGGTCCCACCTTCCCCAGGAGGTATCCCAATGATCCACATATCTGAAGCCCTCCGTCCTAAACCAGCTCTGTAGCCACGTGTTCAGCTGCACTCGCTCTCTATTCCTAGCCTCACTAGCCCGTGGCACCAGTAGTAATCCTGATTACTACTCTGCACGTCCTGCCTTTTAGCTTCCAATCTAACTGCTTATGTTCACTTTTCAGGTCCCCATCCCTTTTTCTAGTTATGTAATTGGTACCAATGTGTACCACGGTTTCTGGCTGCTTGCCCTCCCACTTAAGAATCCTGTAGACTCGATCGGAGACATCCCTGGCACCTGGGAGGCAATATACCATCCGGGAGGCTTGCTCAGTACTACAATCTCCTGTCTGTTCCCCTAACCATTGACTCTCCTATCGCTATTGCTTTCCTATTCTCACCCATTCCCTTCTGAGCCACAGAGCCAGGCTCAGTGCCAGTGACCTGGCCACAATGGCTCTCCCCTGGTAGGTGGGCCCTCCCCAGCAGTATCCAAATGGTGTACTTATTATTGAGGGGAACAGCCACAGGGGAGCCTTGCACTGTCTGCCTATTATCTTTTCCTCTCCTAACAGTCACCCAGCTACTTTTATCCTGGAACTTAGGTGTGACTATCTCCCTATAACTCCTCTGTATCACCCCCTCACCCTCCAGAGAATTCATCCAGCTGCAGCTCCAGTTCCCTAATGGGGTTTATGAGGAGCTGAAGTTGGGTGCACTTCTCGCAGACAAGTGGTGATCCCTACCCCTCTCATCCTACAGGAGGAGCGTGCAACTGCCCTGGCTTCCATCCCTTGTGCACTAGATTGCCAAAAGAGATAAAGAGAAAGGGAAAAAGAGAGCTCACCTTATTGACCCTCCACACTTTTTTTTGGTTAGAGGAGGAGTTTGGTTGGGAGACACTACACGTTTTGGGTTTAGCTACTGCCCAAATATATTAGTTCACTTACCCAGCAGTCCCCATGTTTACGTTTGCTCCTGCTCAGCCTTCAGTCTACCTATTCTTGAGGCAAGTATTTGAGACACAAACTTACCTTCCTGGCTGCCCCCTGGCTCGCACTGTCCCAGCTCTCAGTGCTGAAATGGAGGCTGCTGCCCATTGTATCTTAAGCACATTTGCAAGCATAAATGGCTTGATTTTCTCAAGGAGCTAAAGCAAAACTGTCAAAATGTACCCAGCCAGCCAAATGTCCACCCCATCGATGTGAACGTACTGACCACATGCCAAAAGGTGGCATTTACCACCTCACAGTGACAACTGAAGAGATTAGCCTTCCTGAAAGCTCAAAATGTGAGTGTGTACCATAGTTGTGTTGCACAATATCAGCTATCTGAAAAATACCATCGGTAATGTCATCCCCATTATTGGGCACTAGCTTCCTTCTTGAAACCAGTCCCATAAGCATTCAGGCAAAACTATCAAAAAAAAATGCAGTCCACTTGGACAGTGTCTGAATAGCTGAAACATCTTCCTCACACCAAGTACTGTTGCCAGTTACAGGGTTACAGAATCTCTGCTTCAAGCAATGCAGCACCGACCCTGGTGACTACCATGTGCATGTCCTGCCTCATAACCCCATAGATCCATCAGTTGCGAATCATTGACATCAAACTAAGACTGATGGCAGGCTCAAGTGCCTGAATCGCATGCTAGGCCAAGCCAGTGAACATCTTATCAATTGTTTGGTGAGAATCCCAGTGGAAATCCATGGCAGTGTGAACACTAACCTGGAGTTGGGGGCAGAGTACATTTACGTGGCATCCTAATGTAATACTTGAGTTCCTAAACTTACCAACCAAGGTACAAAAGTTGTCGTAAACGCGTGATGTTTTTCAGAATATCAGGTACCTTGAGTATGACGTCAGTGTAAAGTCTGCTGCTTGAATTCGGGGAGTGGAGTTTGTAACTAGGAGTGGCGGTGGAAGCATTGAAGACAAACTGAAGCAATTTATAGCTGGATGACCTTGGAGTGATTCTTCCCTTTTTGGATCAGCAGATTGCTGTCAGATCTGCAGTGAGAGCTTCCTTTGTGCCAGTTTGCTGATATATTTCCTACATTACAACAGTGACAACACACCTGAGCAACTTCAGTATGTTAGAGCATACCGTGTAGACGTTAGGAGCATTCACACTGCATGATTTTTCAATTGTGTTTTTACAGTAGGAACAGGAAGGCCTGAATTCTGTTCCTCTGTGTCGAAGAGGGATGTGGGGTGTTGCTGAGGTTTGAGGGGGTAAAGCTGGAGTGTTGCCGAGGCAGATGCTGTGACAGATTCTCACATTGGTCTGAATTCAACTTGCCATTAAAGGAAAAGCTGGAGCAATGCTGAGAACAGGGAGTCACCCAGACTCCCTTCGCAATATTCAGTCAGCATGATTCAAAACCGTTATATTGCACCAAACGTGAAGAATACAAGTGTTTTTCCACCAGATCTCTCGGTCCTAATGTCAAATGGGGAAGTAATCTGATCAAACCTGGTTTGAAAAGTCGAGGGCAGGTATCGAGGGCAGATACTCTTTGATCACCACTTAGACATGTTGGTTCTGCCTTTTAAGCCCGGACAGCGATTGAGATCGGGTCAGTGACTGCGCCAGGATGAGTCACCGGTCTCTTAGTGGAGGAAAGTGTGCTGTGAAGACTGACAATGTTGCCCAAGATGGACATGCCACAAGTTTCAGGCAATGTGCAAAATCCCTTTTAGAATCTGCTACATCCTCGTCTAGCTCACAGTGTACTTCCAGTGATCTGCTTGTTTGACAGTCCTCAGCCTCACCAAAAGTACCCTGCTCACCTCCATGCACAGAGCATCGCTGCTTTTCAATCAGCTGGTCTTCAGCTACAGTGTGCTGTTGTCAGTGTGCAAATCCCTCTGGACGGATTAGCCCAGCCCAGTGTCTGTGGACGGATTAGCCCAGCC
>JAHRHZ010000069.1:2229715-2308180 GCA_024137785.1 Ginglymostoma cirratum | reverse complement strand
TGGACGGATTAGCCCAGCCCAGTGTCTGTGGACGGATTAGCCCAGCCCAGCGTCTGTTTTGCATTAGTGAATATGATGGCAGTAGTTTACAGATAGTTCTCTAGCAGCTAAATGGTGTGTGTTTGTCGTGGGAGGGAAATACAGACAGCCGTCTGAGCCACATATATAGACTCTTCTAACACATTGGGAGATGAGAATCATGTCTCAAATTCCCCCAGTTCTAATCACCATCTGTACCGTGATGTACATCCTCAAGAGCCTGACCATGTGTGTCTTCCTCCTACCACGACTCGGTATCTCCTCCCTCAATGGGGGTGGGAATAGCTGGGTTTGCTGGCAAATCTTTTAAGACATTGCTAGCACTCTCCTCTGTGCACAATGATGGATAATGTAACAAAAATGTGCTGAGATCCTGCTTTCAAAAGTACAGTCGGTGTAATTTCTCAGGAGTCAGTACTTCTAATGCTTCTTGTGAACTACTCCCAGGGCCTAGCAACATTCATAGCAAAACAAAAAACAATTCTCACATCAGAGAAGTAGCACAATCTCAGTCTTTCACGTGAATGCTTCTAACTTATCACGATTTATGTGACGTCACGTTGTCATTAGTAGTATTGGAGTAAATGGCAGTTTTAAAACTTGAAGCAGTGTTTATAAATACAGCATCTACAATAAGTACAATATGTTGGGTAAGCCAGTAGATAGTGTTTGCCTTGTCCTTGTGCATGTACGTTGTGCTCGTTGCAGAACATTAGTATTAGGTTCTATTGTCGCGTAGTTGAGTACAGGGATGCAGGAGTACAGTGAAAAGTTGATATTGTCACCGCTCACAGCACCATCTTAGTTACAAAGTACCTAGGTACAAAATAGTTACAAGTTCAACATTACAGTTCTTGTCAGTATGAAGTAAAAATGGTCCTCTTTTAAAGCCTTGGGCCTGCAGTTGGTCCACGCTGGGCTCTAATTCCACATTGCTGTCTCGTTGCCATCCCCTCTCCTGTGCTGGGCTCATCACTTGATAGCCACACCTCCACACCGCTGTCTCATCAACAATCACTAGCTTCCTCGTCACAGGCTGCCAGAGGCCTTTCTGGTGCTGCCCAGCAGCTTCCATGTTGCCACCGGTCCCTGGTGTCTGGGCCATTGCTCCACGACAGCGCTCCCTCCAGGATATACAGCTTTGAAAAGAAAGAAAAGCGGTCGGAGTTGGATGAGTTCTGGCCTGGGAGTCTTACTCTGCTGCCACCTTGAAAACTGCTTTGAATGTGACAATAATTTGCGATGAGTACGTCCCTGCCAAGTTACCAGCTGCAAGCATTTTCCACACTTTCGCCTCTTTGGAGCCCCGCTGATGATCTCCCATTTGCCACAAACAGTGTGTTTTAAATTAACTTCTATGTTGGGTGGCAACACCACGGGTTTTGCAATGAGACCATAAATCTCAAGCTGTCAGAACAAAAATACAAACACAGGCTCCCAGCTGATAGAGCAGGTTAGCCTATGGTGGTCAGGAGAAGCTGCCATGCGTATGTCACTTGGCAAGGGGGGATTGGTACCTTTCCAAACAAGGCCTAGTTGACGTCGTATTTGCTCCCAGAGATCCTGGTTTGCCTGATTGTAGGTACATGTAATATTACAGCAGTAATTTCCATGTTTTTTTCTATATTGAATTTGTTACGAAGAGGAGTTTGAAATCCTCTGATTAATTAATCAAAAACAGAAGCTCCCAATCTGTTATCACAGGAGTAGAGATTCCTTTCTAATAATTAACCCAAAACACCCGGAGAATCTTGCTTTGCGTTAATAATCTGCTCAAGAAGAGTAATTACGTGAAAGAAAATCCCTGGTAAGTGACAAGTAACAAGTTACTTAACCCTAACATTGAGTAAACTAGCAAAATCACTAACAAACCGAACAATTGCCCCCTATCTACTGTTGGGTTGGAGAATAGTTGGGTCTGAAGTTTCATAACGAGGCTACCGGAAAAGGTTAGTTTTAAACTTTTGTTGGTGGAATGTTGAATATTGTAGCTTCTAATTGTCTGCACTGGGTTTGTATTCTTCCGATTTGACACTTAATCACACCCTCCTCAGCTTCTTCCAATAAGTTCACTCAAGCACCAGCCCCTCTTTCAAGAACCTTTTGTCTTTTGGTTTTCCGTGTGTGCATTGTCTTTGACTCCCTCACAGCTTCCCCTTCCCCACTTGACACACGTTCCCACTTTCTGCAATATGCATTCAGCTGTAGAAGTTCTGTTTTAAAAGTAATCGAGCTTTCTCCCACACAACGACCAATTATTCCCTAACTGAATTTAACTGGACTGGTGTGCTGTTCCAATAAACAAGTCCCATCTAGATCAACCCAAGTAATAAGAAAATAAATTAAAAGTTAAGTCTCTCAGAAGTTTACATGGCTTTCTTCTGCTGTTCTTGAGTTATGAACGCCTTTCTTCCGCTGATCCAGCTATCAGGGATATTTTCTCTCTCAGGACTCTTAGCTAGAAGTGCCGTGGTACCTTTCGTTGGTGCCTTTTTCAACAGATTAGCGATTTCTTGTGAGAGCTGGATGCTTATTTCTCAGATGGCGCTTCGCTCTCAACCTGATTTTCAAAAAATCCCTCTTCTTATATACCTTGAATGACATCAGTTTTCCTGAAAAAGGATTGGTTGGAGGTTGTCAAAATCAGATTTAGGTTCAGTTGTCTTTCAATTGCTGAGTGCTTAGTTTAAGTTGAAAGGCTGATTCCAACTAGTTCCCAATCTCTCAACCAATTGATGTGTATTTCAATTTCAGAGCTGGCTGTACATCTTCAGCTACATACAGACCCTTTTTTCTGTGTAAGTCTTCATAAGCACAGAAGAGCACTTTACCTCTTTAAGGAACCATGCACTCTCTTCCTTTTATTTTTACAAACTGTTTCTAGCTTATTGTTTCCAATTCATGATTACTCTACACAACATTGCAACATATTCCCCCCCTTAAAAATGAACAATTGAAGGAGTAAATAAAGAGATTAACTTATTGAAGGAGTAAGTAAAGAGATTAACAACGCAACAAATTCCACAACAACTCTGATAAGGAAGTGGACCTTTAGACGGAACTTTACACAATCAGGATGAAACATCCGCTGAAAGAACAAATCCGCGCGAAAACAATAGCAGCACTGACCGTCACCCACTTTGCAAGACGCCTGGAACAGATGAAAGAACTGTGTACATGACTTGAGGGGGAGGTTGGTGCGTGACTGCGAATGTATATAATCTTTGAAATCATCTGTAATAGCTGAGAAGTTTTGGTGAGGCCCCTTTAGGTACCTGCTTCTCCCAAAAGCTTTTGTTAATAAAGCTGTGTCTGACTCACTACAGAATTGTACTTGGTAATACTGTACCTACAACAAATTGGCGTAGTCGGTAGGATGCTGTCTACGGTCTGGGCAGCGTGGCCACAGCCCGGATACTGGGACAGGGTACGGAACACAAAGTTACTGTGGTCCAACTCACTTATTTAATAATCTGTTGATTGTGAATGTGAGACTGTCTGTCGTCTGAGTTGAGCAAAAATGGACAAGGAGGTGACCGTCTCTAACACGCAGCCTTAGACCGGCTGTTAAGAGGGGAAATGCCCCATGCGAAGGTCAGGACCCTGAAGTGGGTGTAGAAACTGGAGAAGAGGTAGCTGGGATGTGATAGTCAAATGTAACGTGAGAGTGTAATGTGTGACTGCCGAGAGAGAATTGAAGTAAGCGGGATACGGGGACTTGATCACTCCCACAATAGGTATTGCCGGACTCCGATAGGAACGACGCCGAGTGAGACGCGGCAGGTGGGAAAACACGAATAGGACGTGGCCGGTGGGTTAAACGAAGTTGAAAGATCGGGGAAGATCAACGACCCTCTACTGGACCTCCAAGCAAGCTGATCGGGAGCACGGGAAGTTGCGCGTGGGCGGTATAGCCTTTGGAACATTGTTAACATAGTGTGATAAGATACAGCCTCGCCGTCTGAGTTTGAACATGTTTTAAGATGATGTATGTGGTCACGGTGTTCTGTATAGTCGTGGTTGCAGGGGTGTCGGTATTAGAGGATAACTTGTTCTACGAGACCCACGTACATCTACACGGTAATCGGACCGCGTGCTACCCACTTGCCCGGTCAGTCGCGGTGTTGTTTGTAGCCACCCCTGGATGGACCCCCTTTGACCTGTACACAGCAGATACGTTAGACGCACCCTGTGTGGGCCGAACTGGTACATAGCGACGAGGTATAGAAGGGAGATGCGTAGAGCTGATAAACTCAAATAGGATACAGTCCCCCAATTGTGCAGGAACTCGGAAAGAACTGCACAACATGTTCAAACCGGTTAAGTTACCTGCTTTGGTGGTGCGCATAGGCTGTAGTCCCCAAGAACGCCTCCTGTGTGCAGACGCAGTGCTCCCGCCAGCATTGCCAAGTGAACAAAAGCCCGTTTACGTGTACTTGTAATGAGTGAAGATGTCTAAAAGTAACTGCAGGTAGACAGTTTATTTGTGGACAGTGCAACGGGACACATGTTAGTTCAGTTGCATGGATGTATCCCTTTGATACCAACTGGTGGGGTCATGCGGAAACTCTAGCCAGCCAAGGAACTGGTGGTACAAACAGTTCATGCAGAAAAATAATCAAGAGGTCAAATGCTATCGAGCCAAGAAAGGCTTTGTGTTCCTCCTCAATGGGATCTTCGCAACAGCCACACCAACTCTTCTAGTCCTCTTTGCAGCATGGACAATAGGACCGCTTACCGTCCTGTGCCCACAGAGACGACACATCTGTAGGAAGATAGTGACCCGAGCCATTAGCGAGAAATGCTGTGCAGACTGGAAGGACCCGGTAACACTGGGGTCCTCACTTGGCTACGGGTTCCTCGGGACCCTGTCTCTGGGGGGAGCAGCGGGAGTCATTATTGCCAAAAATAGGAACTATCACGTCTGTGGACTGACCATCCTGGGAAATAGCACGGCAAAGGAGTTGAATGCTATAAACCGAGAGCTTGCTGAGTTCAGACTCTATGCGCAGCAGACCCGGTATGCCATCGATTACCAGTTAGCCCAGCAGGGTGGAGTGTCCACAATAGTAGGAGACAAGTGTATAACACATTGTTACGAATGAATCCTATAATGTCACCTAAGCCATTAATGATGTAAGAAAGCAGCTTGATGACTTCAGGCAAGGCCCCAAGAAAGGGGACGGTTGGCTCGAATGGTTTCTCGGTGGATCTTGGGGGGACATACCTGCTGCATGTTTTGATTATACTGATTGTAGTTGTTACTGCTTGCTGTGTTGTTAATCTTTAATATGTGCCATAAAATCTTAACTGCAAGAATTATGCCAGGTGCAAGTGTGCACACCGACAAGACTGTTGAGTGCCCCTTGATGGGTGACACGGAGACACTCGAAAAATGGCTGTAAGTGGTCTAGAGGCCATGAGTAATCATGACTCTGACCACAAGGGGGGATTGAAGGAGTAAGCAAAGAGATCAACTTTCTGAAGGAGTAAGTAAAGAGATTAACAACGCAACAAATTCCACAACAACTCTGATAAGGAAGTGGACCTTTAGTCCAAACTTTACACAATCAGGATGAAATATCTGCTGAAAGAACAAATCCTGCGCGCGAAAACAATAGCAGCACTGACCTGCTTTGCAAGACGCCTGGAACAGATGAACTGTGTACATGACTTGAGGGGGAGGTTGGCGCGTGACTGTGAATCGTCTGTAATAGCTGAAAAGTTTTGGTGAGGCCTCTTTGAGGTTCCTGCTTCTCCCAAAAGCTTTTGTTGTTAAAGCTGTGTCTGACTCACTACAGAATTGTACTTGGTAATATTTTACCTACAACAACAATCATCATGAAAAGATGGCTTCATTTTTTTTCCTCCATCTCTTCACATTATTAGCATGAAATACATAGGTCAGTAATTTAAAATTAGACGTTTCATATTAATATTGCATCCATTTATAAAATCGACTGTGCTGGTGTAGTCTTATGTACATATTTTTTAAACTGGCGACAACGCATCTGCAATAACATTTTTACGATCTGCAACACATGCAATCTGTAAATTAAAATCATGGAACATGAAACTCGAATACAATATTCTTTATGTTCTCATCCTTAAATCTTTCCAAAAAGGAGAGGGTTATCATTTCAATATACAACAGTTTCCAAAACATTAAAATGTGATAAGCCCAGTACCAAACTCTATTTTTCAACGGTGGAGTATTTTCTCTGATTTTGAGTTTCTTTAAAAAATAACCAATAGGCTTTTCAGTTCTGCCATTATTCTCCTGCATCAACGCATCTCCAATCCCTACTCGCTGGCGTCGACAGTAACTTTAAAGGGCTTCAAGAAATTTGGTGTGGCTAAAACTGGTGTGCACGGCTTCTAAATTCTCAAATGCCTTCTGACATTGTTCTGTCCACTGAAATGTCATGTTCTTCGTAGCAAATCTGTCAGCGGTGCCAGCATATTACAAAAGTTTGGTACAAACTTCCGGTAGAATCTGCTCTGTCCCAAAAATCAAAGCATCTCTTTCTTGGAGGGTGGTCTTGGAAATTCCTTGATGGCCTTTGTCTTCACGTTCCTCAGGGTCATCTGCCATGTCTGATATTGTGTACCAAGAACATCAGTTCTGTCTTACCGAATTACGTTTTTGTTAATCTTGTGACTAGTTTTGCCTCCCATAGTCATTCATAAATTTCTGCCAAATGCACCATGTGATCTTTCCAAAAATGGCTAAGGATCACTAAGTCGTCTGTATAGACGGCACAATTAGTCAATCCTGCCACAACTCTTCATAAGTCTTTGAAATGTGGCTGGTGTGTTCTTCATTCCAAAGGGCATTATTTTAAATTGATAGAGCCCATTTGGGGTTACAAAAGCAGAAACATCTGTGCTGTTTACCCGTAGCGACGAAGTAAGTCTAACTTTGTAATGTATGTCCCTGACGATAAAGCCTCAGCATTGACTTTAGGGTCTGATGCCACCTTTCCAATGCTCCCTGGGATTCAGGATGGCACACATTTGATTTAGTGTTGAATGTCTAAACAATCCATGACCATGTTAAATGGTTGGCAGTAAAATTGGACCCTTAGTCTGATTTGAATCTCCTTTTGGGTAATCCATAACTGGTAAAGAAAGTAAGCAAGTCCACCACAACCTTTTTTTGCCCAAACGTTCTATGATGGAATTACGTCTGGAAATGTGGTAGACATTTACCAAATACTGGTTTCCACATTGCGTTTTAGGGAGGGGACCTGCACAATCATAACTCGTGTGAAGGGCCCTTAAAATGTGTGAAATTGCATCAAAGGTGCTGGGTTTTTTTTTATTGCCTGTGGCCGTCCTGCCGTTTGATATGTATGATAGGTACAGAAAAATTCCACCACATCCTTGTGTAATCCAGACCAACAAATGCTTTTGTATTTTAGCCTGAGTTTTCCTCACCCCAAGATGACTTCCTGCTGGTAATTCCTGCCCTACCCATGATACTTGCTGTTCGTATATTACTGGCAACACCATCTGGTGCACGTCTGGCCTCTACACCAACCTGGCAATGTCTCTGTTTTCACCATTAGGATTCTGTACTTAAGATTTTAAGATAACATTTGGGAATACGTTTGGATTCCTTATCCAAGTAAACTGTATAAATCTCTTGTGTCATCTTTTTGTTTTAACTCCACTAATGTTTTAGAACTAAGCACCTCTGTCTGATCCTTTTTACCTGTTCTGGTTTTTTCTTCACTATTTCATCAAACAGGGTGTCAGCTATCTGGACCACAATTACTTCGTCTCTCTCTTCGGCTTTTCCTTCTTGCTGTAACTTAGGACCGTGGGGTCTTGGTCACCACACTATCCGGGAAAAACTCCAGGGTAGTTTTCTTTTAGCTCCTCAGTTCCCTGGTCTTCCTTCGGCTTCTACACTGCAAGGGATGTCGCTCCCAGTTTTGATCTTGCCAGGTCATTTCCAAGAACAAACTGTATTCTTGGAATTAACTGGCTTTCAATCGCGCCCAGTCTTGATTGGACTTCTCCAACCTGATCTTACACAGGGGAATGCTGAATCTCTCCATTTTTTTCAGATTACTAGCCTCTCGGGTAACATTTCGGAAGGAGCGCAAATATTTTCATCTTACTTTCACAGACTGGTTAGCTGCTGTATGTCCCAATATTTTAACTTAACTTCCCCCCCCCTGTTCTTTCTGAGTAAACCTTACCCACAGAGGTTAAGTCTTCTGTAGAGATTGGGCACCATCTCAATAGGCACAGCCTAGTCACGGGCACACAGGATACCAGTTCAGAAATAAAAGACAGAACAAGGTCAGACTTGTATTGATTTTGAAAGAATTAAACAAAGCAACTTCAATAGTTGGATGAGAGCGTTAAAAGATTGAAAAGACACGTTACGTTCTTTTTCCCAGTGCCTTTCTTAAGCCACCAGCACTGTGACTGAGTGCCCCACTCCACTCCAATGAAAACACTGGAGGCCTTTCACCTTTGCACACTCTTGGGTTTCTTCATTCCACATCTAGTAAACTAACCAGTATAATCTACCTTTTTGCCTTTCACTGAAGGATCTCCCTTTTTCCCAGTTTCTATCCCTCATGGAATGAAATTGCTGTCAGAAGCAAAACTTCGATCTAGGCACTCGTGTATTATCTGATGTCTGTGCAGCTCTTCCCGCTGTGTTAATTTTGTGCTTCTCAAAAGGAGTTCTTATCATTTTCTGGAAATGAGTTTTTAAAACTTGTCCGGCAGAATAATGTCTCTAAGATCTTCCTATGTCTTCTCAGTGCTCTCACCCATCTTTGTTTAATTGAAGTTGCTTTGGTTGATTCTTTAAAAATCGATATAAATCTGACCTTGTTCTGAGTTTTGTCTCTGAACTGTTATCTATGTGCTTTTGCTACCAATTCGTAGGCACTCAAGATAACCTGTTTTACTACTAAGTATAGCATTGCCCACACAGTCGCTGGCCAACTCATCTGCTTACCCAGTTTCTCAAAGGGAAATGAAAAAGGCTTCTCCATCTTTGTGAATTTTGGTAATGTTTTCACATTTGTATGCATTCCTACTGGGTCTTTGGCCACGAATCATCACTCTCCTCTTGACTAAGCCTATCTTCTACCTTCATCTCCATCCTTCTAAAGACAGCAATCCTGTTTAATTTGCAACTTCCAAAGTTCAAACTCTTTTTCTCTCCATAATTCAAACCATTTCAGTTCCTTCATCATCTGCCTTGGCTCTTATTTATTTTATAACTCCAGTTGTCTTATTTGCAACTTAGTAGTTCTAACTCCACTTACCTGTTCCTCTGGCATACCTAAACGCTTGACTAACTCTTTTACTTCTGCTCTTATCCCGAGTTAACCCCAACTCTCGCCTGTTTGCTAAGTCTAAAAGTATATCCTTGCTCTGTCTTACTAAACTTACTTGGCAAGTTTGGGAAGCATTGTCAAACCTCAAAACCTCTCTAAGCAGTGTTGAAGAGCCATTTCCCCCATTTTTGATTTAACCAACCACAAGTAACCAAAATTAAACAGATTCTCCACTTCTCACCTAAGTTTTACTTAAAAAGACCTAGGACGCTAATCCCCAAGCATGTTTAAATCTGCTGGGACCTTTCATATCCTGAATCTGTTCAAATCTTTGCGAAATCCATTCAGATACTCGTGATCCTGTACACAAACCAGCCAGGTCTCAGACCTAAGCCCCCAATGTGTTGTGAAGAGAAGCTCAAACGCCTGATAATCAAACCAAAACAGAAGCCCCCAATCTGTTACGGCAGATTATCACCATCATTAAACTCAAATTAGCCAGAGAAGCTCTCCTTGCTTTTATCATGTGCTCAAAAAGAGTGGTTAAATGAAAGAAAATCCCTGATATTCACTTCATATGTAACAAGTTATTGATTTAACTCTAACAGTGAGCAAGTTAACAGAATTACTAACAAACCTAACAATTCCGCCGTAACTACTAATTATTTCCTAACTGAAGTAAATTCTACTAGTATGCTGTTCCAATAAACACAAGCCCACTTAACATAAAATAAAACTTAGTCTCTCAAAGTCTACATGGTAGTCTCTCAAAGTCTACATGGCTTTCTTCTGCTGTTCTCAAGTCATAAACACTTTTCCTCCACTGATCAGTTGTCAGAGATGTTTTCTCTGTGAAGTCTTCTGTCAGGATTCATAGCTAAAAGTGCCGTGTACCTTTTATGGTTCTTGCGTAGAGAGCTTAGTGATTTCTTGTGAAAGCTGGGTGCTTATTTCTCAGATGGCGGTTCACTTTCACCCTGATTTTCATCAGTTTTCTTAGTAAAGCATTGCTCCGAAGTCGTCAAAACGATCAGATTTAACTTCCACTGGTTTTCAGTCACTAAGTGCTTGGTTTAAATTGGCTGATTCTAGCTCGTAGCCAAAACATCAAAGCCAGCCTAAGGTTTCCAATCACACAAGCAATTGTCATGGATTTCAATTTCAGAACTGGCTGTACATCTTCAGCTACAAACACCTATTTGGTCCTGTATAAATCTCTAATCTTAGTAAAGCACTTTATGTCTTAAAGGAACCACGCAGCATTCTCCTTTACCATTTTTTCACGAGCAGATTGCAGCCTCCTGCCTTGCATTTCACGATTACACCACTTTACAACAGATTATCTGTCTGTGTGTGAATCTTCTATAGGAACAGCAGCCATGTGAGAGTGACTGAATGCTATGCTGTCCTAAGCTGCCTTTGAC
The DNA here is from genome assembly GCA_024137785.1 of Ginglymostoma cirratum. Lineage (NCBI taxonomy): Eukaryota > Metazoa > Chordata > Chondrichthyes > Orectolobiformes > Ginglymostomatidae > Ginglymostoma > Ginglymostoma cirratum. The sequence goes on along the minus strand of JAHRHZ010000069.1, from coordinate 2,297,406 downwards.
AATACCCAAGATGTGTAGTTACCCTGTGCTATATTCAGTTGTGCGCGCTAATACATCTCAAGCTGAATGAGAACCATCTGCAGGATATCCTGCAGCTGCGTTGTGACATTTCACCTACTACCTGTTATTGACAGCTTGTACACATGCAGTTTCACAGGGGTGCTGTTTTGATAGTAAGTTTCTTAAAGGGGTTAGCGGCCTTAATACATATGTAGAAGGTATAAATTTGTATGTTTGGTACAAGATGGTAGTCGTGAATAAAAGTTAGAAATAGGTAATACAGTGTTGTAGAAGTAAGTACCGAACGACGACATTTCAGAGAAAAAGACTGTAGAGATGTGCTGGTGGAAGATACTGATGTCCTGCAGCCTTTCAGGTTTTGAGGCAGTTACTATAATTTTTCCGTAATTTGGAGTCACTTGTGGAGACACGATGGTGGGGGATAACATCATTTTGAGTAAGTACTTACTCAGGGGTAGCCTTTGATACAGAAACAGGTCTAAACACTGCTTGCAGTGTGGGACTGACCAAAATTGAAAGGTGTAAAGAAACAGTCATGGGTTGGCAGCCTAGGGAGGGGTGTTTAACTTATAAGAGTGAAATGTACCACAAAAACACAGTTTTATGATTGAATGAAAACGTATTGTAAATAGGGAGCACTTGCGAGTTAGTAAAGACAGTCGTATCTGAAACCTCACTTGTGTTCTAGTTGTAATTTATAAGTTGTAAAACAGCCGTGAGACAGGCCTGTAGAAATTTGGACCCAGACCGCCCTGTCTCTGGGTTACCTGGCTCTCAAAGGAGCAGTACGCTCCCCCAACTATGCACAAGACATTCTTGACGGCTATAAGTTTTCCAAGTTAGTGAAGGACTGGTGATCCCCAGTGTGTACATGGACGAAAAATCTGTTCCTTGGTTACTCTATTATTCGAGTCAAGAGTAAAACCTTGGCAGCTAAAAACGAAATTCTCGGACAATCTGAAGATTTCTCTTTACATAAATCCTCTCCTGAATTCTGTTCTTAATCCACAGACCCACAAAGCTGTCCATCAATGTGCGTAAACAGGCCGCAGTTCACATTGAGTAATTCATGGTCATACAGCATGGAAACAGACCCTTCAGTCCAACTCTATAATTCCAAACTAAACTTGTCCCACCTGCACCTGCCTGTGCTTGGCCCATATCTGTCCAAATGTTTCTTAATCACGTACCAGCTGTACTCGCATCTGCCACTTCCTCTGAAACTTCATTCTGCTCTCAAACTACTCTTAATAAAAAAAAGTTGCCTTTGCTCTTAAAATCCCACTCCTCCCACCTTAAAAATACACCCCCTAGTCTTGAAACACTTCAGCCTAGGGAAGAAACACATGCCCTTCATCTTAACTGTACTCCTTATGATTTTATAAATCTCTAAGATCACTCTTAAGCTCCTCCTCTCCAGTGGAAAATATCACAGCCTCTCCTTGTAACTCAAACCCTTTATTCTTGGCATCATCCTGGTAAATCACTCTTGAAAACTCTCCAGATTAATAATACCCTTCCTAAAGCAGGTTGACCAGAACTGGACACAGTGCTCCAGAAGGCCTCACTGACGTCCTGCACAACCTCAACATGACGCCCCAATCCCTATAGTCAAGAGGCCTGAGCAATGAAGGCATTGAAGGCCCCAATGAAGGGCTAAATGCCTTCTTAACCATCCTGTCTTCATGCAACACTAACTTCATAGAATTATGTACCTGACCTCCTGGGTCTCTACACTACTACCCAAGGCTCTACGTCTAATGGTAGAAGTCCTGCCCTTTCTTGTTTTCTGTAAATTAAACTCTTTTCTGCCACTCCTCAGCCCATTGACCCAATCGATCAAGATCTCTTGGTAATCTTCAATAACCGCCTTCACTCTCCAGTACGTTGTCAATTTTGGTGTCATCTGCAAACTTAATGAATCATGCCTTCTGTATTGACAACTAAGCTACTTCTACAAAGGAGAAACAAAAATACACACAGCAGTGTTGAGTGTGGAATACTGCTCCTCACAGCCTTCCAGTCTGGAAAAGCAATTCCCCTCCATCACACCCTATCTCCTGTTAAGCCAATTTTGTATCCATTGGCAAGCTCACTGTTGGATCTCATACTTCTCAATGAGAGTCTGAATTGCAGGGTGGATTGATGGTGACCTCCATTTGCTCAGTTACAGCATACAGTGCAAAGGTATGAAAAATGGAGAGGCACACAGGCTTACTCTCTCCTATACATTTCTAACTTGGAGTGCGCATGCCCCTATTTGATTACTACTGGTCAGCAGTGTCAAGTTGTTGCTGTGATTGGCGCTGTCAAACAGCATCTTGACTGAGACGGACAGCCTTTTGGCTGAATCACTTCATGAAGTTCTTGAGGCTTTTAATAATTGCCACAATTGTCAATTAGGTCAAGAATTTTAAAACTCTCATTACGGGGAAAACGAAAGAATGTTGACTTCTGTTCGGTTCCAACAAAGTTGTGGTTTAGCACACTTTCCAATTAAAATTCCGATAATAAAGCGAGCGAGAAAGAGACCTTGTTGCATTTGCTGAACTAATTGTTCACCAACTGAGGGCTGGTTTGAAATCTTTTATGAACTAACTTGGTTCTATAATTATTGATTTAAACAACTAACTAGTGGGGTAGTCAAATGTGCTAATGTTCAAATGTTACGTGTTAGCTGCCAATGTTAATCGTTCTATGGCTTTTTGTTCCAATGTTGAATGTTGTATCTATATCTTAGGCATCAGTCGTATGTAACTGTACCTGCATCCGCCACTTCCTCAGGAAGTTCATCCCATACGCGAACCACTCTCTTTTAAAACAAAAATTTGCCTTGTCTTTTTTAAATTGATCTCCTTTCACCTTAAAAATGTGCCCACCTTGTCTGGAAATCACTTCCCATTACTTTATGAACTTCTACCAGGTTGCCTGTCAACCTCCGGTGCTCCAGTGAAAATAGTCCCAGCCCATCCAGCCTTTTTTTGTCACTAAAACTTTCCATGCTTGGCAACATCCTGGTAAATCTCTTCTGAACCCTTTCCAGCTTAATAATATCTTTCCTATCAGAAGGTGATCAGAAGAGGCCTCACCAATATCCTGAGGACCTAATGCTTGAGTGCTAAGTAGTGACTATTGTACAGGAGTCTGTTCTGCAGGAAATCGGAGTTGGTTTAAACGCTCCCTAAGTGTTAGCAGTTATTCCAATGAGGTTAAGAGTGTCTGTCTGGTTTGGCATTGCATAATTCAAAAGGTGTTAGCCCGGTTATCTCCAAAGTTCAAATGATAGTAAAAATGTCAAGTTGATATGGTCTTGAATAAGTGGAATATTATCTGTGTGTTAAGCAAAAGTTTGGATTTCTATCAGTTGTGGTTTGGATTTCTCAGTTTTGTCTATTATCGCCCATTCATTCAATTTCACAGTCGCGTCTGTTAGAGTAGTGTTGCCAGTTTCATTCATACGTTAATTCATCAAAAGTTACATGGTTCTGATCTTCGCACTGTTAGTTTTATTAGGTTAAAGTTTGCATACACATATCACATTGAATATAAATCTTGTCATCTACAAGTTATAATATGCTTAATCTAATACCAGTCACGATATAATAAAGTCTGCAAAAAAAAAATAAGCAACTACCCTTCCTAGATGTAATGGTGGAATGTAAGAACAACGGAAAGACCACCTATATGGACCAGATACTCAGTTACACCAGCAACCACCCCAACACCCATAAACAGAGCTGCATCAGAACATTATTCAAACGAGCCACAACACACTGCAGCAAACTGCAACTGCGCAAAGCAGAACAGGAGCAATTATATAGAGTTTTAAAAAGAAATTGATACCCAAAAGAGCACAATCCGCTGTTAATGTGCGACAGACCACAAGAAGAATGCACAACACAGCCAGACACACTAGTCACTCTACTGTATGTCAAGAGATAATATCAGAGATGACCACAAGACCGCTCAGACCCCTAGGTATCAGGTTAGCCCACAAACTAACAACCATCTTACGACAGCGACTGATGAACGTAAAGGACCCCATACCCAAAACCAATAAAACTAACATAATATACAAAATACTATGCAAGGACTGTGAGAAACATTACGTAGGCCAAACTTGAAGAAAACTGACAAAACGGATACACGAACACCAACTAACCACCGAGAGAAATGGCCAATTCTCACTGGTCCCAATACACATGGACAGAGAAGGACACAAATTTGACTGGGACAACACATCCATATAACAGCACAAGGCAAACAGAGACATACCTGGAGGCCTGGCATTCCAACTGGGACTCCATCAACAAACACATTGAACTGGATCCGGTATACAGACCACTGAGAAACAGAACCAGAAGTGATGCCAACCACCCAAACAAACCGAGGCATATAAATAACAAGTGGGGCAGAACACCCAACATTTCACCGGAGGCGCACTGACGATGTTACCTAGCAGGGTAACAAAACATCTGCAATCAAACACACCAGCTCAGCGAGCACGTCTACAGCCTCATCCAGCAGGTCCCTGGTTCTGACAGTGGACTTAGGACCGTGAATATGGAGTAATTAATCAGGAGGCAGGCGTTTCAGGGGTAAAAGAGTCTCCACTTTATTAAAATACCACATTGAATGTATATATTTACAGAAAAAAAAATGTTTAGAAAAAAATCACGAAACAAAAGGCAAATTAACAGTGAAAATTAACATTCTTGATTACAGACGCTAGAACTAAACAATGTCCTATTCGCTTAATAAGGGTTAACTTACTGCAATACACTGAAACAGTAGTTTGAACTTAGGTACTTAGGGTCCCAGACCCTTACTGTTTTCCTCACGTTGGGATGCCCTTCACTGTTCGCTGAACCCTCCTCCCCATCTTATGACTAGGTTGCATTTTTAGGGTCTCAACGAAATTAAGCTCACCCCTGAGAAAACATGACAGCAGGTTTCTGAGGTCAGTGGGGTGGTCTGCTTGGCGTTGGCACTTTCGGATGTCTCCGGTTGACGGGTCTGTTCTTTGTTGTCGGCTGGCAATGGCTGTGAGGATCGTTCTCTGTGCAGGGGTCTTCTGTTACACCTGCTGTTACACAGAATTTCAGGTCCATTATCAGCCCCCTAAACCTGGTTTCTTGCACTGGTCTTTGTCGCTCCCTAAAGAGATGAATTGGCCTTCCTGATTAATAGAGTAAGTGCAAAAGTGTTTGCCATGAGGTTTCCTGATTATTGCGCCAGTATCTGTGGAGTTGATTTGGTGGTCTTGATTCCTAGAATGGGTCTTAATGTCTGTTTCCACAGGTATTGGTGTAGATTCTGAGCAGTCTGAGGGTTTGTTTACAGGTTGGATTGCCCAGTGTGACGCACTGTTCTTGCAGAGCTGAGCTGTGAATTCCATATTTGTTTTAAAGCTCTGTGTCTGTTCTTCCCAGATCCCTGTTCAGCTGCCCTTCTGAAGTATTTTAAGACCAAGGTTTGGTCCAGTGGTTTTAAATGATAGGGTATTTCTAAAGTCTAGTATTCTAAAAATGGTAGGACTTTTGCTCAGTCCTACATAGACACACAGGAGGCTGGAATAAACAGCAGGCCAGGCAGGATCTGGAGGAAAGGAGCAGTCAATGTTTTGGGTATTAGCCTTCTTCAGGACGGGATGTGGGGGTAGCGGGAGCTACAGATAAAGAGGAGGGAGTGCGGGTGGAATGGAGGGGAGGAGGCTGGGCTGGAAAGGGAGTCTGGGGAAGGCTATTTGAAATTAGAGAACTCATTGTGAAGGTGAGTTCCTGTGGATCCCAGTCGATGGGTGCTGGACTGAAGCTGGAAGCAGCGTCCAAACCAGAAGCGGCATCTGACTGGAGAGGCCTGGTGCTGGATGAAATCTGCATGTGTGTAATGGCGGATGTGGGTGTTGAATGATGAGCTGGTTCTCCTGAGTGGAGGAGAGTCTTAGATATGAAGTAGAACAGCTGTTTGTTGAGCATGTGGATCCTGTGTCAAATATAGAAGGGTAGAAAGGTCCTCTGCAAGTTTGGGAAAGGGGAGGCTTTGAGCTGAGGGAGGGAGTGGAGGTGCTGGCACATTGTAGAGAGGGTTGAGCAGAGAATCCAGAGAGAGAATTGTTTCTGGAGGCATTGAAGGAGGGTCTGAATTTTGATGGTTTAAAATGTACCTGGAGGCATTGTTGCGGGATGAGATGGTGAAGACAGGAGCTGGGGAAGGTCACATGACTGTAGTAGCAGGTTTGTTTCATGGTGTGGTTGAAGGGCTGCAGAGGTCACGGCAGTGTGACAGTAAGAAAGGGACTCACTGAGTTCATGTCTGAGGGAGGCAGAGAACTTCTTCAAAGTGAGCATTGTATGAAGAGACTTGGCAGTGATACAGACTTGGTTAGAGACAAAAAAACTGCAGATGCCTCTTATTGTCTTCCATAACTATTTTAAAACAAATGGAACTTCGATCACTAGTTCCAGCATTCTCCTAGTCTTGCCCTGCCTTATTTCCTCAGAGGAGGTCAAGTTTTGCCCCTTCCGTACACATCAAAAGAAAATTTACTTCAGCGCATCCCCCAAAGCTTTAACATTGCTGTAAGTCCTAGTCAATGTTTAGAAAATTAAGATCATCTACTGTTACGAATCTATTCTTACTATTATCTGAGATTGCTCCTCAGATTTGTTCCTCAACTTTGCTCTGACAGAGGTGGAGGTGGGGAGAGGTGTGTATGGCAGGTACAAACCCGTCAGAGTGATCATTTATTTCGAATATAACTCGTTTTCACTGGATGATTAGATTCTTCGATTTCAAATTTAGAATTTGTCACGTTATCAAATACAGGGACAAGAATACAGTTAAGTGTACAATGTTGTCGCACGTGGCACCATCTTACTGTAAAGATGCCTAGGTACAAAAAATTTCTGTACAAAGTAGTAAAACAAACAGGCAAGTTTTAAAAAGTTAAGCATTACAGACCCTCTGAACATCTTAAAAAATACAAAGAAGGTAGCCGTTAAGAGGAAAGTCCTGCTTCTAGTATAAAGTACGAAAATAAATAAATTTAGTTAAAGTTTTTAAGTGCTTAGACATGCTGGCTTGCTTTCTGGGAGACCTCAGCTGCTGTTCTTGACAATGCTGCAGATACCAGGGGACCACCTTCACTGCTCACTCTTCTCCCATTGGGTCATGATGCATCATTGCTGCTGATGCCTTTGCAATGTTCCTGGGCAGGACCCACTCTCGCCCTCTGATTGACCAGTACGTACTGGGCTCTGCTGGGTGGAGAGATTGCCATGGGCTGCTGAAAGATACCCATGCCTGTGCTGGAGGATCCGTGATGAAGTCGGGAATTCAAGGACAGCAAGAGGAAAAGAAATACAGGAGATGGGGACGAAGAGACATGTACGGAGTGGACGAGCTCCAGCTAAAGCGTCCGACTAGAGAATATCTTCTTCTCTAGTTAAAACAGTAACTGCCATTAATCAAAAATGCCACTTCTGTTTTACCTCCCTTTCTATCCTTGGTATTGCATCTGAAACCAGAAACATTGAGCTGCCAGTCCCATCCTGTCCTCAGCCAAGTTACTGTAATAGCTATGCCCTTCCAGTCCCATGTTCACAAACATGTCTTGAGTTTGTTAGCCTGACTCGTTGAAATAAATACGGTTTAATGGAGTTGCTTCCTTCTGACTTGTTCTTTACAGATTCAGAACCGTCTTCTTCTATCTGTCTGTTTATCTACTCTAATTTGGGTACAGTCTCCTTTGATAGAACAAGCAAATTTTTCTGCTAGGATATTGGTCACTTTGCAGTTCAGATGAAATCCATGCTTGTTGAACAGGTCTTTCTGCCCCAAGAGAGATCCCAATGAAGCCAAGTTCCTGAACACACACCACCCCTTTAACGATTATTTCCTTCATGCTTGTATTCCTTCCCTCGTTTGAGCTTGGTACTTGGAGTAAAACAGAGATTACTACTGTTGATAATCTTCTGTGTAACCTTGTAACGTTTACTCTGAAGCCTTAATCTTTTCCATGATAGTCATTCCTACCAGTGTATACAACAACTTCCGACTTCTCACTCTCCCCTTTGACAATGTGCTTCAACCGTTTTGAGATGTCCTTGACTGTGGCACCCGGAAGGCAATATGCTATCCTAGATTTGTGTTCACTGCTGCACAATCTCCTGTCTGTGCTCTTGACAGGAAAGTCTCCTCTAACCATTACTCTATTAAATCTGGATAAACCTGGTTTATCATAAAATTCATTCTTAGAATTAGCAATCAGATCTTGGACACTACTTCCCTCTTGAGAGGCTATCCTTTTCAGCAGTACCCAATACAGAATATCTGTTCTGACAGAGGAATAGCTACAAGAGATGTCTGAACTACCACCTTAACCTTTCTTGACAGTCGCTGAACAGTCTGACTGATTCTGCTGTGTAATCACTTACTAACTGCAGTAAACATCTAACTCTTGTGCCTCTTGTATGCCGTCAGTGACATTAAGTCATAAAAAGAAGCAGCTTTCAGTAACACCTGTTGCAAAGGAATGGTCAACCCCATTCTGATAACTGAAACCAAAACACCCAGGGAAGTTTGTCTCGCCTCGTGTTCTATTAGAGAGGTTAAATGAAAGAAATCCCTGATACTCACCTTTTACAATGGACAAGTAACAATTGAAAATTAACAGACCTACTAACAAACTGAACAATTTCCCCCTAAGTACTAACTGTTTCTGAATAAAACAAAATTCAAACGGTATGTTGTTCCAGTGGAAACAAATCCCACTTATATAAATGAAGTTAATTTAAAAAAATTGGAGCTTAATCTCTCGACGTTACAACCAGGATAAGTCTTCCGGAATGTTCTTTGCCTTCTCTGCTGTCCTCCTGTCAGGAATCCCTTTATCGAATTTTGTATCAGGAACATTAGCCAATAGTGCTGTGGTACCTTTTATTTTAGGTGGTGTTTATCCTGAGATCTTAGCACATTTTCAGAGAGCCAGTGATTTTCTTCAGAGCTCATGGCTGTTCAGAGCTGTTTCTCTTAACAGATGGCAGTTTGCTGTCGTACCGGTTTTATTTTCACATGCCCTCTTTAATACTTTTTGATGACCTAATAATTTCTGCAACAGGATTGATGAGGTTGTCAAAACCCAACAGATTTAAATTTAATTGGGCTTTGGTATCTAGGGCCTGATTTAAATTAATTGGCTACATTCAAAAGAAACCTGATAAGTTGGTAAAAATGCTGTTTTGCCTGTTAATAGTATAGCCTTTTGAAACAATGCTTCAATTTCAAGAACTGCATCTACTGCTGCCTGCAGGCATTTTTTCCAATCTTCTAAAGGGACCACGCACTCTTCCCCCTGTCATTTTACTAACAAATTCTAACGTCTTGCCTTCCAATCCACAAGTACTGTACCAACTTTTGCAACACATCTTTATATATAAAATAAACCTTCCTTACTGAGAATTAATATTGTGTGCAAAAAAAATCAAAAATCTTAAGATCAGCTGTTTGGCTGAACAGTCAAGTTAAGAATGACTCCTCCCGTAGACATCATTGAATCCTCTAAAAATAAAATCTCATTCCAGGGCTGGCCAAGTGGAGGCCTGCCCAATTTTAGAAAAGAAACTAGAGCCAGCCACATGTAGGCATCTCCAAATGCTCCGTAAATGCAATGCCGTTGGGTAAAATACCGCTCTTTTGACTATAAAAGAATCAAAAATCTTATACTATTGAAATGCGGGGATTACAAGAAATCTGGAAGTAAGCTGCAATCTCAGGAGCAGATGCAAGATCCACAGTAGTCTTGGTCCGCCATTTCTTTTAAATTCAGAAAAATAGCTTTCTTTTGAATATTGTTTTAGCTTAATGCAACAATATTAAATGTACCAGCTAGGAAGTTAGTGCGATTTTGTGAAGTGACATGAACACCAGCTTTTCCATAACTTCTCCTCCTCTGGAATTCTAAAATCTTGAGGAATCACTTCCATTTTCACCATTAGGATCTTGACTGCATTAGTTATGATGGATTGTTCAGCTGATGTTAATACCGGACAGGTATTGACAGGGACCTAGCTAGATACATGCGAAGTTCTTTTAGCAAAGTGATCTTTTACTAAAACAGCTCACAATGTTCCAGTTTTCATTTGAAGAAAAGCTTTTTTTTTCTAACTGAAATTAATATTTAAAGTAAAAACCTATAGACTCTGTACGTTGAAAAGAAATGTTAGCTTTTGCATTCCTGGTACAAGTTACAAACCTGTAAGCTCCGCCAGTAGCAACACCCAGTCCAGCTAATTGCCGCATTTTGACAGGTGGTAATGCTCAGTGGCTGCCAAAAATGCACAGATTTGTTGAGAGAGGAGGGACCTGAGCATTCCTCAGCTCCATTTTGCTGCCTTTTCTCAATGACCCTGCTGATTTTAAAAGTTTCAGCCGTGAATAAAATTAACCCAGCTTTGACAGCCCTCTGTGGCAAAAATTCCACAGATAACACAAACATCGAGAACGTCGCTTGTCATTCTTCTAAACTCCGATGAGTGCAGGCCTAGTGTGCATAAGACAGTATGTTTTGCATCTCATAAACCTTGTCAAATACCAGCATATGTCTCTTTAGAAAAGGGCTGAAAACTTTAATGGTATTCCAGTTGGAGAGTTCACATACACCCATTCGGCTTGTAACCAAGAGCTTATATCTGAGCATGATGCTGTCAGCACATCTAGATCCTGTATCCACAGTTCTATATATTGAAGTTGATAGGACTCCCGTGTCTGAATTTGTCCCCACCATCCCCCCAACCAGTTTTTTCTGGGACAGGCGCAGCGTCCATGTGTGTGACATGGGCCACTTGAAGGGGAATCTTGATTAATTGGGTCTTAGTTATTACTGTAATGCATTGACCAGCCAGCTATCTTACACAAGATGCACTACCGAAATTCAAAGCTCCTTCACACCTTCCAAACCTATGACTGCTTCCATCTAGAAGGACGAGGGCAACAGATACATGGGAATAGCACCACCTGTAAGTTTTCCTCCAAGCCACTCGCCATCCTGACTTCGAAACGCATCACTGTCGCTGGGTCAAAACCCTTGAATTCCCTCCCCGAGAGCATCATGGGTCTGCCCGCAGCATGTGGGACCGTGTAGTGGTTGGAGCAGCATAAGTGATGGGTGCAGAGTTGGCGTTGTTGTCAACTGGTGAGATTTTCAAGCATATTCCTGAGAACCTCCAGGCTGCACAAGGGCTTAGAGCTGCTCTCCCCTCCCACTAACCTGCGAGAATGTTAGAAAAGAGCCTCAGTGAAATTCTGTATTATTTGGGTGATTTTGTGGGGGTGGGATGGTTATCCTGGTGTTTGTACATAGGTGTGCTGCATAACTCTGAATATTGTCTGAGGTATCCCAAGGCCCAGTGACTCTCTGCATCAAGGTCTGCGATGTAAAATCTCATTTTGTCTGCTGTGAATGCTAACAAGTCGCATTATTTAAGCCGATACCTTGGGTAGGGAAGAGGAAATTGTGGTTATACGGGAAGGTATTGTGGAGATGTTGGGAGTGGAGGAGGAGTGGACCAGGGTTGCAAAGGGAGTACATAGAAGAGTACAGGCCCTTCGGCACACGATGTTGTGCCAAACTTCTATCCTAATCCTAAGGTCTATCTAACCTCCACTCCTACTTTATGCTATCATCCATGTACCTATCTAATAGTCACTTCAATGCGCCTAATGAGGTCAACTCCACTACCTGTTCTGGCAATGCATTCCAGGCCCCGACCACACTCTAAAAGAATCTATCTCTGATGTCTCCCCTATATCTATCTCCAGTTACTTTAAAACTATACCCCCTCATAATAGCTATCTCCATCCTAGGAAAAAGTCTCTGTCTGTCCACTCTATACATCCGATCATACCTATATCTACACCTCTGACCAGAGTGGTCCCGGTGGACTGCTGACATGGAAGGGGAATTTGTGGAGGTGGCAGAAATAGTGGTTTATGAAGCTTCAGTTGCAGAGGTTGGTGGGGTGGTTCGTGAGAACCAGGGGACTGTATTGTTGTGGGAGAGAAGGGAACGGCTGAGGGCCTTAGTGCAAGAGATGGGTCAGATGTAGCTTGAGGGCCCTGTCAACCATGCTGGAGAGGAATTCTCGGGAGAGGAAAAAGCGGACATTTGAGGCCTTGCTTTCGAAGCTGACAGCATTGGAACAGAAGCAACAGAGAAATGGATACAATGGAATAAGCAGGGTATGAGGATGTACAGTCAAGGTAACAGAGGGAGTTAGTGGGTTTGCCATGGATATCGACGGTAAGCTTACTCTCAGGAGTGGAAGCAGAAATGTCGAGGCGAGGAGGAGGTGGAGATGGACCAGTCGAGGGTGAGAGTCAGGTGGAAATTGAAGCAAAGTTGATCAGTTTTCCCAGTTCTGAAAGAGGGAAGCAACACTGATATTATCGGTGACGAGTAAGATTGGAATAAGGACTGTTGCACGTATTCTACAAACAGTTATGACTGGGACCCATGTGGGTAACCATGGCCAAATCTGTGAGCTGAAGAAATCAGGAGGAGTTAAAGTAGTTGTTCACTGTGAGGCCTAACTTGGCCAGGTGGAGGAGGGTAATTTTGATTTTTGTCACGTACTCAAAAGTGTACAATGTGGCAGCACAAGGTGCCATCATGGTTACAAATACCTGGGTAACTTAAGGACAGGTAGAAAGAAAGAATATGTTAAACATTCGCAGTTACTAAAGGACAGCGTAAAACATACAAAGTAAGATTAAAAGTTGCGTGTTGCAAACCTTTTTGGTTTTAAGTCAAAAATTAAGCCACAGTTTAAACATTACAGCCTTGTGTGTAACCATGGTGGGACTACGCTTCTAGGAATCATCTTGAGATCGGAAGTCCACGCTGGGCCGAGACATCAGTGGATGAACTTAAAGCTAGATTTAGCTGCCAGAGGGAACGTGGAATGATAGGCACCTTTTGTATAGCAATGGTCAAGGATGTTGGCCTGCCACCACCATCTCTTCAATCCCCCCACCCCTCCCAGTGGGACAGGAAATTGCATCATATTTTGTTTGCACTCAGTTGAGGTTGGCCAGGTTGAAGTCACTGGCTACGATGAGTAAGGCCTCAGGTATTTTGTGTCAAGTGCATTTGTAAATTTTATTCAGAACATTCCTCATTTCCATGGGGTGGTTACGTAGACTGCTGTTAAATAAACGTGAAGCTGGAAAAGCACAGAGGCCAGTTGGCATCAGAGGAGCAGGAAAGGTCAGTATTTCGGGCTGAAACCATTTTTGTCAGGACTGGAGAGGGGGAGGGGAGTCTAGAAATAAATGGAGGAAGGAGGTGGGGCTGCAGGATGGGTAAGTGGATGGGGGACACTGGTCAGTGGGAAGGGTGGAGAGGATCAGTAAGTAGGAAAACGGACAGTTTAGATTAGCTCAGGGAGGTGACGAGGAGGGGAGAGGGCTGGACGTGGGATAAGGCTGGGGCTGGAGAGACATTTAAGCCTCAATATTGAGGCTATTGGGTTGTTGCTTCTGACAGCGAAATATGAGGTATTGTTCCTCCAGTTTACTTTTGGCCTCATTCTGACAGTGGAGGAGGCCAAGGATGAGACATGTTGCAAGTGGGGGGAAATAAAATCGATGGCAATTGGAAGGTTGGGTTCCTTGATGCATGCAGAGTGCAGATGCTCCACAAACCGGTTCCCAAGTCTGCGTTTGGCCTCCCTGAAACAGAGGAGACCACATCGGGAGCAACGGATACGGTAGATCAGGTTGGATGAAGTGCAGGTGAATCTCTGCCGGATTTGGAAGAATTGTTTGGGGCCTTGGACGGAGGTGTAGGGGCAGGTGTAGCACCTGCGGTTGCAGGGAAGTGTGCCGGGTGTGGTGGAGGGGTTGGTGGGGAGTGTAGAACCGATGAGAGAGACAGGGAACAAACGGTCCCTGTGAAAAGCAGATGGGTCGGGAGGGAAATGTCTTCTTGGTAGTGGGGTCTGATTGTAGGTGGTGGAAATGTTGGAGAATGATGTTGGATTCAGAGGTTGGTGGGGAGGCGTGTGAGGGCTATGAGGACTGCATACTTACAGTTACTTGAGGTGGGGTTTGACAGCAGAAGTGCGGGCAGTAGAGGTGATGTGGTTGAGAATCTCCTTAATTACAGAAAAGGGGAAATTCTGGTCCCTAAAGTATCAGGGTATTTGGGAAGTCCTAGTGTGGAATGCCTCGTCTTGGGAGCAAACGTGACCAAGGAATTGAGAGACTAGGATAGCATTTCTGCAGGATGGTGGGTGAGAGGATGTGTAGTCGAGGATGTTGTGGGAGTCGGTGGGTTTGGTTAGCAATGAGTCGGTTTCTGGAGATGGGAGTTGAGAGAGGCCCAGGAAGAGGAGGGAGGTATCCGAAATGGTCCAGGTGAATTTGAAGGTGGGGTGGAAGGAGTCGGGGTGGGGAGGGTAGGAGTCTGTGAGAGGGTATTCCGAAGGACAGGAGTTTGCTGGAGGCAGGAAGAAAGAGTGATTAAGAGGGTGTGTTGGATTCCAGTGCAAAGAGATATGCCAGGAGGCGGAGGCAGCAGAAAAACAGCTCGGTGATATGATCCATGCGGAATTTGTGTGTGGGTGCAGGGGAGTGAAGGTGAGCCCTTTGCTGAGGACTGATCGTACAGTCTCAGTGAGGGGGAGGTTTTATTGGGGGTGACGAATACCTGATAGGGTTTGGGGTTGGGGTTGCGTGTAGAGCTGGGGTCAGCAGTGGGTGTGCGCACGCTGGAGCGGTCACATGGGGAGAAGCAGAAGTAACCCAGTTGCCAGTGAGCAGACACGGCAGTCATACGGTCTACAGGAGTGGTTGAAACACCTGCATGGTCAGTGGTGCTGGGCTGATCCTGGAGAACGTGGGAGGTAAGGTTCAGATGGTTGAGGGAATTTGTGTCTGGAGGCAATTATGGTGGAGTTCGTCTTTGATGTCGGAGAGCAGAGCAACAGTGTTTGTTGAGGGTGTGGATGATTCTGAAAACAAAACAGTGGAGGTCCTCTGCAGGTCTGGGAGGGAGAGGTCCAGAGCTGGGACAAGGCAGTCTGCTGTCAGGATGCTGGAGTTGATCCTGTGCGGCAGGTAGTAGGGGACAGCGTTTCGGTTAGATATTCTAGGTGTGAGGATCACCACAGGAGATTTCTCCTGGTGGTCACCCATCTACCTGACTGAACCTACAGTGTGATCACCTCCCTGAAGCTACTATCCGTCACTAATTGTCTCCTCTGTACTTCTCAGCACATTAACAGCCACTTCAACTGACCCCATACAGCCTGAGGAGCTGCAGATATAGTCACCAGGTACACTCGACTGCTCCCTGATATCCCGCACGCCGCAGGAGGGAGTGTACCATTCTACTGTCACCTGTGCCCCTTTAACAACTAGTGGGCTTGGTAGAGGAGGGTGACCTGTCTAAACGGTGGGCCTTGGACGGTCTTACTAAGATGTGGCCCAGACAAGACACTCACGAAATCTGTCCCAACGACGCTGTTGACTCACTGGCTCCAGCTTTGTAAAACCACTTGTCAGTTTGTAGTTAATATTTTGTTAAGACAGGATAAGAGAAACAACGAATGATCAGTTCTGCTGTAAGTGGTTGCCATCATTACTGTGTTTTCTAAAGCTCATGTCCTTTTGCTATTCATTACAATATTGTGATCTTCCCCTGCCGTCACAGCGTCTCTGCATGCACTGTTTGTCCAGACTTCAATATCATAAAGATTGCGCGACAGCCTGTGTCTGTGTCGCACCTCAGCACTTTCTCCCCCCATCTCCAAACAGTGAAGGCACGGGAGCTTCATGTTGAGACCTCCTATTGCCCTGGTGGAGGAAGCTGTTGCGTTATAACTATATGTGAGCATTGTAGTACATTCTGCTGGACCACACCCAAACTCTCTGTACAATGTGTCACATCTCTGCACTTAGAATGCTGCTCTCAACAGATGACTCTATCACATGGAGAAAATCCTGGGACTTCTGGCAATGTCACTTTACACCTCACTCATTTGCAGGACGTTCTCTGCATCACAAGGGGACCTTGCTGCTGTACACTCAGAATGAGAAAGCTGCTCAACATCCCACTGGATGTTGCATCCAGTCCTGGCTTTTCAGATGCATGAAAGACAGCAACGGTGACTGTTCCAGTGATTCTGTGGGGAATGTCAGAAACCAGGCACCTTCCTGACTGGTGATGCCAGCAGTTATTGGTCCTGGTTCGTACGGGTGACAATGAACTACTGCAGGATACTCCAAACGCTGGTGAAATGGAGGACGGATCTTCAGTTTGTTTCTCCGATACAATGCAGCAGCTTCGAGCAGTCCTGAATCTGCAAGATTTCAACATCGTAGTACAGTGATGGACTGAAAACAGTCGCTCTGGGAAAAGTAATCATTCCTGAACCCCACCCAAGCCATTAGTTAACTAATGTGCAAGAAACTAGGAGAACTGCTGTAAAAACAAGTGTATTAAGTATCAAGGACTTTAAAACCGCCGTGTGTTAAGAACTCAAAATTGTTTAAAGGGATTTGAAATGGTATTGATTCCTTTTAGCAAGCAAAAGTTACTTTTTTCTACAGAAGGTGTGCTGTGACTGTTTACTGGATTGACCAGTGGGATGACAAGCTTGTGCATTGAGACATTTGGTAGGTAGATCCCTTTTGGAATGAGTAAAATTCTGAGATGCAGGGATGATGTTTGCCTTGGCTGGATTCCAGAACAATGGGTCACTCTCAGGATAAGCAGTAAGTCATCTTGGATTGGGCAGAGAAGAGGTGAACCTGTGGAATTCTCTACCATACTAGGCCGGGGAGGCTAAGTCCCTGGATGTATTTAAAGAAGCATTTAGAATCTTAAAAGTTCGAAGATGTTGTGGGGAAGAGAGCAGGGGTGTGGCATTAAGGTCATGATCATGTTGGGTGGCAGAACAGACTTGATGGGCTGAATGTCTTACTCCAGCTCTTGTTTATCCATGTTTCTAGGCTTCATCGGGTTTCAGACAAGGCCACTCAATTGAAAGAAAGTGCACTGTGTTTATTGTGTAAGCTTCTGGCATGTGCTGTAGATGAGACAACAAATTCATTCATTGACAAACGTAATGGTTACCCGGCTGTGTCTGTGCACTCAGAGCAAGGCAAGAGAGAAGTTCTGTGAACCTCGTAAGTTCTGAATGAGGTGGCAGTGCAGGGAAAGGGTAGGTGGAGGCACTGTGAGTGTTATTCAGAGTGAGGTTAAGTGCTAAGAAAACAAGTGAAGATCTCCGAGATGCACCCTGCTCTGATGCATGAGGCGGTTGTCCATTCCTACCTGGAATTGTTCCGTTTATGTTCATAGTCCGGATTGTGTAACCATCACCAGGAGACTCATTGAACACTTTGGAGGAGGAGGAAGGGCTGCAGTTCCTCGCTGTCCCCACGAATGCGTCCAGGAAAGCCTGGAAGAGTCACTGGTTGTTCTAGAACAGCCTGGGTGTGCTGTGAGCTGCCCGGGTGGACCAGAAGACCAGCTCCCACAAATTTTTCCAGCGGCTCCCAGCCCATCTGGACCCCAATGCGATGACTGAGAGTGGCCTTGATAAACTCCGAGTCCCTCAGTGGGGAGCTCGTGGTTGGGGGGCCACTGGGGAATCCAAAACGTCACGGGAGACGGACCCCCATGTTATCCCCACTTCCGAGGCTTCCTGGATAGTTGTTTTTGTGCACTGGTCCTCTTGTACTCCCTCACCGTGAGAGTGGGGGCTGGTTGGACGCCACCAGCTAGCTCTGATCTCCCAGTGACACCACTGCCAGCGTCACAGGCAGGAACCTCTTCGATGCAGCCCGTTCAGGCCTGATCTGGGCCTGTGTCATCAGGTGCGAGAGAGCCGGGTCCCCATTTCCTTCTCTCCCTCCCAGTGCAGGGACCCACTGTCCTACCCCAGGACCAGGGTGCGCTATAAAGCAGCCTGGCAGTGGGGAATGTGGAAAGCACCTTCCTCCTCTGTGCAGTGACTCAGTGAGACGCACAGCGTTTTTCTTTACTCCAGCTGCAAGCCACGGACTGTTATTTGTTTGCTGTTCCATGATTGAGTGAGCAAGAAGCTGCCCCCAACTTGCCGGCTTTGTCAAAGAATTAGTTACACCGAATGCTCGAGTTCTGCCTTTCTAAATGACGTAATTTTAGATTGGAATTGCCGTTACAAATGTTAGAACAATTGGTAGAAATTAGCATCCTTTTGTATCTTTTTGCAAAAAGGTTAGTAGGCAATGTAAATTGCATAAAAATTTGAAAAGTTGGGAATGGTAAGCAAGTATTAGGCAATTAAAGTGATGCAGCTGGCAAATGTATGGGAGTGGGGGCGCATATTGGATCGTGATTGAATAAAATGCATTGCAAGATCCCAAGGACAGGTGACAAAGGTGGCTGGTAAATGCTATGAGATCATGAGAAGACCCTGGGCTGTCCATAGAGTTTTCCATCATTGGTGTGTTTACAGGATTGGATATAGATTAAGGAGACTAGCAAGGACATAAATGTTGCGTGGAATCTTTGTACTGAGGAATTTATAAATATGCTGCACTTGGCAGTGTCTTGTGGAAGCAGTTTGCAAGGACCTCTCATACTGTGTGGTAGAGAGCTCTGAATAAAGATCAGTTTGTGCTGCTGAACACAGGACTCAAGACTCGAGTTTGACAGATCTCGCGCGACAGTCAAAGGATGCTGCTTAATTGGGACGGCATTTCTCCTATTTACATTGTGCGTCATGATTTTAGTACTTCTCAGCTTATTCCCACATCTAACTCATGACTGTAATAACAACTTCAGGTCATTTTGATTTTTCTCTGGAAGGTAACTCAATAATTTATTACAGTTTCTGAGAACTTCCACCTTGTCCAATTTAATTTGAGGAGTATCAAATTCAGAATTATCTGAGTTTGTTTCTTCACTGAGTTGTAACAGGCACCACACTGTCTTCCTGTTTTCCTTCCCTACCAACATATTGTTTGGGCATATTTACATCGACAGTTTTCCTTCCATCGGATATTCTTAGCAAGTAATTCACCTGACTGAATTTCCTTTCAATGTGATAAGGCCCACTACACCTTAACTTTTATAGGTTCCCCTGCCGCTGGTGGTAATGCTGACACTTCATCCCCACTGACGTTTTGACAGCTTCTCTGCTTCCTGTTTCATCAAATGCTATTGTTACGGGTCAGATCAGATCCCTTAAAACATTTAGAGAAAGTAGCTTAGACCCAACTCTTCCTTACTTTAAGGGTAGCTGTGAAGTGTGTGCTGCAGATGTGATGCGATTGGTCAAACTACTGGATGTTAAGTAAATCAATTTGTTTGGACACTAGTTAAAATACAAACCGAAGAAAGAGAAATCTGGAGGAACAGTTATTGAAAGCTTAACTGAATAATAGAAACGGTACCTATTACTATTTAACTGCTCCAATATAGTAACATCCCATAAACACACCACTTAACAAAAAGGTAAATTCAGACGCTGATTCTTGCATGCAGTTCTCCAATCCAGGAGGAAACAATGTCAAGAGAGATTTCAGAGAATGGACCAGCTAGGGACCATTTTTCTGGAGCTCCAACTCATCTGGGACCCAAACAGCTTCTGACTGCTACAGCTAAAAACAAACTAGAAAGCTTGGTCTCAGAGAACTGGCTACTCCCATCGTTACAAGAAGTTTTTAAAAAACACCTAACGGGCCTCCTCTGATTGTTGGCTTAGCCGTCTGCCTTAAAACATTTTGCCACCTCTGTCTTTACAACCTCTCTTCAAAAAAAAACACCAGGACAAAATAACTTCTTTAAAGGGACAGTCTCGTCCCACTTTGCTACTTGTAAATGCTGTCTAGCCAGTAGTCAGTTGCTCCATTTAATCTCTGTAAAATTTGACATGTAATCTTTGAACACTGACTGACCAATTTTTCTTTAATTCCAGTGATCCTCTTAGCTCATGTCCAAGAACTAATTCAAATGGACTGAATTTAGTTGATCCATTAGGTGCATCCCTAATTGCGAAACTTTGTATTGGAATTCCTTTATTCCAATATTCTGGATACTCTTCACTATAGACTCTCAACATGGTCTTTAAAGTTCAATACTACTGATGTTCCTTACAATTTTTGGATGGTATGCAATTGTTTTAAATTGTTTTACTGCTAAGATAACCATTGTAGGAATGTATTCCCCAACCGAGGACAAAAACTCAGGAGACAGGCAGGATTCAGGCAAGTGGAAGATGTCTGTTCAAGCAGAAACTGGTTGATGCAGGGAGAGGGCCAAGGAATCTTCCCCCAGTCAGAAGGAAGATCAATGAGACACTGATTTTAGAAAGAAGTACAACATTTCTATTCACTTGTATCACTGTAATCAAATACAACATGGTCACTGTCCTTTCTCTTAGTCCAAATACCCAATCTCACGGCACACATCAGTGATGGGCATTCCTAGGGACAGCCCCA
The DNA here is from genome assembly GCA_024137785.1 of Ginglymostoma cirratum. Taxonomy (NCBI): domain Eukaryota; kingdom Metazoa; phylum Chordata; class Chondrichthyes; order Orectolobiformes; family Ginglymostomatidae; genus Ginglymostoma; species Ginglymostoma cirratum. Next base: position 2,276,889 of record JAHRHZ010000069.1, on the reverse strand, counting down.
GGTTCTCATAGTGTTCACTAGTCATTGTAATCCCTGGGCCTTTATGCATCATCATAATTTGTATTCCAGAAGTTATTAGTTGTACTCCTCTTGGTCTGTTCTAGATTCATGAGCCAAGATTTACACCCCTGGTGCAATGTCTTCAGTGGGACAACGTCCATTAATGAGACTACAGTCATTTGTCTGTACTTAGGCATCCTGTTATCAAAGTTGTCTTGGATAATGGGTTGCAGGGTCTTTCTATGGCCTTGGGTAGCTCTGTTCCAAGGTACTATTATGTTTCATTTTAAATTATAGAGCAGACTGCCCCATTTTTGTTTAGTCCTTGTCGGCCATTTTGCATCTTTCAAACATGGGCCACTTCGGTGTAAGCAGGTGCACATCACCCCTACACCATAATTTCATTGAGTAACATCCATATAAAATTTGATCCTTGATCCAGTTGTATTTCTGTTAGTAGCGTGAGTTAAAAGAAAAGTAATTCTAACAGAAATACAACTGGATCAAGGATCAAATTTTATATGGATGTTACTCAATGAAATTATGGTGTAGGGGTGATGTGCACCTGCTTACACCGAAGTGGCCCATGTTTGAAAGATGCAAAATGGCCGACAAGGACTAAACAAAAATGGGGCAGTCTGCTCTATAATTTAAAATGAAGCATAATAGTACCTTGGAACAGAGCTACCATACAATCCTTTTAGCTATCATATTGTGTAATCGAATGGCCTCTGGAAATCTAGTAGACGTGCATTACTGTCAACAAATACTGATACCCACGTTATGTTTTAGGGTGGGGTCCTGCACAATCAATTATGACTCCTGCAGCAGGGTCCTTAAATGCTGGAATGGCTATTAAAGGTACTGGTTTTATCAGTGCTTGAGGTTATCCTATTCTCTGATGTGTGACCTATCTAGCAAAAATCAACTACATCTTTATGTAGGCCAGGCTAATGAAAATTATTTGTGTATTTTTGCTAGAATTTCCCTTACTCCCAAATGGAATAAAATGTGCTTTTATTGATATCTGCGCTTAAGTTCAGGAGAACAGTGAAAGGCTTTAGTGTCACCTCAGGTACAAGTACTTAAGTACAAGTTTTAGATATGAGAAGAGGAATTAAAAAAACGTAGCTGCATTACTTCACAGTGGTTATCATAAAAGTTACAAAGAAATATTACATTGTAGTAACTCAGTGCAGGGGCTTTTACATGTGGGGCCATGATTGGCTGCACCAAACCCCAGTCTAACAATCATGCCCACTTTGCTCCAAGCCTCCAGTCTGCTCCTCACTGCCTCTCAGTTGCCCCTAAGGTAGGCTTCCTCTGGGACCTGCTTCCCTGTACCGGCCTCCGTCCAGGAATTCCTTTCCAGTGCCGGCCCGTGCCTGGGACTCGCTCCCCTCTGGGAAAGCCCAAGTCATTAGTTGTGGGGAAAAAAAATGCAGAAAGGAGAGGAGAGAAAAAGAACAGGCAGAGCAGAGGAGCTCCAGCTGGACCATCTTATTATGCCACCATCTTGACCTCTTTACTGGAACCTTATGTGCTATCTGCAACTCTTAAAACTTTTTATGACACACCGGTAATAAACTTGTGCTCATTTTTCATCCGTGTGAATATATAATTGTCTCCATTTCCTCATCAAGCCTTCATTTTTTAGTAACATTCTGGGATACAGTTAGGTTCCTCTTCTGTGTATGCTGTTTGATACAATAGCTTTATCTCTCCATTTTGCTGCTGTAATTCAGCTAACTTCTATGAACTAAAAATTATCTACTTTTCCTCCACCTGTTCTTGTGCTTACCTCAGCCATTTGATCAAAAACAGTTTCTGATAATTGAACTTCAATTTCCCTATCTTTGCTCTTTGATTTTTCCTCCTATTTTGTCCTTTGTTTTTGTCACTTTGTTGCCGCACAGTCAGGAAATATCCCGGGGTATACTTCTCGTAACACTTCATTTGTCTGATTTTCATCTGGCTTTCTTAAACACAGTAGGCATCTCTCTCACACGTGCTCCAGGTATGTCATTACTGAGGATAAACTGTATTTCTGGAACAGAACGCTTTTCCCCGTGAATTCCACGTATTACCACTTATTTTGGCAATACTCATCTTGGTTTACATTTTTCTCATCTTCCAGCATCAAAGATTGATTTGCTCCCAAATCCCTTAAAATCATTTATTTTAACCTTAAATGCACAAGTAAATACTTCAGAGCGATCTGGCACTTTACCAACCAGCCCCTGACAAGACTACATTTGTCTGCTGTTTTTCAGGTTCACCTGTGATTTCCTTTACCCTCTTCAATCTTCTGGCTTATTGGGTTTTACCACATTTTCCTATTGGTTTAAAAAAAAAACACCAAAACCGCCTTTCTTCAACTTGTGCAGCTTCTACCTGTCAAATTGCAGGGTGAATTCTGTCACCTTATGGTCGCTGCCTCCTTAGGGTTCCTTTAAGCTCCCTGATCAAGTCTGCCTCATTGCACAGCACTAAATCCAGAATTACCTGTTCCCTAGTGGGCTCCACCACAAGCTGCTCCCAAATACCATCTTGTAGACATTCCACAAATTTCTTCTCTCGGGATCCACTACCAACCTTATGTTCCCAGTCCACCTGCATGTTGAAAGCCCCCATGATCACTGTAACCTTGCCTTTCTTGCGCATCTTTTCTATCTCCTGCTGTACCTTGTGCCCTCCTGACTATGGTTGGGAGGCCTGTACACAACTCCCATTATGGCTTTTCTACCTTTGCGGTTCCTCAAATCTATCCGCACAGATGCCACATCACTTGAGACCCTATGTTTTTTTTTTGTTGTCAATTTCACTTCTTCCTAATAAGGCAACCCCACCCTTTCTGCCTTGGATATATGAATATCCCTGGATATTTAGCTCCCAGTCCTGATCCCCTTGTAGCCAGGTCTCCATGGTACACCGTACATTATACCTGCCAATTTCAATCTGCACCACAAGCTGATATTACATTATTTTGTATACTGTGTGCATTCAGATACAATACATTCAGTCCTGTGTCATCCCTTTATCAGATGAGCATGAAGTTATTTTCTGAACCCTTTCCAAACACACTGTCCTAAATGCTGTTCTGGAGACTTTAGTAATCTCTTGAGTTCTCCTTTCTTTTCATTTTTCTCCTTTTTTCCCATGTAGTTGAATCCATCCCCCCCCACACCACATGCTGTCCTGCTGCTTTGTTTTCCATTAGCTGTTATACTCCTTAGCGTTTTCCTCTTCCCTTCCCCCCACTTTCTAGTGTGAAGTCCTGTTGACCACCTCATCTACCCTTTTTGCCAGAACATTGGTCCCAGCTCAGTTCAGGTGTAGACCATCCCACTGGTACAGATCTCTCCTCTTCCTCTTCTAGTACTGATTGCAGTTCCCCATGAAATGGAACCCCTCTTTCCCGCACCACTCTTTTAGCCACGTATTTACCTCTCTTATTCTCGCGTCCCTGTGCCAGTTTGAACATGGCTCAGGTAGTATTCCAGAGCTTATAACCATTCAGGACTTGTTCTTTAATTGAGTTCCTGATAAACCCTAAACAGGTCTTCTGTTGTACTCTTGCCTATGTTGTTGGTCCAGCCATGAAACGCAACAACTGAATCCTGTTCTCCCTCTCCAATATCCTTTCAAGCTGGTTAGAGATGTTCCACGACCTATCACTGGGCAAGCAGCACACCATATGGGACTTCCCCTACTTACAGAATCCCATAAAACTACCAGCTGTTTTTGCTCCCCTCCCCCCTCTTGAATGGCCGCCTGTGCCATGGTGGTGTGGTCAGCTGGCTCATCCTCCCTACAGCGCTATTCCTCATCCACATTGGATTTCAGTGGAACCTTGACACCAGGGTAGCGTTTACTCCTCTTCAGTAGTATTGACCGTCTGTCCCCCTGCATAAGAGTTATTTTACAGTCTACAGTTAAGTTCCAGCATTTGGCTGGGTCTTCTGGCTCATTTACAAAGTGGATTGTGGCACAAGGTACGCGATACGGCTCTTGAAAATAGTTTTCTTTATCTTATGGTGTCTCCTGTAGATAATAGCGCTGCACTCGATTTCCTTGCTGAAGTGAATGAATGGTTTTTATTGTGATGTGTTTTTTTTAACGGTAAGAAATGCAACAAAACGCAGTGAAAAGCTTTCCTTCTTTGCCACAATACACTGCCATTTTGACAGTTCAAGAATAAGTGAAAAAAATGAAAGATGTAGCTTAGAGAAATCTGTCTACTTTCGAGTTCTGAACCGCTGTCTACACCAGACCCAAGTAACATTGGAGTCACTGATCCTCAGGTGCCATCTTTCACCACCGCACCAGACCCACCAGAGTCTCTTGAGTGCTGGTCACTTTGTCGATGAGTCTGTATCACAGTACGTGATGATGATAAATCAGTGAAAAGTGTTTTACGTGTGCTAGGGTCAGATTGTACTGTGGAAAATGCATCAGGGTAGCAGAACAGAGTGCAGAATGCAGTGTTACAGCCGCAGAGAAGGTGCAGAGAGAGAGGTCAACGTTAGCATTTGACAGGTCCATTCAAAAGTCTGTTAACAGCAGGGAAGATGTCCTTGAATCTGTTTGTGCGTGTATTCAAACTTTTGTGTTTTCTGCCGGATGTCCTTGGGAGCAGGGGATCGCATTCTTGTAGGAAGGTGAGTGAGCAGAGGTGTGGTCTAGGTAGCTGTGGGAGTCTGTGGGCTTGAAATAAATGTCGGTTACAAGGCAGTCACCGGAGATGGAGACAGACAGGTCCAGGAAGGAGAGAAAGGTATCTGAGATGGTCCAGGTGAATTTGAGGTTGGGGTTCCCATGGCCACTCCCTTAGTCTGTAGGAAATGGGAGGAGTTGAAGGAGAAGTTGTTAAGGGTGAGGACGAGTTCAGCTAAGCGGATGAGGGTGTCGGTGAGATGTTAGCTTAGTCAGTTTAACTTTGAGAGTTCCGTTAGCTCTTTCGACTATCCCTGCCGCCTGGGGGTGGAAGGCACAGTAGAATTATTGTTGGATGTGTAACGCATCACACAATTCCTTATTAATCTTCCTTAAAAGTGGGGGCCGTTATCCGAACTAATTTGTCGAGGCACTCCAAACCTTGGTATTACCTCAGTTAATAACAATTTTACTACCGTTGAGGCTTTGTTATTTGTCGTTGGGAAAGCCTCTATCCACCTACTGAATACATCAACAATCACAAGACAGTACTTATAGCAATGTACACGCGGTAACTGAAAAAAATCTAGCTGAATACATTCAAACGGTCCACCTGGAAAGGATGTTCTTCCTGATGAGCATCTCACGCCCTGACCAACATTGTTCTGCTGGCATGTCAAACATGGTGCTGTACGAGACTGGGTTGCCTCAGCCAGCTGGGGGTGCCACCAGGTATGGAGCATGATACCACCTGAGAGGTGGTCTGAGCCTGGACAATGTGTGGGAACAGGAGGAGGACAAAGGCCAGTTGAACAATTTGTCCAAGAGATTGACATGTTGCTGAAAGAATATCAAATGTCTGGTGATGTAGCAGAAGCGGAACACTGCCTTCAGGAACTCAAAATACCCCATTTTCACCATGAACTGGTGTACAAGACTATAGTGACAGTTCTGGGATCAACTAGAGAAACTACCTTCAAAATGATACTGAAGCTATTTAAATCCTTGTGGGAATCATCTGTCATTACAGTGCACCAAATGAACACCAGCTTTGAGAGCGAGTGCAAGGAAATTCATGATATTCATTTAAATGTGCCACCAAGTAGGGAGCATGATACCACTCATTCCCTCCTTGCCAAGGTGGGTATCAGAATGAAGACATCAATGAGCAAAGGCAACAAAGCATCAGGTATACACACTTGGCCGATTGGAGTAACCCAAAGGCCTGATGGCGCAGAATGCAAACATCCATGCGCCTTCCAAATGTCCTTTTCAAAGGAAGGGGCGTCCCCTGCCAGCGCTCCCATCGCCTTCAAAGAAGGCGAGCGATTTATCGCCTGCTTGTTCATAGAGGGCACAATAAATGTTTGCAGCAGCCTGTTTGGTAGCCTGATCAGCCCGAGCGTTGCCCTGAGTAACTAGAGTCATCGGAGGCATGGGCAGCACATTTGATAGTAGCCAATTGTCTAGGGAGGAGGATTCCCTGAAGAAGGTTTTTGACATGAAAGGAATTCTGGATGGGTGCACCTGAGGACGTTAAAAACCCACGCTGAGACCACAGTTGGCCAAAGTCGTGGGAGACACCAAAGGCATACCGAGAGTCAGAGGAAATATTCGCTGACTTCCCTGAGGCTAGAATGTAAGCTCGGGTGAGGGCAAAAAGTTCAGCTTTCTGAGCAGACACTGGGGGCTCAAACGCCGCCGATTCTAATGTGGAGGCAGCATTGACAATCGCGTATCCAGAAAGGCAGGTACCCAAGGGGGACATGGAGGAACTGCTGTCAACAAACAAGATAAAGTCCGGAGGAGGGAGTGGGACAGCAGTAAGGTCCGGGCGGGGAGAGGTTAGAAATTGGTTCCTTACTAAGCAGTCACGTGGAGGTTCTAAGAACTCATCTTGGGGGGCGCTCAAAAACGTGGCTGGGTTAATAGTGGAGCACAAAGAGAACATCAGGAGGGGATTGTTGAGTGCGACTTTGAAGCAGCTTAAACATGCTTGGGTAAGGTGTTGAGTCTGGTGGGAGGTGAGGAGGTAAGAGGCTGGTGGAGAGTAACATTAGAGGCCGCAGTGACTAAAGAATAAATCGCAGGAAGAATCTGAGAACAAGCGGGTAATCCCTGAGCTGCAGAGTCCAGGCAGGTAGAGTAGTAGGCAACTGGTTGTTGGCGATCTCCGTGAGTCCCCATTAGCACACCCATCCAGAACATTAACATGTAGCTGGGAAGGCTTGTCATATAAAGGTATTCCCAAAGCTGGGGCGGCAGCAAGGGCTGCTTTTAAGTCTGTAAAGGCTGACTTTTGTTCATGAGAGAGGGTGAAGGTTGTTGGAGCTTTACAAGAAGCCAAAGGGGTTAGTAATTTAGTAAGTAAAGTTACATTGGGGAGCCATGGTCGACGACAATTAACAAACCCTAAAAAGGTCTTCATTTGTTTAGGGGTGGTGGGCGAGGGGGTCATAAGAATAGGGGCAGTGCGCTCAGGGGTGATCGTTCGTTCTGAGGCACTGAGCAGAGTTCCTAGGAACTGTACCTGCCGTTGCTTACGCTTAACCTTCGCAACAGGCACAACATATCCCCAAGAGTGGAGAGCATTCAAAAGCCGTTTAGTATCTGCAACATTGGCGGATTCTGATGGACTTGCTAAAAGCAAATTGTCAATGTATTGGATAACCGTGGAGCTGTCCAAGGGGTGGAGATCTTGGAGCTGGCGGTGCAAGACCTGGGAAAATAGGGTGGGCGAGTGAACGAACCCTTGGGGGAATACAAGTCCAGGTATACTGCTGGCCCTTAAAGGTAAAGGCAAACAGATACTGAGACCCCTTATCCAAGGGAATAGCAAAAAATGCATGTTGCAAGTCCACAACAGTGAAGGGACATGCATCCGAGGGGATGTTACTTAGGATAGTGGCAGGATTAGGGACAATTGGATGTAAGCGTCGGACTACCTTATTCATTTGTCTGAGGTCCTGGACTAGTCTCCACTCCTGGTGGCCAGGTTTAGGGACAGGTAGGAGTATTGCAAGGCGATTGACAAGGGACCAATATACTTTGTTGGAGCAACGAATCAATCAGGGAGGTTATTCCTTCCACTGCCTCAGGTTTGAGAGGGTACTGAGGTATGGAGGGTAAGGGTGCTTCTGGGATGACCTGTATTTTTATGGCGGTGATTGGAGTATATCATACCTCGTGTGGAAGCAGACCACACGGCTGGAGAAGGCTCCTCAGAGGGGCTATGATGAGGGTGGTGGTGATGTAATGGCCCAAAGACAATAAAAGGATCGCAATAATATGTAATGGGACCATCAGCCAACTGCTGTGAAGAACCCTTCCGGGTCTGACTGTTGGATCAAGGAAATCCCAAGGACTTAGCCCGATAGCCAGTATGCACAGTCAGTGTGAGGTGAGGGGCCACCAGACCCGATTGGTGCCCTAGATGGGGTGGCACCTCCACCAGAAACGCTGATCCTTCCTTTCCCTCACTAAACTCTATAATAGTAACAGATAAACTTGATCCTAGTTAGGGGGCGTAAGTAGCAGTCAATTTATGGGAAGCGCCTGTGGGGTCATAGCACAAGGTAACATGAGGGCTAGGGATCTGTAGAGGAGGGGTGAAATCTTGAGATAAGTCAGTTGTCCACCATTGTAGCGATCGATGAACCCAAAACTTGTCGCTTAATCGGGTCACTTTTTATGCTAATGCCCTCGTTGAGACAGAGAATTTCAATTTGAAGAAGGCACGACAAATCTCTCCCCACGAAATTAACTCCCAAATTGAGGGTCTCAGCAAATTGAATAACACAAGTTTGAGGGCCAAATTGGACTGTCAGCAGTTCTCTTAAAAGGTAGGTGTTTTCCTGCCGGGTAAGCTGGCTAAGGCTTACTGGGGCGGGTGAGAGTTTAAACCCATATTGCTGTACACATGAAGCATCCAGCGTAGATGTGGTGGCCCCAGTATCAATCATAAAGGGAATTGCTGCACCTTGTACAGTTAGATTAACAATTGGTTCATCCTCCGGATCTCTAGTTAAAATGGCCAAATTATGGGGCGAAGGTAGTCAGGCTGAAAAAGGATTACTAGTGGAAAAGGGTTGCCTTCTTCCTTGGGGTCTCCCTTTAGGTTGATTCTGAGGGCAATCTCTCTCCCAGTGATCCCGACTGCCACAGTTAAAACATCCGTGGGCAGAGCAGGGTGTTCTGCCTCGCGGCAGAGGGGCATTGGGTCTACGGAACGGGAACGGACGTGTATGGCGCTCCATATTGAGGAGCAGTAAGACCATGTGGATGGGTGACAAAACCATTACCGTAGTTATTGACCTGGCCAGGAACATAGTACTGGGGTTCCGTTTGTTATGCCCTTGCTAATTCAAAGTCCGACGCTAGAGGTGCTGGGTTTTTGGGCCTGGTTTGGCGTGGGGGACGCTGCACCATGTCATACTTGACCCTGGTCGGTTTGGATTTCTTAGCAGTGTTCCAGTAATAAGTCAAGGCCCTTCTCATCTGGGGACGAGAATTATCTGGCCAATCCATGTTATTAGTATGAATAGCCGTCACCACAGCCTCAGGTATACACTGCAGCAAAAGGGCATTGAACTGTGGTGAGGGATTCCCTGTAATGTAGGCAGTATCCCTAGAATAGGTGGCATAGGTGGAGCAGAAATCAGGGCCGTCCTCCCTGGGTTTGGGTTTGCACTCTAGCACTTTGGTAACATCTACTGGCTGCTGTAAGGTAAAGTGCATCTTTAATGATTTGTAGCCGAAGACCTTCAGCTACTAAACCTGTAAAAGCATCCCAATCTTTGGGAGCTGGGTTTCCTAGATGGCCGTTCCAGCTCGTACATTCCCTAGGGGTAACAGCCATGCAGCACAGGCTAAAGAAGTCTTGGTGGGGGGTGGCTTGGTACATTTGAATAGTGTACAGGGTGTAATCTATGAAGTCGTCAGGATTAGTCTTTCAATCACGGGTCCTTGACATAATTAAACACATCTCTTGCGGCTTCCAAGGGGAGTAGACCTGCATGGTATTTTGACCCCCCTGTGGTGGGTTTGGGTGAGGGACCGTGCGATTAGGAAATTGTTGATTTTTTTTACGGGGGTCCTTCTTCAGGGGATGGTTATCCGAGGGTCCCTCCCAGACACTGTCCTCAGGTTCATTATCCTCCGCCTGTGAATCGGGACTATCATACTCTTCACTATTTGCAGAATCGCTAGGGAACACTAGACAGGCACTAGAGGGCTGAGAAAACACGCGGGGCTTACGTTTTTTTCGGGGTCCCCCCGTGGGTCTTGAAAGAATCATGCCCTCCCTCCTTTGGTGCACTAGTGGTCTGTTCCGTATCCTGTTTCTTGTTTGTTTAGTTTTAGACCCAGTAGGACAGGCGATAGGGTCTGTGAATGGCCGCTGAGTCGGATGCATGGCAGAAGGAGAAGCCGCGGGTTCAGCAAGAGAATCGTGTGGGCCTGTTACTGTTAAGTACTGGAGATTCTATGGCAGGAGTTTTGGTTTGGGCTTGGACAGCGTACGGTGGTGGTGGTGGTAAGGACACAGGCGATTGCTGGGGCTTATGGTAGTGTTGGGATGCCTGTAAGTGTAGGTTGGCCAAAGACGGGTAGAGTTGTGGAGGGGGTAGTGGTCCTGATGGGGCAGAGGGGTGCTTTTCCCAGTTCTCCTCGTCTTGCTCATCTGTGTTGTTGATTTGGAACAACATCGGCAAGCCAGATATGTCAGGAGGTACCTGCGATTTTTTTATTTTCTGTCAACTCAGCCTGCCGCTCTGATCCCTGTTCTCTGTTTCGTCTTTCCCTTTCCAGCTTTTCTTGATTAACCCTTTCCTGTTCATTCATTACATGATCCTCACACTGCAGCTTTAAAACCTCCCAAGTTTTTGGTTTCCCCCCATTATCACAGGCGCTAATCCATCTCCTACGTGCGTTATCCATCCAACTGGCCAGTTTTGATTTCTCAGTCAGCTCCTCAGCCCTTTTTCTCCAGGATGACATTAACCCTTTGCATTTGCTTCCCGCATTACGTGTCCATATTGCCTCCTCAGCTTTAATACATAGATCTAAATCCCACGTTCCCCCTCATTTTCGGTGCCATCCCGACATAACTGATGCAAAGGGGTTCCGGCACCCGACTTATCCAACGTCTGTCCCATTTTAATGCTTTTACTTCCTACTTATTTCTGTAGTCTATTCCAGTGTCTTTGGTCTCCACGCCCACTTCAGGGTCCTGACCTTCGCGTGGGGGATCTCCCCTCTTAACAACCAGTCTAAGGCAGGGTGTTTGAGACAGACACTGTAGTTATCCTTTACCTACTTTCCAGGGACTTGAACCCCGGTATTGGAGGACACTAACCTCCGAATTGCTGATACTTGTAGTTGGGAGAACTCTAACCTCCGAATTCCCGACACTTACCTGGGGACTCGAACCTCCCAGAATTAGTTTGTCAATTCATACTGACCTGAAGACTCGACCCCCGGCCACCGGGGGACTCTAACCTCCCAGAATTAGTTTATCATAGCCCTGGGGACTCTAATGTCCAGTCATTAGGATTTATCCGTGTCCAAGATAGTGAGTCGTTTCGGGGTTCCGTCAGTACAGAGCCATGTAGGGACGAGGGGTCGCACGGGTGGTAGGTTAGTGAGAGAGACCAAGGTGAATCATAACCTTGTGGGGCCGTCCATCTCACGCCACCAACACCCGAACGATCACTTATTCAGTCCTCCACGTATGACCTCCGTAAATGTTGGAACCCTGCTCGCAGCGCCAAATGTTAAGTTTGTTTTTCAGAGACCCTCATGGACTTGATGCAATAGCAAGACGCTGACCTGGCTACAAAAACACAATCCTTTGTTATTAAGCTAGTACAAGCTGTGGAGGATCGCTGTATTCAACCCGGCACAGAATGCTGAGTTCCCTAAGTGATTCTCCCCGAACAGTGGACAGTTCCCGGTTTTTATACTCTTATGAATTGGTTGATACACAAAACAATTATTGCATTTGGAACGTAAAGAGAACAGGATACAGCATTGATCGTTCACGAAGTGACTGATAACGACAGGATGCAATTTCAAGTCACCGAAGCGACAGAATGCGATTTAAAGCTGCTGAAGTGTCTGGCTTGAACGAAGGTCACTGACCTGATCACTTCAGTAGAAACAGAAGTTTCATACTTGTACAGAAGTTTCACCCCTTCACAGAATTACAGAAGTAATTCACAATGTTTCCTTCACAAATGTTTCCCACCTAATCCTATTTGAGACTGTTTCCACATAGCCCTGTGCAGGATGGTAAGGATTTACAAACGTTTCACACCTAATCCTGTTCGGACAGGAAGTTTAAGACAGTTTCCACATATCCCTGTGTAAGAAGATAAGGAGCATAGAAATTAATGGGATGTTATCCCATTATCTCGGTGGAGGGGGCCTGATCGGGCCTGCGTGAGAAGAAGAAGTGGAGGGCTTTTAGGTCATGTGCATGGGGAATGCAGGTGTATAGGGACTGGACGTCCATGGTGAAGATGAGGTGTTGGGCACCAGGGAATCGGAAGTTTTGGAGGAGGTGGAGGGCGTGGGTGGTGTCCCGGATGTAGGTGGGGAGTTCCTGGACCGGTGGGAGAAAATGGAGTCGAGATAAGTGGAGATATGTTTGGTGGGGCAGGAGCAGGTAGAGACAATGTGTCAGCCAGGGCAGTTGGGTTTATGGATTTTGGAAAGGAGATAGAAATGGGCGGTGCGGAGTTGGGGAACGATGAACATTGAACATAACAGCGCAGTACAGGCCCTTCGGTGTTCGATGTTGCGCCGACCTGTGAAGCCAATCTGAAGCCCATCTAACCTACACTATTCCATTATCATCCATATGTTTATCCGATGACCATTTAAATGCCCTTAAAGTTAGCGAGTCTACTTCTATAGCAGGCAGGGCATTCCACGCCCTTACTACTCCCTGAGTAAAGAACCTACCTCAGACATCTGTCGTATATCTATCCCTCCTCAGTTTAAAGCTATGTCCCCTCATGCTAACCATCACCACCTGAGGAAAAAGGCTCTCATTGTCCACCCTATCTAATCCTCAGATCATCTTGTATGTCTCTATTAAGTCACCTCTTAAACACCTCTCTAACGAAAACAGCCTCAAGTCCCCCAGCCTTTCCTCATAAGACCTTCCCTCCATACCAGGCAACATCCTGGTAAATCTCCTCTGCCCCTTTCCAATTCTTCCACATCCTTCGTGTAATGCAGCGACCAGAACTGTACGCAATACTCCAAGTGCGGCCGCACCAGAGTTTTGTACAGCTGCAACATGACCTCATGGCTCCGAAACTCAATCCCTCTACCAATAAAACCTAACACACCATACACCTTCTTAACAGCCCTATCAACCTGGGTGGCAACTTTCAGAGATCTGTGCACATGGACAGCGAGATCTCTCTGCTCGTCCACACTACCAAGAATCTTACCGTTAGCCCAGTACTCTCTATTCCTGTTACTCCTTCCAAAGTGAATCACCTCACACTTTTCTGCATTAAACTCAATTTGCTACCTCTCAGCCCAGCTCTGCAGCTTATCTATGTCCCTCTGTAACCTGCGACATCGTTCCACACTATCCACAACTCCATCGACTTTAGTGTCATCTGCAAATTTACTACCCAATCCTTCTATGCCCTCATTCAGGTCATTTATAAAAATGACAAACAGCGGTGGCCCCAAAACAGATCCTTGCGGTACACCACTAGTAACTGAACTCCAGGATGAAGATTTCCCATCAACCACCACCCTCTGTCTTCTTACAGCTAGCCAATTTCTGATCCAAACCACTAAATCACCCTCAATCCCATGCCTCCGAATTTTCTGCAATAGCCTACCGTGGGGAACCTTATCAAACGGTTTACTGAAATCCATATACACCACATCAACTGCTTTACCCTCATCCAACAGTTTGGTCACCTTCTCAAAGAACTCAATAAGGTTTGTGAGGCACGACCTACCCTTCACAAAACCGTGTTGACTATCCCTAATCAAATTATTCCTTTCTAGTTGGTTATAAAACTTATCTCTCATAATCCTTTCCATCTCTTTACCCACAACCGAAGTAAGGCTCACTGGTCTATAATTACCAGGGTTGTCTCTACTCCCCTTCTTGAACAAAGGGACAATATTTGCTATCCTCCAGTCTTCTGGCACTATTCCTGTAGACAATGACGACACACAGATCAAAGCCAAAGGCTGTGCAACCTCCTTCTTAGCTTCCCAGAGAATCCTAGGATAAATCCCATCCGGCCCAGGGGACTTATCTATTTTCAAATTTTACAGAATTGCTAACACCACCTCTTTATGAACCTCAATCCCATCTAGTCTAATAGCCTGTATCTCAGTATTTTCCTCGACAACATTGTCTTTTTCCTGTGTGAATACTGACAAAAAATATTCCTTCAGCGCCTCTCCTATCTCTTCGGACTCCACGCACAACTTGCCACTACTGTCCTTGACTGGCCCTAATCTTAACTCTAGTCATTCTTTTATTCCAGACATACCTATAGAAAGTTTTGGGTTTTTTTTGATCCTACCTGCCAAAAACTTCTCATGTTCCCTCCTGGCTCTTCTTAGCTCTCTCTTTAGGTTCTTCCTGGCTAACTTGTAACTCTCAAGCGCCCTCACTGAGCCTTCATGCCTCATCTTTACCACCTTCTCCTTCCTCTTGACAAGAGATTCAACTTCTTTAGTAAACCACGGTTCCTTCGCACGACAGCTTCCTCCCTGCCTGACAGGTATATACTTATCAAGGACACGCAGTAGCTGTTCCTTGAACAAGCTCCACATTTCAGTTGTGCCCAGCCCCTGCAGTTTCCTTCCCCATTCTATGCATCCTAAATCTTGCCTAATGGTCTCATAATTGCCTCTCCCCCAGTTATAAGTCTTGCCTACGGCATACACCTATCCCTTTCCTTCGCTAAAGTAAATGTAACCAAATTGTGGTCACTATCACCACAGTGCTCACCTACCTCCAAATGTAACACCTGGCCTCGTTCATTACCCAGTACCAAATCCAATGTGGCCTCGCCTCTTGTTGGCCTATCTACATACTGTGTCAGGAAACCCTCCTGCACACATTGGACAAAAACTGACCCATCTAAAGTACTCGAATTATGGCGTTTCCAGTCAATATTTGGAAAGTTAAAGTCCCCAATAACAAGTACCCTGTGACTTTTGCTCCTATCCAGAATCGTCTTTGCAATCCTTTTCTCTAGATCTCTGGAACTTCTTGGAGGCCTATAGAAAAAGGAGGGTGACCTCTCCTTTCCTGTTTCTAACCTCAGCCCATACTACCTCAGTAGACAAGTCCTCATCAAACGCCCTTTCTTCCACCGTAATACTGTCCTTAAGAACAATGCCACACCTTCCCCTCTTTTACCACCTTCCCTGATCTTACTGAAACATCTAAACCCCGGAACCTGCAACAACCATTCCTGTCCCTCCTCTATCCATGTCTGCGAAATGGCCACAACATGGAAGTCCCAGGTAGCAACCCGTGCTGCAAGTTCACCCACCTTATGCCGGATGCTTCTGGCATTGAAGTAGGCACACTTCAAACCACCTTCCTGCCTACAGGTACACTCCTGCAACCTTGAAACCTTATTGATGACCTGACTACTCTGAACCTCCCGTTCACAGGAGCTACAATTCAGGTACCCATCCCCCTACTGAATTAGTTTAAACTCTCCGGAAGAGCATTAGCAAATTTCCCCCCCAGGATATTGGTAGCCCTCTGGTTCAGGTGTAGACCATCCCGTTTGTAGAGGTCCCACCTACCCCAGAATGAGCCCCAATTATCCAGGTATCTGAATCCCTCTCTCCTGCACCATCCCTGTATCAACGTGTTCAACTGCTCTCTCTCCCTATTCCTCGCCTCGCTAGCTCGTGGCACGGGTAACAAACCAGAGATAACAACTCTGTTTGTTCTAGCTCTTCAGCTTCCACCCTAGCTCCTTGAATTTCTGCCTTATATCCCCATCCCTTTTCCTACCTATGTCATTGGTGCCGATGTGGACTACAATTTGGGGCTGCCTCCCCTCCCACTTAAGGATCCCGAAAACACGATCCGAGACATCACGGACCGTGGCGCCTGGGAGGCAACACACCAACCGTGAGTCTCTCTCGTTCGCACAGAATCTCCTATCTGTCCCCGTAACTATGGAGTCCCCAATGACTAATGCTCTCCTCCTCTCCCTCCTTCCCTTCTAAGCAACAGGGGCAGATTCTGTGCCAGAGAGCTGTACCCCCTGGCTTACCCCTGGTAAGTCGTCCCCCCTCCAACAGTATCCAAAACGGTATACTTGTTATTGAGGGGAACGGCCACAGGGGACCTCTGCAGTGCATGTCTGTTCCCTTTCAGTCCCCTGACTGTAACCCACCTACCTTTTTCCTGTACCTGAGGTGTGACTACCTCCCTGTAACTCCTCTCAATTACCTCCACAGCCTCCCAAATGATCCGAAGTTCATCCAGCTCCAGTTCCATAACGCGCTTTCCGAGGAGCTGGAGTTGGGTGCACTTCCTGCAGATGAAGTCAGTGGGAACACTAGTGGTGACCCTTACCTCCCACATTCTACAGGAGGAGCATGCAACTGCCCTAACATCCATTCCCACTGTTCTGAATTCCCAAACAGACTATTGAAAAAAGAACTAGTAACCTTACCAAATCGGCGCTCAGAACCTTTTTGGTTAGAGGTTGAGGATGGGTGTGAGACACTACCTAAGTAGTGTTTCGGGTAAAGCAACGGCCCAGATATATTACCTCATTTACTCAGCCGTCCTGGTCCGCTCCTGCTCAGCGCGTGCTCTGCCTGTTCATGAGATAAGTTTTTAAAATATTGACTTACCTTCCCGGCTTCCCCCTGGTCCTCGCTTTCACTGGTACCACTGCTGCTGCAAAAATGGAGGGTATGGAGATCTTGGCGACATAAGAGGTCAGTGCGCCATATCACAGCTGCGCCTCCCTTCTCTGCGGGTTTGATGGTGAGGTTAGGGTTGGAGCGGAGGGAGCGAGGGCTGCACATTCTGTGGGCGAGAGTTTTGAGGTGATGTTGCAACGGCAGTTGGAGATAAAGAGGTTGAGAAATAAGCACGGAGGGGGAGGCAGCGGGAAAAGTGTTCGACATCCAAGCGTGAGCGCTATTTGTTGATGCTCGGGTGGAGGGGAATGAAAATTGAGTCCTTTACTGAGGGACTGACCGTTCATCCTCAGTGAAGGAGATGTCTTGTGGGGGAGGGGGGTGAGCGGTGAAGACCCGGCAGGGCTGGAGGCTGGTGTTTACTGTAGAGCTGGTGTCTGTGGGGACGGGGTTAATGTTGTTGGAGGTGGGAGCGGTGTCCTTGATGTTGGCCATGCTCCCGGTCTTGGTGACAGAAGCAGTGGTGACTGCGGTGTGGATTGCGGTACTGAAAGTGAGGTGACTGGTGTCAGTGGATGTGATGTGATCCGTGGCATCAATGGGTGAAGTGATGGTGATCACATGGTCAGTGGTGGTGGGTACATTGTGGGGAAGGTCCTGGAGAGGGTTGGGGACTGGGGGGGTGGATGAGGCCTGTGTCTGGTGGCAGGCACCGGTATGTTTAGTGTACTTACGGTTTTTAATGTCCAATAGAGCGGAGTGGAATCGTGAGTTGAGGTTGAGGATCCTGCGAAGAATGAGAAACAGGAGACATCTGTTGCAGGTCTGGGAGAGGGAGGCTGTGTGGTGGGGTAGGGCTTGATTGTAGGGCCAGGAGATACCGGCGTACTGAGAGCGTGTGTATGAGGAGCGGCAGAGAGAAACGTTTTTGAAGGATCTGAATGTTCTGTATGTAGAGGTTGTCATGATCGAGGCCAGGTAGGAAATGGCCTGAATGTCGATTGGAGTCCATTGAGGATGATCAGGTTCAGTAGGGTGGTACTAAGAAAGGCAATGGGGCTGTAGTACCTGGTTTGCTTCCAGAGGATTGCAGCCGGAGAGAGATCCACTGACATCTTTCTGGAGGGAGGAGGATAACTTCTTCAAGGTAGGCATTCTTAGAAGAGTTTGGGTTTTACTCATTTCTTTCAATGGTCTGTAACTTTAGAGGTGAGCTGCCGTCGGTGGAGGGGCCTCGTGCAGAAGCAACGAAGGAGTTTGGGAAGATAATGTGAGAAGGTATGAGGCCTCACGGAGAGAAAATCTTCACGCACCTCCCTAAAACTGATACATAAATCATCATTAACTAGTCTTTCCTGATCGATAATGCTCCTCTGATTTATTGTTAGTACCTTTAGCTTACAGAACAGCTTGCACGAAGCAGTAGTCACTGGCCCTATCGACAAAATCACATCTTGTTAGGAAATAAAACTTCTGAGGCACCACTCTGACAAAACGCCTCCTGCAAGAGAAACTGGTCAGAACACGGTTCTTAAAGGGACACACTACCGCCGCACCATCTACCCTGCCAAAGAAAAATGCAAAGATGGTTTTATTCACAAAGCCTGTCACTAGTAGGAAGTACTTTTCAATTTTTATATTATATTGTATTAAATTCAAGCAGGAGGACGTTCAATAATACAGTCCGTTTAGTCCATTTTTTCTACTATTAAACTAGAATTGGCTTTATTGTCATATGCACCCAAATGGGTGCAGTGAAAAGTTGTCATTGCTTTGGAGGCATCTTCGGTACAGCTACTTTTAATCGTTTGTTATAGAATTGAAAGAGTGACAAAGTAGTCCAGCGTAGGAATACAAAGTTTTTACAAACTACTTGAATTAGTCAAAGTACAATATCAATAAAATTAAAATGTATCTCCTAAAAAAATACTCAAATGACAATCCTTTTCGCTAAGTCAGCGCCTGCCAAGGTTCAGAACTCGAGGCCTCACTGGCCTCTTGGTGAGGGTCCGCTTCCAGGACTTGTTGCTTCCCTTGCTGGGCTCTGGCTTGCAACTTCCTCTTGGACTAATCTCGGAGGCCGGCCTGGACTCAGACTCGTCTCCTGCACTGGCCTGGACTGGGACGTGCCTACTCCAATCTCAATTCTCTCCTGGTAGGTTGAAGTTAAAAGTTAGGGTGGGAAAAGTGGAAGGGGAAAGAAAAACTGCAGAAAAGAGAAGGAAGAAAGCAAGGAATTGTATAAGGACCTTTGTCGTTCTTCATCAAAGCAGTGACAAAACATTGGCCTTTATGTTCTTTTGACTTGCCACAGCTTATAAGTATTTTAAATGAAATCATTGTAAGAACAAACTTCATCTAATTATCCTCAAATTTTCCAAAAAACATCAAGGGGTTCGTTACTGGCCGCGTGAATGTTGAAATGTTACAAAGCCAACCCCAAACTCAAGGTCCCTTTCTCAATGGTGGAACATTTCTTCTGATGAATGTTCAACTTATGGGAAAAATATCCAATATCTTTTTCTATACTGTTGTCGTCTTTTTGCAAGAGTACGGTACCAAGTTGTCTTTTTGTAAATGCAAGAAAGAATTTAATTGGGTAAGGATATACATGCCCAGGAGCAGCTGGACGACAGGTCCTGCCCATACACAGGTTATTAATTGTAGGGGGCCGAATGCAATGTGCATGGGTTTGGTTTGTTTTAATTTCAATCCTGTCAGCTCCTGCTCCATAAACTGTCCTCACTGTCTCGTCTAGCCGAGGTTTGGTTTCACATTTCCCAGGGTAGGCCTGTCAATTCTGCTCTCGTATCCAGGAGACATTCAGTGCCCAGGTCTCCCACCCTCATGGTCACATCCAGTCTGTCTCCCCTCTGCTGGGATAAAGCCAGTAGCAGCGTGGAGGGGCATGGGGCGGGCTCCTTCAGTTTTCGGTCATGTTGAGCAGTTTCTGCTGTTGTTGGATGGACTGTCTTTTAAACTGTTCCAGGAAATGGGGATTACTCCCCACCATGGGGAGGGTCTCCTTTCTTACTGCTTTTTCTGCTCTTTTCCCATTCTTGGACCAATGACCCTCCTCCCCACAGATGTAACACTTCCCTGCGTTTGTGTCCTGAGTTTTTCCGGGGCTACTGGGAAGGTCTGTCCCACTTGTCCTGACCATAGGCCTCGGACTTGGGCCCCCATATCCCGGTCGAGCTGGTGGGCTCGGTCACCCAGTTCACAGTATGTGGTCTCTCTCTGGACCCAGTCTGGTTTAGCAAGGTTCAGCATTTTAGAGAGCTCCAGTTTAAGCCCAGCCACGAAAAGGAGATTTCAGCGGGCGTAGTCACAGTTTTCAAAATCTCTATCATCCTCCACATTTGGCACCCCTGCATATTCCTTCAAGGTTTTCCTCAACTTTTCCCCATATTCCAGGACTTGTTCAGGGGCCTTTTGGAAGGAAGTACTAACCTGTGTCCAATGGGCTTTAGGTGGACTATATCCTTGTAGCCACTGTTTTATTTCTGTTCAGCCAGCTTACAGCTCCTGCTCGTATTCCCCGAGGGCACCTTTAACTGCCTCATGGAGGCAGCATCCTTCCCTCTCAGTAACAGTGACAGTCAGAATTTGTACCCCATCCCAGGAATGGAGCAGGTATATTCACCTTCACCAGTCTCAGCTTTCCCAGGTTTCTGATTGGCCCTTTCTTTGGGTGAGACATTTTTTTAGACCACCTGCCAATGTTTTCAGGCGTGGAAGGTGCATGTACGGTGTGGTTTTCAGGCTGCTTCACTGGAATATCCACCTCTCTGGCTCAGCATTTTCTCAATTTTCACTTTGTTGGTTTGAAGGGGTGGTAAAAATGGTGTTGGGGATGTATAGTCCTCACCATTGTCACTGCTAGAGGATCCCTTGATCTGGACAGCCTACAGCCTTATTTCGCTTAACCACTGGCTGGGTGGTTGGCTACAGATTCTGTATTGGCCTGGGAGTTGGGGAAGAAACTAACAAAACTGTCAGTTCATCTTTCAGCTTTTTATTCTCTTATACAAGCTCCTGATTTATAAGCTCTACTTTCTCCCGTTTGGATCTTTCCTTGTGTAGCTGAGCTGTTGCTTTTAGATTATTTACTTCTGGACTGTGGGCTGACTGGGTCATGATTTCATTTCTTTGGCGGAGTTGTGCCATCAATGTGCGGGCTCGTTTAACCCTGTCCTTATTCTTCTGCTGGGTCCAGACCCCGTTTCACGTCCTCCAGGGACCACTGTCCTTTCGGAACATTATATTTCTGTTCGGTTCTAGTTTGGGTCTCCCCTAATGATCTATTTCAGTCGATTTTGAGCTTTCCAGCTCTAGACGTGGGTGATCCGAGAAGATAGCTCACTCACAAAAGGTCCGGGCCGCTCTCAGGGACTGGATGAGGACTGAGAAAGAATCTGCTTTCCTTCTGCTAACGTCTATGAGTGGTCAGTTTCGATGATGTCCCCAGGGGCCTGCCAACCAGATGATCGAAATCAGTGAGTGGTGAAAATAACTTCTTTATACACATTCACAGCAGCACGATGTGAGGTGAAAATAAGTATCCCAAAATCCTAGCTCAGAAGTAGCCTCTTTTACACAGGGTTTGTGCATGCAGCTACATTCTAATGCCTGATTGAGTGCTAAGTAGTGACTGTCGTAGAGAAGTCCGTCCTGCGGGAAATCTGTTTGTTTAAACACTTGTACTGCTCTCAAACAGCTTCCCCACCTTGGGGCTGCACTGTCGAATTTCCCTGGATAGTATCCGCCAGGTCTCGGTCTGTCCCCGTGTTCATGCGCCAGTACTGCTGTCATTTATTCCTCCTCCTCGTGCGCAAACAATGTGAAGGGGTTTCCATTGTTAGGGATTCCCAATGCTGGTGCGGAACAAAGTGCTGTTTTTTGTTCTTGGAAGGCCTCTTCCTGTTCCCGTGTCAATGTTATTTGTTCCTTTGAATCCGGTTTTCCTTCAGGATATCTGTCCGGTTCTGGGCCTTTTGGGGACGTGAGTCAACGCAGCACTGGTTAATATGACACAAACTGAGGAGGACCCTCCATTCACGAACAGGTATAGGCCGTTTGGCAGCTTGTACGGCTGTAGTCCGACTGTGGGTGACCTCCCTCTTCCTGTGGGAGATTTTCTGCCCCAGATAAACCACCTCTTTCTGGGTGATCTGAACCTCTTCATTACGAGCTTTGTGGCCTGTTTGTTGCGGATTAATTCGGAGAGTGGTGAAAATAGCTTCTTTTATTGCATGTTCACAGCAGCACGATGTGAGGTGAAAATAGAATCCCAAAATCCTTGCTCAAAAGTAGTTTCTTTTATACGTAGTTTGTGCATACATCAAGATTCTAACGCTTGAGGGTTAAGTAACGGCTATTGCACAGAAATCTGTCCTGCACGAAATGGGAGTTTGTTTAACCACTTGCTAAGAGTTAGCGGTTATTCCAATGACATTGGAATGTCTGTCCGGTTTGTCATTGCATAATTCAAAAGCGGTCAGTCCTGTCATCTCCAAAGTTAGAATGTCGGTAAAAATGTATCTGTGTGTTAAGTAAAAGTTTGGATTTCTATCAGTCACGGCTGTCTTATGACTTGTGTTTACTATCGCCTATTCATTCAGTTTCACAGATTTGTCTGTTATAGTAGCATTATCAGTTTCACTCGTACCTTCATTAATTTTAAGTCTTGTGGTTCTGGTCAAAGTGCTGTCAGTTTCATTAGTAGGTTAAAGGTTGTTTATATTCATGACATTCAATAAAAACTTAAGGCTTAGTCCAATACTGTAAAGTCTGCAAAATCGTGGCATTTTGCTTTGAAGGAAGAGTGCTAATCCAGTTGTTAATCTTTGAATGATTCTTACAGCCATGCCGGAGTTAAGGGGTTTGGGGATCTCTCCTATTTGAGGCTAGATTTCTAAAAGGAAAAGCACTGCTTTTAGTGTGGAGGTGCGAAAATGTTTTATCCTGTGATGTTTATGCGGTCTTTGTAAATGAAAATGTGTACACGGCGAGTTATGTGTGATTGCACCTTTGAGTGGAATGTAACCTGATATGGTAATGTGCTTCCGAGTCAGTCTGAGTGGGGTGTCTAGTTCACAGGTCTGTATTTAATATTACATGCAACCGTGAACAGTGGTACATACAGTTACGAATAATTATTAATAGACATGAATTACGACATACCAGTGGGCAGCATTCCTTGCCGTTGCGTGCACAAGTACCCCATTTTTTGGCTAACACCATGTTGAGGGCAGTTTGGTTCTGCAACGCCATATTTCGTATGGTGACCATTTCTGCCTTCATTTTGCTGAAAGCATGTGAGGTTGTTATTGGCCACTTGCTCTTAAGACTCTAGCCAAATTGTTAGAATTTCAAGATAACTTGTCTGTGCCATGCCAAGGTAAGAATATGGAGCGGAGGCTAGCTGCTGTTGAAATGGCACGTTTGTGTCGCTGTGGCATTGTCTGCAGGAGGGACGCTGAGATCAGTGAAGGAACGGGACCACGTAGGCCAAGTCACATGACCTCACCCAGGTTGGGTGTAGCCAGGCACAGACTCTCTGTCTTGTGCATAAAGTAGGTGCCCTTGTACAGGACGCTTTGGGTAATAATCTCGGGGTACCAGCATTGTTACACGTGAGGTTCCTGATGGTCAGGAGGCTAGGGCCACCCTGCGTGAGGAGAGACTCGTTCAGGGATCCCATGGTCAGGAAGAGTGCCCTGATGGGTCCTGGGAAGAGGGTATGTGGGAGTGTTACAACTCTGGGTGCAGACGCTAAATCCCATAAGAGTTCTTTCTCCTTGGTTTTCAATTCTCATTCAGCAGATCGAGCAGTCAGGTCTCCCTATCGCTGATGTGTTAGTCAATGTGATGAAGGGGGTTGGTTGTTGGGGTGGTACCATCCTGTAAAAGGTGGTTAGGTCATACCCTGCTGATTTCCATTGTGCTCTATCTTGGTCAGTATTTACTCAGTACTTCCCACTATTGGTATGATGCTCATCTCTGTCTCCGTTCTGAGCTATTCTGTCTTAATACCCATTCGCCTAATTCTGAAGCATTAAAGGGGATGGGGCGCATTGGTATCCGTGCCTTAGAGTATGTGGGGACATGGGTGCAGACCCGGCAATTGGAAACATTGTGCCTCCTAGCATACATGTGTGATAAGTATAAAAATGTATTAACATTCAAATTCCTCTTCTCCACTCACCTATCAACCTTCGATGGGATCAAAAGTAAGAGGAACCCACAGAGGATTAGCATTTTCATACCTTAATTTCAGCAATGTTCGTAATTACAGTCTTTATCACTCAACCATGCCACATATATTTAAATGTGACCTTCATCTGTTGCGGTTGGTGTCCTGGGGCTTGAGGATCCTGTTCCTGCTGTTTGTTGGTGTGCACAGATGAGAGTCTTCTATAACCTGCAAGGGAGGTTGGGCGTGGCAGGGGGAGAGAGAATAGCAAGCTAGACAGTCACCCCATTAACCATTATATACTTTTAGCTGTGTAGGATGTCTCCATTTACCAATTCCATTTTCATTAATAAGTGCACTTCGGTTACCATATGACATAGGAGCAGAAGTTAGGCCATTCGGCCCATTGAATCCGCTCCACCATTCAATCATGGCTGATAAGTTCCTCAACCCCGTTCTCCCGCTTTCTTCCCATAACTATTGATCTCTTTTATAATCAAGAACCTATCTATCTCTGTCTTAAATGCACTCAATGACCTGGATTCCACAGCCTTCTGTGGCAGTGAATTCCATAGATTCACCACTCTCTGGCTGAAGAAGTTTCTCCTTATCTCCGTTCTAAAAGGTCTTGCCTTTACTTTAAGGCTGTGCCCTCTGGTCCTAGTCTCTCCTACCAATGGATGCATCTTCCCAACATCCACTCTGTCCAGGTCATTCAGTATTCTAAGTTTCAATTAGATCCCCCCTCATCCTTCTAAACTCCAATGAGTATAGTCCCAGAGTCCTCAAACGTTCTTCATATGTTAAGCTTTCCATTCCTGGGACCATTCTCGTGAACCTCCTCTGAACCAGCTCCAGGGCCAGTACATCCTTCCTGAGAAATGGGGCCCAAGACTGTGCGCAATACTGCAAATGTGGCCTGGCCAGAGCCTTACAAAGCCTCAGGAGTACATCCCTGCTTTTATATTCAAGTCCTCTCAAAAAAAAAATGCCAACATTGCATTTGCCTTCCTAACTACTGACTCAACCTGCAAGTTTACCCTGAGAGAATCCTGGCCTAGAACTCCCAAGTCTCATTGCACTTCAGACTTGTGAATTTTCTCCTCATTTAGAAAATAGTCCATGTTTCTATTCTTCTTATCAAAGTGCATGACCTCACATTTTCCCACGTTGTACCCCATCTGCCACTTCTTTGCCTACTCTTCTAACCTGTCCAAATCTTTCTGCAGCCTACCCACCTCCCCAATACTGCATGTCCCTCCACCTATCTTTGAATCATCTGCAAACTTAGCCAGAATGCTCGCAGTTCCTTCATCTAGATCATTAATGTGTGAAGTGAAAAGCTGTGGTCCCAAAACTGATCCTTGTGGAACACCACTTGTCACCGGCTCCCATCCTGAGAAAGATCCCTTTATTCCCACTTTCTGCTTTCTGCCAGGCAGCGAATCTTCAACCCATGCTAGCATCTTGCCTCTAACAGCATGGGCCCTTTTCTTACCCAGCAGCTTTCTGTGTGGCCCCTTGACAAAGGCCTTCTGGAAGTCTAAGTAGATAACATCTATTGGCTCTCCTTTGCCTAACCTGCTCATTACCTCCTGAAAGAATTCTAACAGATTTATCAGGCATGACCTCCCCTTGATGAAACCATGCTGACTTTGCCCTATTTTACTAGGCATTTCCAAGTATTCAGAAATAGTGTCTTTCACAATGGACTTCAAAATCTTACCAACGACTGAGGTTAGGCTAATCGGCCTGTAGTTTCCTATCTTCTGCCTCACTCCCTTCTTAGTCAGGGAGTTAGATTAGCAATTTTCCAGTCTTCTGGGACCGTCCCTGGCCCCAGTGATTCCACAACCTCTTCAGCTATCTCCTTCAGAACTCCGGGATGTAGTCCATCTGGTTCAGGTTATTTATCCACCTTCAGACCTTTTCAGTCTTTCTAGCACCTTGTTCCGGCGTGGACTACAACTGGATCATACCCCTCCCGCTTCATAATCCTTTCCAGCTGGTCAGAGATATCCCTTACTCTGGCACCGGGCAGGCAACATATCATGCGGGACTCTCGATGCTGCTTACAAAGGACGCTATCTATCTCCCTGATTATAGAGTTCCCTATAACTACCACCTGTCTTTCTGCTCCCCCCTTCTTGAATGGTCTCCCATACCATGGTGCAGTGGTCAGTCGGCTCATCCTCCCTGCAGCCCTTTTCCTAATCCTTACAGGGAGCAAGTATCTCGTACTTGTTGGACAAGGTCAAGAGCCGAGGCTCCTCTGTTCCTGACTGCATGATCCCTCTACCTGCCTCCGTCCCTGGCCACTGACCAAATTTGAATTACTTAATGTACTAGATGTGACTGCCTCCTGAAACAAATCGTCTAGGTACTTCTCCCCCTCTTGGATGTGCCGCAGTGTTTGAAGCTCCAATTCCAGCTCAACAACTCTGAGCCGAAGTTCCTCGAGCAACCAACACTTGCTGTAGATGTGGTCACTGCAGTTCACAATGGGATCAGCTAGCTCCGACATCATACAGCTACAGCACATCACCTGTCCAGCCATTTCTACTTAGTTATTTACTTTATTAATTTATATAATTTATTATAACGGGTTAGTTAAATTTGTTGATAAAGAAGAGAAAGACTTACTTTACTGACCCTCCGCAAAGTTTTTTTTTGGTTAGAGGAGGAGGATGGGTGGGAGACACTATGCGTGTACTGTTTTGGGTTTAGACGATGCCTGAATATAATAGTTTACTTCCCGGCTCCTGCTGTCAACACTCCCGCCCACTTGAAACAAGTAGGCCCCTGACTCACGAGGTAAGTTTTTATAAGCAAAATCCCTACCTTCCCGGCCGCCCACCCCCACTGACTCGCACTGTCTCCACTATTGCTGCTCGAATCAACTAGTTACCTGTTAATATTACCTTACAGGGTTAATCCCACTGGGAGGAAGGAGGACAAGGCTCCCTTGTTTGGGATTATTTGTAGCAGGACCTTTGATCCTGGAGCTGACATTTCTGTTTGTCCTGGGTGTCCCTTGGACAATCAGTCCTTGCTGGTCTCATTCTTGTCCACGAAGGATGTGTATATGCTTACAGGGGGATTTTAAGTAATCCCAGACTTGTGCTTTTGCTGTTAGTCAGTTCTGCTCCCCTCCCCCCATGATTAAATCCTGGGGGAGTGTCATTGCTGGTCCTGTCATGCACTCGTTGGTCTAGTGTTCCTTGAGGATGTTGCCCTCTGGGCCATCGGAATGGCTGGTAGGGAAAAGGTCCATTTAACCCCTTCTCCTATCATTGCTTTGGTCACAACATTTTTCAGTATTGTATTCATCCTTTCCTCCATCCCCGAGCTCTGTGGATGGTTGGGGATATGACACCTTTGTGTTATTCCCAGTAGTTTACATGCTTCCTTCAGGCACTTGACAGTGACGTGGGTCCCTTGGTCTGAATCTATTTGTAGGGGCCGTTTGCAGAATAGACCAGTCTGAACCCCAGCCCGTTTTTCCACAGTCCTTCCCTGCCACTTTCTCAGACTCTCCCAACTGCGGCAGCTTCTATTTTAATGTTTTATTATTTCACAGACCTTTGTTCTTTTCCTACCTTGCACTTGCCAGAGATTTTTGGTCTTTATTGTGATTCACTTTTTCCTCCCTCTCTTATTTTAACTTCTTTTATCCTCTCATTTCATTTTTTTACTAGCTTTTTTTCCCCTTTTCTTTTGTTTTCTCTTATTTCACTTTTTCTTCTGATTTCACCTACTCTTCATTACTGCGCAGTATACCACTGGGGCTTATAACCCCCTCCTTGTTTCACACATTCTCACATTATTCTGCACCTCTTCATGCTGGTCGCCCACTTCCACTGTGTCTGATCCCGTGTCTTATACTTGCTCCAATCTAAAAGTTTGTTTCCCTGCCTGACAGAAGCCCCACTAAGTGCCACGCTAGCTAGACGGTGTGGTAAATAACCATACTCACTCTCTTCACTTCTGTAATGAAGTTCATTTTTAAGTGTAACTGTATGCAACTATTTCTGCTGTCAGTATTCTGTAATTTATGGGTTGTGATCAATCTATCTTGTTCAGGGCATAAGGCAAGGGATTGCCTAAGGCTACTTAATCTTCACATTAGAGCTTACCTGCTTTTTGTAAGGATCTATTATATCCTAGTTATATATTGAAACCAACTTCTGTGATTAGAGCATTTTTAGCTAGAAACTATTAATACGGTTGGTAGTTTCAAAGAGGCAACTATTTACTACAAAATAACTTCAGTTGTTATCCTTGCAGCTGCTTAAGGAGCTAATCTAGCACCTGATGTTATTCATTTACTGGGACAATCATCGTTTCATTAATAAAGCTGGAATTGGTCATTTATCTGTCCTCAGGCATCTTTTTATCAGAACTGTCTCGGGTGGAAACATAGTGTTATTTTACTGACCTTCTAGCAGTTCTGTTCAAAGGTACCATTGAATGTCACTGTGTGAGCAGGCTGCTTCGTTTTGCTTAGCTTCTGTCTGCAACCTTGTAAGCAGACATGGGCCGCTTAGTGTGGTCAGGTACAGGTCACTTTACATCGCCATGTACAGGTCACTCCTACACCCCTGACACTAGTTTAAGATCTTTAGATTTAGACTTCTATTGTCACATTGACTCAAATACATGAGTATAGTGAAAAGTGTATGATGTCACCGCACAAGGTGCCATCTTAGGTACAACGTAGAGAGAGCAAAGTTAAACATTACAGTAATTCTCAGCTTTGTTTCCTTTTTCTACTTAATGCTAAAAGTCAAACATTACAGTCTTTCAAAAGCCACGCTTTTCCCACACAGTCCATTCCAGGAGTCCCCATACCATGCCACAAAAGAAGCAATAGCTGATCCACCTGGAGTATCGATTCGGGCTTCCCGCATTGCCACAGCTGACCAATGCTGGTTGCAGAGGCTGCTTTACCTTTGCATGCTGATATCACCACCTTGAGTCCTGCACTGGGCCCACCGCCATCGAAGACGCCCCCTTGCTGGACCCACAGTTCCCTAAAGGCTCACACCCTCCCCAAGCAGCCAACTCCTGCACATGCTCAGGAGGTTGGGCCTGCTGTGTGGACGCGGAAAGGCCACATCTCCAGGCAACAACGAAGCAGCCAGGAGGAACGGCTGGATCCGTTCCACTGCTGCATCCTCCTGGGTTCCATCTTCCCTGCCCACAGCCTGAACTTGGTGTAGAGCCGGCTCTGGGACCACCTTGGCCAAAGCCTTCAGGGAACCGAACTGGTCTTCATCGCTACCACTAGTCCACTGGGCCCACTCAGCACTGCCTGATGCCAAAGCTGGGAAGGAGATCATCATCATCAGATAAATACAATAAAATAGAAGAGAAACGAAACATGAGAGAAGAGAGAGAGAGAAAATTAAAGAGAAAAAAGCCGAGTAGATGGAGTGGGAGAGCTCCGATTCCCAACTAAAACTAGCAAATGTCCCTTCAGGTTGTTGGTCACCCTCAGGTTCATGTGCAATCCATCCTTCTTGTTCAGGTCTCTTATGGTCCAGAAGACATCCCAATGATCCAAAAGTCTGAATTCCTGCCCCAACCCCATGTCCTCAGACACTCCCTTATTTGTCTTATTTCTCTAACAGTTGATTCTGCTATAATGCGATAGATATGGGGCCTGTGTGAAAAGGAGAGTTAGGGGCAGACCAACAGAAAAAAATCAATCAAAATGACTCAGAAGTCACTCGAGGCGTAGCATAGTTTGAACAAATGTTTAATTCATGTGTAATAATGAAATAACAGTAAATGTGACACCTTATCATGACAAAATGTCAAGATGATGGGGGAGGAGAATTTGACATTATGTTGTTAATGCAGGGGCTGAGGGCCGTCATCATTACTTTTAGGTGTGGTTGTCCAGGGTTAGGGAGAAAAATGGTTAATCCAGGAGTGGATGGCTGTGGTTCGTTGTCTTCTGCCTGTTTCTTGGGGTTGGCTTAAAGAAGACATGCAGTTTTTGCTGCTTTGCCCTTTTTCTTTCATGAAGAATCTGTTCAAAAGGTGCCAAATAAGGTCTTATTCCACTTCTACCCTGCTGCATTTTACATTGTAATCATTGTCCTCTAAGAGCTGCAGCTGCTTCTCCATTTCCCTCAGGATAGAGCACAACAGAAGTGGAAATATATCTTGTGGTGCTGCATCCTGGACTTCATCTTCTTCATCTCCAGCTTCCATGTGCCCCTCAGTGGCAAGTTGTAGATCGGCTGTAGAGAGGTCTTCACAGTGAGACTCGAGCAGCTCGTCAACATTCTTGCTCTCCACTTCTTCAAATCCAACTTGCTTTGCAAGATCAACACAATGTTCTTTGATTCTTGGGAGCTCCTCTGACTGATAAATGCTTTTTAAATCTTGGAAAAAGGTCTGGGAGAAGCTTCCACCAAACTGCATGTAAGCAGTCCGTACTGACATCACCCCCAGGCCTCCACGATAACGTCAATTACATTCTTGATGTTAAAGCTCTTTGAAAATTGATGAACACTGTCCTTATCAGTAGCCGCACCTTAAATAATAAGCTTTAAAAGCTGTTATTGCGTCTTGGTCCCTGGGTTGAAGGAGACAGGTGGTGTTTGAGGGTAGAAATAGCACTTCGATATTTTCAGAAAGCTCACCAATGGTCTGAGGATGGCTTGGTGCATTATCCAAGATGGAGAAAATCTTGAAATCCAATCTTTTTTCTCCTGCAGTACTTCTTAAAAACATCGCCCAAAACATCAACAATAAGGTCAGAAAAAAATTTCCCTGACATCCAACCTCTTCTGCTTGATCTAAAGTAAATGCCCAGAGTATTGCCCAGGTAACCTTTTAAGGCTCGCCGGTTGGCAGAGTGGTACACTACCACAGGCTAAAGCTTTAACTATGCACTGGCATTGGCACCCAGCAGCAAAGTCATATGATCCTTCACCACCTTAAAACCTGGAGTGTGTGCTTCATTCCTCGAAATGTGTGTTCTTGATGGTATTCGCTTCCAATATAAACTTGTCCCACCCAAATTGAAAATTTGATCAAGTTGAACCCTTCTTTGTCAATTAATTTGTTTTTAAAATTGTGGGAGAAAATGCCATCACATGCTCCTTGTCTGCACTGGCAGCTTTGCCCCATAACTTTACATATTATGAAAGGGACAGCAGTTCTTAAAACCAGCAAACCAGTCACTGCCAGCACAAAAGGCAGGTGCATCTGCAGGATTTTCAGCCTGTTTTGTTAGATCTTCATAAATTAATAAGGCTTTCTCCCAGGACGTTTCTTGTTATCATGTTTGCCACTTTGTCCTTGCCTTCTGTAGGTACCACGGCAGAATTTGCAAAATAAAAGAAGTGCTGTACAGAACCTCACATAGAAACTGGGAGGATCCCTGATGCCAGCGCGGAGACCCTTGACGCATGCTCAGGACAAAGCTCGTGAAATAATCATGCCACATCAATGTTGGAATCTCATTACAGTCAGCGCAAAGTTTGCGTTTTAGAAATACCATTCTCCTATTCGTCACTGGCATTATTTATAGCCAACGGGTGTTGCCAGAACACGGATCATAGCAGAACCTCCTGTATTCCTGCTGCACATGGCAGCGGTAGTAATCTCTTGTTGAGGTCCTGCTTTTTTTAATCTCCTGCCTAACCTCTTAGATTCACTCAGCAGAAGCTCATCTCTTTCTAATCCCGCGGCATTGATACCAATGTGTACAGCGATATCCAGCTGGTTAGAATTAGGTTTTATTGTCACACGTACTCAAGTTCAGAAGTACAGTGAAAAGTGTACAGTGTCACCACATGGCGCCGTCTTAGGTACTAAGTACTTCGGGACAAATATTAGGTACTAAAATAGATTAGGTACTAAAGTAGAGAAGTAAAGAAAACAGCTAGAAGTTCTACGTTACAGTTCTTCATGGTATAAATTAAGAAAATTAATAAAGTTAGAAGGTGAACATTAGTGTCCTTCTATGGTCTGTGGTCGCTCTCTGCGTGGGTCGTTCCACTGTGCTGGGCTGATACCAACTGGGCTGGTAAGCCATCTGTGACAGGCTGACCATACCAGGCCCCAGTCCGCCAGGCACCCCATTCTGGCCACCCCCCCAGCTCTGCAGTGGCCCACTGACCACTAGCTTTCCTCTCTGCTCTAGGCCCTCAGCCGCTGCAAAGCTTTGATTGTAGATAACAGAGACACAGCTCCTGAGCTGGTGGAGACCTGGTCATCTCTCCTTCCCTCTCAGGAACCGATCACACTGCCGGCCAGCAATGAGGCTTTTTTATCGCTAACTGGACATGAGTCCATAGACGAATTTCCTTGTTGCCAGCCAAGGCTCCGTTTGGCTCCAGTACATCTGCAAACACTAACCCATGAGAAAAGCCTGCAACTCAGGAGCAGCCATAAGATCCATGGTGCTCTCTAGCATGTTACCTTTACAGGAGTGCAGTGAAAAAGTGTACAGAGGCTCCACCCTTAGGAGCCACCTAAGCATACAATAGTTAGAATTAAAAACAAGCAGGCATTAAAGAAATGGAAACAAAAGGAAGAGAAGTGTCCAGATCATACTTATCAGAAATGACATTTTATCATTAATTTGCCTTGTCTCTCCAGTTTTATGTTTCTGTGTCTGTGCTAACATCAATCCGAAAGTATCTCTTTCCACGTTGGAGTACTTCCTAAGTGCCTTGCTGACCTGTCTGTTTTCTGATTCCTCATCCTGTAACAAGACAACAGCCATCAGAATCCGCTCTCCCCCCCCACCACCACTTTGGCATTTCACAAGGTCTGGAAAAATTGCCAAGAGCTTTTCTCATGCTGCTTGGCATTCTGCTGTCTACCACTTGTTCACTTGTTACTTTTACAAACTTATTACAAATACAGCTACTGTACTTAAATTACACGTGCATTTTAGGTGAAATCCACTTGTTTCTGCTAAAGAAAAAACACATCCTATCTCATTTAGCTCTAGGAAAGTGGAAGTCTTGCCTGTGTTGTTGGTACCAATGTGTACCGTGACTTTTGTCTTATAATTCTGTTGGCCCTTCAAGATGCCCTGAAGCATGACTTCCCACAAAAGTGACAGAGTACATGTTCCACTCCACTCACCTCAACCTGCCATGAGTTGAACTTGAAACTTTCTAATTACTTAATAGAAAATGGACTCCCCTTGCCTTTAGTCTCCTTTTCTTATTCTCTAGCTGACTTAGCCTGGTGCTTTTCAATTAATCTTCAGTTAATCTCCTGAAATAGTCACTTCTCCAGGGAGTGGGACAGCGTCATAGAGCTACTGGTGAGTGTGGGGTGAGAGTACTTGGGACAGTGGGTTCGGACTCACTCAGTGGGGAGTCGGGACAGCGTCGGAGTCTGTGGGGGATGTATACTGAATGGTCAGTATATAAATCTACATCCAGGGAGCCGGGGACAGTCTCAGTAAGGAGGCATCTCACTCCTTGGGCTAAAATTTAAATACTGATCACCCTGCGCTTACCACCCCCCACTCCCCCCCCCCCCCCAAACAGGGTCCAGCACTGACTTGATTCTTCAATACGTTACGTGCTCCTGCGGGCCTTTTTAAAAACATGGAGACACAATCCAACATTGAGGAAGCGTTTTTATTCTCATTAATTAGGGAGAAGTTCCCCTGAACGTTAACGGATTTCCAATCTCATGACCATGAACTAATTCAGATGGGCTAAATCCACTTCATTTATTTGGGGAATTTCTGGTAGCAAATGGTAAAGAAAATTCCAATCTGGTGCCTATGACAGTGTTCCTTAATCATGGCTTTGAGACTCTGATGGTAAGTCTCCAAAGTTCCCTGTGTTTGTGGATGTTACAAGTTGACTTCAGTTGTTTTATTCCCAAGTTGCAAATGACTTCCTGGAAAACTTCAGCTGTGAAATTAGAACCATGATCCGATTGTACCTCAATTGTCGGTCCATAATGAATATAAATACTGTTGAATTTTTCCCTGCTCCATGTTGTAATCTTAAAAGAGAGAGCCATGGGAATTGCCTTATCATAATCCATAATTATAAGGAGACACCAGTGTCCTGCTGTTATTCTCAGTAATGGTTCTGCACAATCCACGAACACTCAAGTAAATGGCTCTTCAAATGATGGGTATCAAAGATGCTACATGATATGTCTTGCAGAAATGTTTCACATCTTGTCGAAGTCCTGGCCGTGTAAAATACCTGTTTATTAATGCCAACATTTTTCGTATTTGGAGGTGTCCTGCCATGGGAACTCCTCCCCCGCCCCCTTTACCTTTTTCTATAATTTTCTATGCAACTAAATCTATTCCCCCATCCCTACTATGTAGTTTAATGTAGCCCTAACTATGGATGGAGTTACATGACTCAGCAGGACTCTATTCCCAACATGATTCAGGTGGAGCCCATACAACCAGAATAGCTCCTTCCTTCCCACTCGTTTACTTGTCTAATTTTGTTGACTCAGTGCCAATTTGTTAGTGACTCAGCTGGTAATCAAGAGGATATTACCTCGTTGGCTCTGCTTTTCAATTTAGCCTCCAGTTGCTCTTAATTCCCTGAGCGGAACCACTTTTCTCTTTCTACTTATATAGTTGGTATTTAAGGTTCTTGTGAAGATTTGTAGCTTGGGTTGTGGATGAGTTTGTTGGCCTACTCGCGGAGCTGGCTGGTTATCGTTCGGATGTTTTGTCTCCAAGCTGGGTGACATCACCAGTGTGGCCTCAGATGAAGCTATGTTGTTCTACTCTGCTTGGCATTTGTATGATCTGGTCTATTAAGTTGGGTTGTGTCATTTCCGATTCTGTTCTGTATGGGTTTGTAAGTGGACTCTAATTCCACATGTTTGTTGATTGCATTAGGCCTGTGGGAATTCCGGTGCATCTCTGTGGTTGGCTTGAGCTGGGGTGGTCATGTTGTCCCAGTTAAATTGATTTCCTTCATTGTCCGAGTGAAGGAGAGTTTGTCATGTCATTTTGCTGCTAGCTGGTGTTCGTGTGTCCTGATGGCTGGTTTTCTTCTGGTCTGGCTGATGTAATGTTTGTTGCAGTCATTGTAGGGTATATTTATGTCATGGGTATGGGGTCTTTGGTCCTTGTGAGTGTTTGTCGTAGTATGGCTGTGGGTTTGTATGCTGCTATGGTTCCTAGTCATTGTAGGAGTCTCATTGTCAGTTCTGATATGTTCTAGGGAAGTGTGGTCAGTGTTTTGGGGCGTACTGTGTCCTCCTGACATTGTCTGTCTAGTAGACTCCTGCAGATGAAGTTGTTGGGATATCTGTTGTTAGCAAAGATCTTATATAGGTGCCCTTTCACCTTCCTGTGTAGTTCTGGCGAGTTGGCAGTGAGTTGTGGCTTTGTTGCTTATTAAGAGGCCGCACATGTTAGCATGGCCATGAAATGTCTGTATGATAACCAGCCAGCTCGGCGAGCAAGCCAACTATGTGGACCACAACAACTGAATCTTTCCCCTCTCACTGCAAGTCCCTCTGCAGCCTAGGTATCCTCAACACAGCCTTTGGGACTCTCAACCCTGGCTATGAAAGCAGTGTCTATTCCCCTGACTCTACTACCCCCTATTATAACTACATTTCTCGTTTTTTACTCCCCTCTTCAGTAGTTCCTTGTACCATGGTGCTATGGTCAGTTTGCTCATCCTCCCCACAACTCCCACTCTCATCCACGCAGCAATCTCAAAGTCATTGGACAAGTTCAAGGGCTTGAGGCTCCTTCAGTGCTAACCCCTGGATCCTTACCCCGTCTCGTTTGTTATCACAGTCTCCTGTCCTTGACCGACTGCCTCTTAAAACACAGCGTTCAGGTGACTCAGCCCCTCTGTGTCGCTGTGTTTGAAGCACGGTTCCTCAAGCAACCACCATTAGGTCCTTGTATTCAGAGATCATGCAGGTACAACATATCACCTGACTCTGCATCTGTATTATATTCACTTAGTTCTTAAGTTGATTTTTTTTTTTTATTACTTCCTAATAGTCCTTTAGTGGGTAATCTGTAATTATTTCCCCAATATCCTTTCAACCTGGAAGTAACCTATAATAGTTAAATGAGTAGCTATTATCAACCAATGAACTTAGTTTTCCTGTGAAGTCTGTCTTGTTTTTGCAGGGCCCCCGATTCTGGGTTTCACTTTATCCTGTTACAAGCCATGAACCAAAACACATGCCACGAGCATCTCTTCTCGTCTGCACCGAATTCCCGCACTGTCTCCTAACGGCCTGACAAGACAGTTCCACTGGAATGGACTGGGAACAGACACAAGAATAGAATGGAATAATCACATGCACACCGTGAAAAGTTCGTAATGTCATCTCTTGGTGCCATTTCAGGTACAGGGTACCTGGGTGCAGATACTTCAAGTGTCGTCACAGAATTGAAATAGTGAAGAAAAACAGACCAGCACAGGAATACGTAGTCCAGAATGATAATACAAAGTGTCTTCAAAGTGCTGAAGTTATAGTCCTTTTCCACTGAGTCCATGCCCATCAGAACATGAGGCCTTGCTGCGTACACCCACTGGTCTCCATTACAAGGTCCGTCCTCCCGGCCAGCCTGTGCTCACTGTGTTCCTGCTGTGCTCCTGCCCCGGCCATGACTTGCTCCCAGCTTGGCCCGTGCTCGCTGTGCTCCCGCTCTGCGCTCCAGCCGCAATTTGACTCCCAGCTCGGCCCGTGCTCACTCTGCAATGGCACCTCACTTCCGGGACTCGGCCCGTGCTCGCTCAGCTCCTGCCCCGGTCGTGACTCCCTTCCGGGATTAGACCTGCATTCACTGTGCTCCCGCTCTGACTGTGACACAGGTTGGGGACTAGGCCTGTGCTCCCGCTGTGACTGTGACACGGTTTGGGGACTAGGCCCGTGCTCGCTGTGCTGCCGCTCCGGCTGCAACTTGTCTCCCATGCCAGTCTGATATTGAACTCCATTCTCCATGTCCTCCAGGTAGGGTACTTCAGGAAGTTACAAGTTGGGGGTGGGGTGTGCATGGGAAAGAAAAACTGTGGTAAGAAGGGATAAAGAAGAAAGAAAGAAGGGAAGATGCTGGCAAGCAGAGGACCTCTGGCTGGAACGTCTTACTCTGCTACCATCCTAACCAGAGGACAGAAAGTACAGGACGGTGTAGCCCCAACAATCTTGTCGAAATAATATTTGTCACGTATTTATTTACTCAGTCTAGAAATGTTTGAGGAAATTGCTTGAAAATCAACCAAGTAGAAAAGCGCACTTGATTTTCTGAATTTTGTTTAAAGACGAAATAGTTTCTCTTATTGTGAAATGGGAAACTTAATGGTAGTATTTTCTGGACATTATTCCAACAGGTTGTGCCCCTCTGGAAAGTGTGAGTGTCTGGGATCCCAGTATTTCCTTATATTTGCTACTGAGTTTTCATACTTTTTCTGTGTTGTGTCTTGTTGAGCAGTGATCGGACAATATAGTCACCCATACTAACTTTGAATGTGGATTATACAACTGCAGTTATAGGAATGAGAAAATTTTTTGGGAAGTATCATCTGTAGGAATAATTGATTGGATGCTTGTTTTCTGTAAAAAAGAGTAATATGAAATGAGATGTATGCTATTTTCTTTATGCTTAACTTGGGAGATGTACACATTAATAAATCTTCAAACAGAAACCTGAGTCTCATTTGGTCTAAAATTACATGGTAGAACTCACCCTCTTGCACCAACTCTTGAGCCATGCATTCATCTGTCCTATTTTCCCATCTATAAACACACTGCACGTGGCACTGGGAGTAATCCAGAGATTACAACCGTTTTTCAACCTACTGCCTAGCTCTTCCAATTCTCATCCCTCACTTAGCCCATATCATTGGTATCAACATGTACGACGACTGCTATCACCTTCCCCCTCCAGGATGCCCTGCAGTTGTTCAGTGACATCCCTGACCAGGGCATCAGGGAGGCAATACATCATCCTGGAGTCATGTCTTTGGCTGCAGAACCACCTGCCTGTTCCCCTGACTAAAGAATCCCCTATTGCTATTGCTTTTTCTTTCTTCCTCATCCCCCTTCCACTGTACGGTCAAGCCAGCTCTGGTATCAGGAGCTTGGCGCTGACTGCATTCCTCCAAGGTACTAGCGGCTTTATCAGCTTCCAAAATGGAATATTGGTTAGTGAGTGGGACCCCAGGGGACTTCTGCACCATTTGAGCGATCTTTTTGGACTCTCTCGTTCCCTTTAGTCCTTGAGCTGTGGTGTGACCACCTTTCTAAATATGCTACCCGTGTGATTGTCAGCCCCATAGATGTGCCGTCATATTCTCAACACTGCTCAAGCTCCAAGACTCAGGGTTCTCTCCTGACAAGTCATAAGTCTACAATTGATGCCTTAGACTAGTACAAATCCAGATAATAAATAATGTTTTTGCCAATAGGTAGGTAGTCCCTTTTAGCTTCATCTATTTAAACGCAGTCATAATTTCAATGACTCAGCTTGCTGCTTTCCAATGGCGTCATTCTTCAATTTTTTTTTCTTCAAATAGCGCACTATTTGAAGAGAAGTTGTTCCTTTCAGGGCTGGGACTGACCGTTTCCCCGTGATGAGTGTAGGACTTGTCCCCACGCTATCCTTTTATTCTCTCATGATGGTGAGTGTTCCTGGTGGCTCCAAAGCTGACGTTGCCAAAGGTGTGTTGGGAAAGGCAATGGGAGGGGGAGGATGTTGCAGATGTGCCTCCATCCCAGCCACTCTCCTCCTACTCCTCCATCTGCTGGATGTCTTTTGATCTGTTCATCCGTATGCCCTTGCTAGTGGAGGGTTGGGATGTGGAGCTGTGGTAAACCCTTTTGAGGTCTACAGCACTAGTCACACTTCACAACTTGTCCAGCACTTTTTCACTGAGCTTCATCACCTGACCTCCTTGCACTTAAACACACTAGCGCTATCTCCTTTTAGGGAGCTGTCAAAGGGCACAAGAGTGACATTGAGTGGAAGTGGCCGAGGATAGGCGGGTTTTGCCTGTGGATTTTAAATTAATGGTTGGTGCAAATATATGATTTCACAGGTACGGAGGGATGACTGTCTTTTGGAAATCTGAACCTAAAGCAGAAATGCTGCTGGAGAAGACTGTGGTATGGAGGGTGTGCAGTGGATTTGAGGAAGGGGGGGGGTATGCAGTTAGTGAGTGAACCAGCAGCTGAAAGGCTACTTCCCGTGTGCTGTTAAAGTTCCTCCTCATGCAGAATCTGCCTTTTCCCATGGTGGGGTTGACAAACTGAGCAACATTTGAAAATATCTGTGGCACAAGAAATCCCATCCAAGGATTGGATGGGAGCTCTCAGGCACCTGATGAATGCGTGAGGTTTCGCTGGGTCTGTTGATGGTTTGTGAGTATTCGGGAGTACACAATGATGTGGTTTTCTGTTCAGCAGGACTGAGAGGTTGTTTGGGGACAATT
Organism: Ginglymostoma cirratum; assembly: GCA_024137785.1. NCBI lineage: Eukaryota > Metazoa > Chordata > Chondrichthyes > Orectolobiformes > Ginglymostomatidae > Ginglymostoma > Ginglymostoma cirratum. The sequence goes on along the minus strand of JAHRHZ010000069.1, from coordinate 2,237,709 downwards.
CTCCCATTGCTTCGGGATCAATGTAATTGGCCAACGAGACCAGGCCTTGCTCTTTTTGGATAACTGTATTTTTACAATTACAGGAGATGCTGATGGAGGCCTCTGTCCCTGGGATTCTGGAGACAGTAAGTGTTGGCACACGTTCTCCATGTTTGGGAATTCCCTACCACATCCAGATTTGCTGCAGCCCAGCGATCACCACCTATGGTTACTGGCTTATACAGGAAGGACAAGAGTGAATATATTACTCGCAAGTCACTTTATTAATATTGCTAGACAATACAGGTGGCATGAACCAACAGCTACAACCTATTTGTACACCCAGTAGGGTCCTCTGACATTCCCTGAGTAGTCACAGAATATAAAAGCTACTACCTGAGCAGGATAGCTGCTGATGAGGCCTGATGCTAGCTAGGCATTCTGATTCCCTCCCCCCGCCAACGTCTCTATCTGTGTCCTCAGCATGTTCTTGACGTAGGGTTCACTTCTGCAAAGGTTAGTCTGGAGTTTTCGCTTGCTCCATGCCCGTCTTATTCTTTTGCTTATCTTTTTACAGCTATGCTGTCTCCTCCCTGCTGGCTCAGGCTTGTTTGCTTATCGCATGCTTTTATCTTATTGGCTCAGGCCCAAGGGCCTGGGTAGCATTACCCCATCACTTCTTGTCCAAATAAGGCTTTTGCATTACTTCATCTTCTTGCTTTCTGCGTAACTTAGTACAAACTGGTTTCAGTCAGCTCAGACCAGTGCCCAGACTCAGACTAACTTGTTTTTAGTTTCACAAGCAGTTTCTTCCTACATTTCAGCAATTTCAGGGTTTTTCTGCAGCTTGTATTCCCCCCATGACCAGTCTCTTTACCTGCAGCCCCTGGTTAACAGACTAAAGAAGCAGTGGCCACATGCTCTAAGATACGAATTATGCTGAATAATTCTTCAATCATGTGGCTCTAATCTAGGTGAATGTAGTGATTGGAGCGAGGTCAGCCACGCAGACCTCATAGAACATGAGTTCCCTGATTGGGGATGTTAATGTGGTCCAATCAGGGAGCCCTGGCTGACAGATATAAACAGGAGTGTCAGGGGATCTGTTCACTCTGAGAGCTGGCTCTGAGGGAGCTGGATCAATGTCAAGGATTCCCCACATGTAGTGGAGGATGACTTGGTGAAGGGATACCAGCCGCTATGCAGTTATTTCAATGCTGACTAGAGAAAACCACACTCTTGAAGAGATTCATTCGCAACAGCCATCTTTAAATTGGTGTAGGCATTTCTGGCGTCATGCCATTATTTGGGAAACCTGGCTCATTCAACCGTGGTGTTAAAGACTGTTCCCAGTACATGGAAAGAATGCACTATATTTTCCATGCAGACAAAAAGCAATGAGTAACTCTCCTGATAACGTGGACCCGCAGCTTTTTCAGTTATTAGGAGCCTAACATTTCTTGAGGCACCAGGTACTAAAACCTTTCGAGAATTGATGGATTTAGCTAAGGAATCTTACGATGATAAACCGTCTCTTAATTTTGAGATTCTATCAGTTTTACTCAACAGTTGGAGAATGAGGGGAATCCGTATCAGGACTTTTGATGAGGTTAAGAAGACTGGCAGAGATGTGATGTTGGTTTAACCCAAAATGAGATGCCGAGAGGCTATTTGGTATGTGCGATTAATGATGTGACCATGCAAAAGCACCTAACAGCTGAAGCTCAGCTGGACTTGAAACAAGCACCGTGATTGGCTTTGCCATTGGAAAATGTGGCACGTAGAGCATACAAAGTTACAGGGTACGCTGTTGGAAGTGGACACCCTCGCCATGATGACTGAGTTTGGGAAAACACCACTTGAACGTGCAGGGGTATTCGGAGGGTGGAGCAGCAGCACAGAGTGAGTATGAAGCTAACTGAGCTTGGGGATCGCAGCCTAGTCTGCAGGGAGTAGTTGGAGAGTGGAGCAGCAGCAGAGTGAGTATAAAACTAACCGAGCTTGGGGCACATTGTAGCTGTGAAAAGAACTGGAGTGACGTTACAGGGAAGTGGGAGTTTGTTTGGTTTGTAGGAAATCTGCACAAAATTTGAAAAAGAACACAGCTGAGATGATTAATAAATGAATTAACTCATTAACGAAGTTATGCAAATTATTAAAATAGTCAAAATAAGTAGAGGTGGCCGGGCCGGTGATGTGCTGTAGCCGTATGATGTGGGAGCTGTAAGATCCCACTGTGAGCTGCACTGACCACATCTGCAGTAACTGTTGGCTCCTGGAGGAACTTCAGCTCAGAGTTGATGAGCTGGAATCTGAACCTCAAACACTGTGGTACATCTGGGAGGGGGAGAAACACCTGGACACTTCGTTTCACGAAGCTGTCATACTTTGCAGATTAAGTGCCTTAAACTCAGTCAGTGATCTGGGACAGCAGGGTGTGACTGTGAGCGAGGCAGGTAGAGGGAACTTGCAGTCAGGAACAGAGGAGCCTCAGCTCTTGACCTTGTCCCGCAGGTACAAGGTACTTGCTCTCTCTGAGGATGAGGAATAGGGCTGTAGGGAGGATGAGCCAACTGACCACTGCACCATGGTACGGAGGTCATTCAAGAGGGGGGAGCAAAAAGACAGGTGCTAGTTGCAGGGGATTACAAGATGCTTTGTAAGAAGGATTGAGAGTCCCACATGGTGTGTTGCCTGCCCAGTGCCAGGGTGAAGGACATCTCCGACTGGTTTGAAAGGTTATTGGAGCGGGAGGGTGAGGATCCAGTTGTTGTCCACATGGTCATAGATAGGGCTAGGAAGGACGACCTGTGTGGAAATTACAAAGCTCGAGGAACAAAATTAAGCATCAGGTCCTCAAGGGTTATAATCTCCAGAGTACTACCTGAGCCATGTGCAAATTGGAATAGGGATAAGAAAATTAGGGAAGTAAACATGTGGCGAGAAGTGGTGTGGGAAAGAAGGGTTCCATTCATGGGGCAATGGCGTCAATATTGGAAAAGGAGGGATCTGTACCATTGGGACAGTCTCTACCTGAACCGATCTGGAACCAGTGTTCTAGTGAAAAGGATAAATAGGCTGGTCACTAGGACTTTTAAATTAGTGAATAAGAAGTACAATGGTAAATAGAAAGGAAAGCAGCAGATTAACATGTGCAGGAGGGTTTAACTAAGTTGAAGACTGTGAAAGATGTTAAAAGAAGGGAAAACTCAGGAGGTATTAATAATGGAGCTGTTAGAGTTCAAAAAGAAGGCATAAAACTTAGTATAAATGCACTTTACCTGAATGCTTGTAGCATTTGAAACAAGTTAGATGAGTTAACGGCTCAAATTATTGCGAGTGAGTATGATTTAGTATCCATTACAGAGAGGTGGCTGCAGGATGGTCACGACTGGGTGTTAAATATCCAGGGGTATCAGACTATTCGGAAGGACAGACAGGAAGGGGGAGGTGAGGTTGCTCTGATATTTAAGGGTGACATCAGGGCAGTGACAGATGTTATAGGTTCTATGGAGAGTAAGGTTGAATTTATTTGGGTGGAATTAAAAATTCTAAGAAGAAAATGTCACTGATAGGCCACCAAATAATAACATCACATTGGGGCGGGCAGTAAGCAAAGAAATAAGTAACGTCTGTAAAAATGGTACGGCAATTGTCACGGGGGATTTTAATCTACATGTCGATTGGTCAAACCAGGTCGGTCAAGGCACCCTTGAGGAGGAGTTCATTGAATGTATCTGCGATAGTTTTCTTGAACAGTATGTAATTGAACCGACAGGGGAGCAAGCTATCCTAGATCCTAGAGACAGGAATAATTAATGATATAATTGAAAGATAAGGCGTACAAAGTGGCGAAGACCAGTGGGAAACTAGAAGATGGGAAAACTTTAAAGGTCAACAGAAAGCCTCAAAAAAATCTATAAAGAAAGCTAAGGTAGAAAATGAGAGTAAACTAGATCAGAACATAAAGACATAGCATAAATTTATGTAAATATATAAGATGAAAAAGAGTGGCTAAGATGAACGTTGGTCCTTTAGAGGATGAGAAGGGGGGATTTAAGAATGGGAAATGAAATAGCCGAGACATTGAACAGGTATTTTGTGTCATTCTTCACAGCGAAGGGCACGGATAACAGGCCAGTAATTGATGAAGAGACTAAGGTAGCTGACGACCTAGACGCAATCATTATCATGAAAGAGGTAGTGTTGGGCAAGCTAATGGAGCATAAGGATGACAAGTCTCCTGGCCCTGTTGGAATGCCTCCCAGGGTACTAAAGGAAATGCCAGGAGAAATAACAAATGCACTCATAATTTTCCTAAGTTCGCTGGACTCTGGGGTAGATTGGAAAACAGCCCATGTAACACCACTGTTTAAAAAAGGAGGTAGACAAAAGATGGGGAATTATAGGCAGGTTAGCTTAACGTGTAGTGGGGAAAATTATTGAATCTATCATCAAGGAAGAAATAGCAAGACATCTGGATAGAAATTGTCCCTCTGGGCAAATGCAGCATGGGTCCATGAAGGGCAGGTCATGCTTAACGAATTTAGTGAAATCCTATGAAGACATTACGAGTGCATAGGATAATGGGGACCCAGTAGATGTATATCTGGATTTTCAGAAGGCATTTGACTAGGTGCCGCACAAAAGTCTGCTGCATGTGATAAAGCTGCATGGCGTTAGGGGAATGTATTAGCATGGATAGAGGATTGGTCAACTACAGGAGGCAGAGAGTGGAGGTACGTGAGTGTTTTCTGGTTGGCCAACAGTGACTAGCGGTGTGCCTCAGGGATCAGAATCGACGCCACAATTCATTACAATTTACATAGTTGGTTTGGAGTTGGGGACCATGTGTAGTGTGTCAAATGTGGATGACACTAAGATGAGAGGTAGAGCAAAGTGTGCAGAGGTCTCTGAAAGTTTGCTGGGGGATATTATTAGTTCAAGTGAGTGGATGAAGGTCTGGCAGATGGAGTACAATGTTGATAAATATGAAGTCATCCATTTTGGTAGATTTAACAGTAAAAAGTGCTATTATTTAGATAGTAAAACATTGCAGCACGCTGCTGTGCAGAGGGACCTGAGTGTCCTTGTGCATAAATTGCAAAATGTTGGTTTGCAGGTACAACGGGTAGTGAAGAAGACAAATTGAATTTTGTCCGTCATTGCTAGAGAGATTGAGTTTCAAAGCAGGGAGGTTATGTTACAGCTGTATTGGGTGCTGGTGAGGCTACACCTGGAGTACTTTGTACAGTTCTGGTCTCCTTACTTGAGAAAGGATGTACTGGCCCTGGAGGGCGTGCAGAGGAGGTTCACTAGGTTGATTCTGGAATTGAGAGGGTTGGCTTATGAGGAGAGATTGAGTAGACTGGGACTGTACTCATTGGAATTCAGAAGAATGAGGGGGGAATCTTACAGAAACATGTAAAATGTATGTAGGGAATAGATAAAATAGAAGCAAAGAGGATGTTTCCACTGGCGGGTAGAATTAGAACAAGAGGGCATAGCCTCAAAATGAAGGGGAGCAGAATTAGGATTGAATTGAGAAGGAAGTTCCTCACCCAAAGGGTTATGAAGCTGTGGAATTCCCTGCCCAGAGAAGCCGTTGTGGCTTCCTTGTTGAATGTTTTTAAAGCTAAGATAATTTTTGGAACAATGAAGGAATTAAAGGTCATGGTGAGAGGGTGGGTAAGTAGAGCTGAGGCCATGAAAAGATCAATCATGATCTTATTGAATGTTGGAGAAGATTTGAGAGGCCAGATGGCCCACTCCTGCTCCTGATTCTTATAGCCTCACCCAGGACATGTCCTGAAGAGGGTTCCTAGCTCAGCCCACAGCAAAACCCCAAAATAAAGCCGAACTTTGGCCAATCGGCTAAACTTTGCTCAAGGATCTGGGCTCGCAGGCCATTGCAGTTGCTGCTGGTAAACAGACTTGAGACAGCAATGGAGACCTTGTAGGCCTGAATTGAGCAAGAGAAATCACAGGGTGATATCCATGAGCGTGCATATCCTGGAAAGCCCACCTACAACTGGTTCGGAACAGTCAAATTGCTTAGCAACATCCAAATTGGAACCAATCAAAATAAACGTCTGGTTAAATGGTCACCCAGTTCTAATAGACATCGACACTGGTGCAGCTGTATCAGTGACTGTGGAACCAGTCTTTACCAAAACTCACTCTGGATTTCGACCGTTAAGTTTGCGTAACATCTCAGCTAGACAGAGAACCTATAGTGGGGAACCTTTACAGATTAAAGGTTCAACTTCGGTTACAGCCTCTTAATGAGAAGCTGCTGGCTCAGCTACCAGTAATTGTGGTAAAAGGCTCAGGCCCAAGCCTGATGGGGCAAAATTGGTTGAGAGAGATTCCTCTTGATTGAACAGAGTTACCAGACTTGTAGTTCTCTCCACTATGAATTCAGCTGTCCCTGGTATGTTCCAGTAGATTTTCTATCAGCTGTCTTAATGGTGCATGTTGGTTTTTCTTGGCTGCTATGAATTTGTATTTAAAAAAGTCTTTTCAGGGATCTTTTGCATTTTCAACATTGGTACAGACCTTTAATGAGGTTTGCCACGTACCCATGTCTGATTATTTTCAATAATTCATCTTGTTATATGAGTAATGACCCACGTAGGTACATGCTGAGGGCTGTGTACGATAATAGGAGATCCCCCCCCAAAACTATCTGGCAGCTGTTAAAACCCTAAGAACTGTGTTTACAACAGTTAAACTACCTGGAAATCATCTTTACAGCGCTGAAAAATGCATGAACAAGTTGCTGGAAAAGCCCAGCAGGCTTGGCAGCACCTGTGAAGAAAAAAATCAGAGTTAACGTTTTGCATCCAGTGAGCCTTCTTCAGAACTGAGGAAGGGTCACCAGACCCGAAACATTAACTCTGATTTTTTTCTTCATAGATACTGCCAGATCTGCTGAGCTTTTCCAGCAACTTCTGTTTTTGTTCCTGATTTACAGCATCCGCAGTTCTTTCGGTTTTTACTGAAAAATGCATCGTCTTTGCAAACCAGAAACACTGCTGGACCAGATGGCGCCAAATGAGCGAGATGTGACTGCCATTTCCACTTGTTCCAATGTGACTCACTTGCTGCAGGATATACACTCCTTAAACAGAATTTATTGGTAAGCATCCTATACCATGTTTGTCCACTAGATGGTGATGACGACCACAGAACGTTGATTCTGACTTGTTGAAATGGTTTTTCAGTCTGGAATAGAATTGTAACAAAGTATCCTGTTTCAAAATTAATTCGTTGTCTTCTATATTGCTCAGAAATACTGGTATACTCATCCCATTCAACGCACTTTAGCGACTTCTGATTGCTCAGTGAATCTCCAAACTGATACCTTTAAGTCGCATTATAGCGAGTAATGTTACCTGTAAAAATTAGCTTTTGCTGAGGAAGACAAAACTTGATAGACATGTGGGCTTAAGTTGTTAGGAACTATTCTATTTTCTGTGTAAAAGTTTTAATAAATGAAGTGATAAAATTTATGAACGGTTTGATTTACCTCCATTGTAGATTACTTTCAACTGTTGTTTCTTTATGTACTTGCACTTCAACACTCTCTGTGTTGTCCCTACAACCCAACATGTATTTCACACAAACCGTAGAGCTTGTATTATGACCCACAGGACTAAAAATTAACCCATTTCAGTCTGCCCTTGAGGTCACATGCTGAACCTGACTATTGTGAAAGGAAAGAGTTTGGTGAGCTAACTTAAAATTGGTGTAAAATGACTTAAATGAAGCAGCTGGGTCAGATTTTGTCCTGATCTCCATGTGTAGGAGAAACCTGGGCAACATTCCACACCAGAGATAAAAGGTGCTGCAGATGCTGGAGAATCCGAGATAACAAGGTGTGGGGCTGGATGAACACAGCAGGCCAGGCAGCATCATAGGAGCAGGAAAACTTGACGTTTCGGGCCTAGACCCTTCATCAGAAATGGGGGAGGGGAAGAGGGTTCTGAAATAAATAGGGAGAGAGGGGGAGG
>JAHRHZ010000069.1:2219219-2229315 GCA_024137785.1 Ginglymostoma cirratum | reverse complement strand
GCTGGATGAACACAGCAGGCCAAGCAGCATCATAGGAGCAGGAAGGCTTGATGTTTCAGGCCTAGACCCTTCATCAGAAATGGGGGAGGGGAAGAGGGTTCTGAAAGAAATAGGGAGAGAGGGGGAGGCGGAAATAAGATGGATGGAGGAGAAGATAGGAGGAGAGGAGGCAGACAAGTCAAAGAGGCGGGGATGGACCCAGTAAAGGTGAGTGTAGGTGGGGGAATAGGGAGGAGATAGGTCAGTCCAGGGAGGACGGACAGGTCAAGGGGGCGGGATGAGGTTAGTAGATAGGAGATGAGGGTGGGGCTTGAGGTGGGAGAAGGGGATCGGTGAGAGGAAGAACAGGGTAGGGAGGCGGGGACGAGCTGGGCTGGTTTTGGGATGTGGTTGGGGGAGGGGAGATTTTGAAGCTTGTGAAATCCACATTGATACCATTGGGCTGCAGAGTTCCCAAGTGGAATATGATCTTCTGTTCCTGCAGCCTTTGGGTGGCATCATTGCAGGAGGCTTGGGATGGACATGTTATCTGAGGAATGGGAGGGGGAGTTGAAATGGTTTGCAACTGGCAGGTGCAGTTGTTTGTTGCGAACTGCGCGCAGGTGTTCGGATGCCAGTGTTGGAACTACACTGAAAGAGCTTAGCTAGGGGAGCAGCAAGTTGTGGAACACAAGTCTTCAGTACTATTGCTGGAGTGTTACTGGGGACCATAGCCTTTGCAGTATCCAGTGCCTCCAACTATTTCTGGATATCACATGGGATGAATTGAAATGAGTGAAAACTGTTATCTGTGATTCTGGGCACCACTGGAGGAGGTTGAGATGGATCAATGCAGAACTTCTGGCTGAAGATTGCTGTGAATGCTTCCGTCTTCTGCACTAATGTGCTGGGCTCCCCCATCACTGAGGATGGGGGATATTTGTGGAGCCGCTGCCTCCTGTGAAATGTTTTAATTATCCACCACCATTCACAACTGGATGTGGCAGGACTTTGATCACAGGAGCAGATGTAAACCGTATTTCCAATATCTTAAAAATGCATCGATCTCTGTCTTGGGATGATAGTCCAAAAATATTTGTTATCTGTTTCCACTATTCTTTCCAGTCTGTCCTAAATTTGATTTTAGTCACATGTACCTAAGTACAGTGAAAACTTTGTTCTGCAAGCAGTATAGCCGGATCATGGACAGCACGGTGGCTCAGTGGTTAGCACTGCTGCCTCAGCGCCAGGGAGCCGGGTTCAATTCCACCCTTGGGCGACTCTCTGCGAGGGGTTTGTGCATTTTCCCTGTGTCTGCGTGGGTTTCTTCTGGGTGCTCTGGTTTCCTCCCACAGTCCAAAGATGTGCAGGTTAGGTGGATTGGCCATGCTAAATTGTTTGTAGTGTTCAGAGATGTATAGGTTAGGGGGATGGATCTGGGTGGGATGCTCTGAGGTTCGGTGTGGACTTGTTGGGCCAAAAGGCCTGTTTCCACACTACTGATTCTGTGAAGGACATACAGATCCTAGGGTGCTTAGACAGAGCGAGGCACACAAGGTTACACTGCACAGGAGGTGTGCAAAGCAAGATTCAACATTATTTGAAGTTAGAAAGGTCCATTCATTAGTCTAATAACGTCAAGGAAGAAGCTGTTCTTGAACCTGTTGGTGCGTGTGTTCAAGTTTCTGTATCTTCTGCCTGGTGGAAGAGGTTGGAAGACAGCATTACGGGTGTGAGAGGGTCTATGATGATGTTGGCTACCTTTTCACGGCAACGAGAGGTATAAATGGAGTCCATGGGTGGGAGGTTGGTTTCAAATTCTCTACTCTTCAATATTCGCTGCTAATTTATCAGTTCTGTAATCATTGACCTTCAGGCTCGTCGTATCATCAGCTCTGTTCAAGTCACTTCATTTTGAAGGTCACAAAGACTGAGAGATTAAAAACAACATCTGGCAAATACACTTGAGCACAAAAGATACAACCACTTTCTGTTAAGTGAGAGAGTAACATGTTTGTAGAGAGCTGTTAACATCGAGAAACCTCCCAAGGTATTTCATAATGAGGAGAAGCTGATGCCAAGTTGTGAAAGACATATCAGTAGAAGTAGATAGGTCACTGTGCCACAGCACAGTGCTTATTCTGATCTTCTGACTGAACTCCGTTCTCCAGTATATCAGAATGCACTGGCACATGGCATCAAAACTTTGGCAACACCACTTGCCATTATTCTCCAGTTGGGAAAGCAAACTTTTAACACAACTTGTCGTTTCCCATCTTTCGTGCACATTTTGATCCAAGCTGTCACCAACACTATTTCACAAGCTTTCAATTCTCAGCCTTTCTGTCAGCTTAAACCTCTTCAACTTCCAGGGGTTTATTTTCCTCCCTTATTTTTTTTTTAAAGTCTTACCCACCTTGAAGTGACTGGCCTTACTCTCACATTGCCCCACGTGATATTGCAAGATATTTAGGAATTAGAGAGCTTTCTGTGGATTGAGTCTTTCCCAATTCCCAGTGAGTTTTAGAACAGGCAGCACAGTGCAGGCCCTTTGGCCCACAATGTTGTGTCGACATATTATCCTACTCGAGGATCAAACTACCCTGCACACACTACATTTTACTAACCTCCACGTACTTCCTTCATTCAAGGGATATGGCTGGACCAGCATTTTATTGCCTGTCCCTAGTTGCTGTTGGGGAGCTGCTTCCTTCAACTGTTGCAGTTCATGTGCTATAAGTAGATCCACAATTCCCTTAGGGATGGAATTCCAGGAATTTGACCCCATGGCGCTGAAGCAACGGTGATATATTTCCAAGTCAAGGCTGATGAGTGCCTTGGAGGAGAACTTGCAGGTGGTGGTATTCCATGTATCTGCTGTCTTTGTGCTTCCTGATGGAAGTCACTGGATTTGGGAAGGTGCTGTCTAAGGATCTTTGGTGAATTTTTTCAGTACGTTGTATAGATACTGAGTGTTGATGGTGGAGGGAGTGGATGCTTGTGGATCTGGTGCCAATCAAGCGGGCTGCTTTGTCCTGGATGGTGTTAAGCTTCTTGAGTGTTGTTGGGGCTGCACCCATCCAGGCAAGTGGGGAGTATTCCATCACACTCCTGACTTGTGCCTTGTGGGTAGTACACAGGTTTTCAGCAGTAAGGAGCTGAGTTACTTGCCATATTATTCCTAACCTGACCTGCTTTTGTATGGTAATCCCCAGCATGTAGGTTTTCAGTGATGCTAACACCATTGAAATGTCAAGGGGTGTTGTTAGATTGTCTCTTATGATGGTCATAGCCTGGCATTTGTGTGGCGTGAATGTCACTTGACACTTATCAGCCCAAGCCTGGATATTGTCCACATCCTGTTGCATTTGAACATGGACTGCTTCCTCCTTCAGAACAGTTGTGAATGGTGCTGAACATTGTGCAGTCATCGGCGAACATTCCCATTTCTGACCTTATGATGGAAGGTCACTGATGAAGCAGCTGAAGATAGTTGTTGGGCCTAGGACACTACCCTGAGGAACTCCTGCAGAGATGTCCTGGAGCTGAGATGACTGATGTCCAACAATCACAATCATCTTCCAATGTGCCGGGCATGATTCCAACCATTGGAGAGTTTGCCCTCTGACACCTATTGATTCCAGTTTTGCTCGGGGTCCTTGATGCCACACTCGGTCAAATGCAGCCTGGATGTCAAGGGCTTTCCTGGATTCCCAGTGAATCTCTATCTGCAGTTACTAGCAAGTCTCTATACCCCTCACCTCAATGAGTCACTTGCCCCTCTCCTTCTGATTCCCAGTGAATCTTGTTATGGTTGAAGTTCCTGAAACCATTAATAGAATGCAAGGTAGACGGAGGGTAAATTTGAACAGGGAATACTTCATCGTGCATCATGTCAGCTCCACAATTAGCCCAGGACTGCCTCCCCTCGCACCCACTTCCTGGTCTCCTGACCTGCTGTCTTAAAGGGGCAACACCACATTAATACATACAGACCAAATCACACACTCCCCCCACCCCCACCCCAACACTGCCCTGTTCCAGCAAGTCTTCCAAATTCCCAGTAAGTCTGCACCCCCCTCCTCCCAGAAAGTTTCTTCCTCGTGATTCCCTGCGAGTCTATTCTCCCAACCCTACCTTCACACAATTCCCTGCAAATCTGCACCCCACCCCACCATCCTGATTCTCGCTGGTGGTCAACTCTAAAGCTATTTCGGACTTTTATTCACAGTGTAAAGGCTGGCAATGTGTATAAGGAGTGTAATTGATTAAAAGCTTAGTTATGATCCGAGGTAATAGAAACAGCTTTGCTGGATAGGTCAGATCCCAGATAGAGACCTGGCTTGATAGATCATGGTGATCTAGTGAGTCCAGTCCCTGAACATCCGTGAGGCTGCCAATGTACTTTAAGAAAAGAACCCAAATGTTCATTGGATAAAAATGCAATCTCTTTCATACTGTATAAGAACTACTATAATAATGAGAAACAACAAGAAGGAAGATGCATCTCCATTATCCCAGCAATACCTTTGCAGATACTAAAATCTCAGTGAAAGTCACCCTTATCTCCATGTTAAAGCTTCTTGCTCAACTGGGACAGTTATAATCACTTGCCTTTTGGCAAATTGCTGCAAATTAATTGGATGCTATTTTCTTTGGTTAATGTCTCTCCCGAGATCGTTACACCAGCGGCTAATTCAGCTCACTATTCCTTAACATGGGTTCCCAAAACTCATCGATCTCGTAAGACGTTTTCGTCCTTGTCATCCTACATTCCTTCTAATTCAGTTTTTTCCTGGCTGATCTGTGATTGTGTGTTTGACAGTAACTTGTAAAAAGGAATTGCTATGCATGGCCCCTCAGAGCAAAGTGCTAGTGCAACTCGAAGGGAATGTTGCTGCCCCTTCCAGAGCCCTCTGCATCTGGAGCTTTCATCTCACTGACTTCTTCAGTACCCAGGACTTCTCCCTGGCCGTGACCGCTTGGAGTCAGCTAATGGGCCTCTCCTCTCGTGCGTGTCCCTGCTTCTGGCACCTTTCATTTCCTGGTGATCGCTGAACTCAACTCAGTGAACATTACAACAGTCATCTCCCAAAGTGGCTTGTTGGCCATTTAGCTGAGTCCCTGTAAAAGTTATTTTGAACTCATTCAAAATTACTTAAAAAAGAAAGTCGGATCTTCACCGGAAGGGTCACCGGACCCGAAACGTTAACTCTGTTTTCTCCTCCACAGATGCTGCCAGACCTGCTGAGCTTTTCCAGCAACTTTGTTTTTGTTTCAGATCTTCACAGACTGAAAAACTAAAATCTATTTTTCCTCCTGTTTAGAACTCAAGGTCTGAAATAGTGTTATTTTACATTTCAGCTATCACAGTTATAATCCTTGAACAAGAAATATTGCAAAACTGGATTATCTTAATAATGTATTTGTTGGCTAGGAGTCACCACCGATTTTATTTCTGATTTGTTTTGATTTTCACTGTGTGTTTGCACACGTTTTTCAGCATTAGTTTGGTAGCTACAGAACAGCAATGAATAGTTTTAAACTTTAATCCTCTGTGCTCGATCTTTGAAAAATTTGTTCACAGGATGTGAATATCACTGGCCAGACCAGCATTTATTGCCCATCCCTAATTGCCCAGAGGGCAATTGAGAGTCAACCACATTGCTGTGGGTTAGGATGGCAGATTTCCTTCTCCAACGGTCATAAGTGAACCAGATAGTTTTTTCTGAGAATTGATCATGCTTTCATGGTCATCAGTAGATTCTTAATTCCAGATTTCTTTTATATTGAATTCAAATTCCACCTGCAATGGTGCAATTTGAACTTGGGTCCCTGGAACATTAGCTGAGTTTCTGAATTAATAATGTAGCGATAATACCACTAGGACATTTCCTTCTTAAAATAAAATAAATTATAATTAATGGTTGTGCTTTCAACTACGCAATGTTTACACTCGATTCCCTTTTTGAATTGCGCAGAATGCATTTGTGCCCTTTTTAAAATGATATTTCCGCTGACCTGTGGCTGTGATGAGCACCCGCCTGTTTGCAATAACTTGTGAAAGCCTATCCAGATGTTTATGGGACTGACTGCTCTGGTTCCACTGCCCTGTCATGCAGCCTGTTGGCTGCTTTTGCAGCACAGTCACACTGAAACTGGAAGCACTTCTGCTGTAGGCATTGCATACAGGATCAGAAAGTTACAAAAGATCAAATTCAACATTTGGCTGTCACCATTACCTGGCCAGTGCCTGAAAACCTCTGCATGTCTCTGATCTTCTCTTTGCTCCTTCCAGACTGTTTGTAGGTTGCTGTGAAGTACTCTTGGCAACATACAGCTTGTCAGTTTCCACGTGGAGCGCTGCAGTGAGACTCTCCAAATTGGATCATTTTGCAATGTTGGTGAGTTGACAGGACTGTCGAGGTTTCAAAATTGTATCATTTCTTCTAAGTATTCCGTGCATCCTACCAATGTCTTACTGATCTCTGAATTTCCTTTTGTCACACGCAGAGACTAGGGTGATCTTCAACAGAAATTGTTCTCTCTTCAGTTTCCAACGGAGACCCTCCATATGTCACTGAGGATCTGTGCAGCTGAAGTTAGACTCATAGACAGCATGGAAACAGGCCCTTCAACCCAACCTGTCCATGCCACCCAATTTTCACAGTTTAAACCAGCCCCATTTGCCTGTGTTGGGTCCGTATCCCTCCATACCGATCCCATCCCTGTACCTGTCCAAATGTTTGTTAAATGACAAGAACTTGCCTCCACCATTACCCTTGGTAACCTGTTCCAGACACTCAGCACCCTCTTTGTGAAAAAAATTGCCCCTCCGGACCCTTTTGTATCTCTCTCCTCCCACCTTAAACATATACCCTCAAGTTTTAGACTGCCCTACCATGGGAAAAGCTGTTAGCTATTGACCTTATCCACACCTCTCATGGTTTTATAGTATGTATGGTCACCCCTCAGTCTCCTACGCTCCAGGGGAAAAACGTCGCAGCCTGTCCAACCTCTCCTTATAACTCAAACCTTCCAGTCCCAGGTAACAACCTAGTAAATCTTTTATGCACACTTGCTACTTTATTAATATCCTTTCTATAGTAGGACAACCAGAAATGCACGTGGTTCTCCCAATGTGGCCTCACCGATGTCTTGTACAGATGCAACAAGACATTCCCAACTCCTGTGTCAGTGCTGAAACTGATGAAAGCAAGCATGTTGAAAGCCTTTTTCACCACCCTGGTCTACCAGTGATTCCGCTTTCAAGGAACTATGAACCTGTACTCCTAGATCTCTTTGTTCTTTCACATTCCCCAGGGCCCTCCCATTGACTGTATAAGTCCTGCCCTGATTTGACTCACCAAAATGCAACTCCTTGCATGTATCTAAATTAAACTCTTGCTTTTACACTAGATTAAATTATGTTATGGCTTTGCCAGGGCATTGTGAAGCCTTCCCGTGTAAACAAAGTGGAGAGACTCATATTCTCTCTCACTTAATTCTGCCTCATTTCTGACTAGGAATACACCCTTAATGCTGGCCTATGCTCGCTCAATACTAAGCAGGACTTACAGCGCTCTTGTAGGTAAAATCCTACCTCCTTACACTGACCCCACACTGGTCAACATCCTGTTGAACTTGGCCACAAAATAAGGTCCTGCTTCGTTCTTCTGTTTTCTGTCATTGTCTGGATAGAAAATGCTGCCGTCTTAAGTTGGCAATTAGTATTTGTTCCAGTCCATTGTCACTAATTAAGAAAGCTCCTGAAGCTAATGACATCAGGTTTTTTCAGTTTGAGATAACTGGGCAGAGTGAGGCCAAATCTAGAAATCTTTTGCCATGTCAGGCAGGACCTACATTTGGACTCCAGTGCCATTGGTGCTGGCATGGGCAGCTTGGGAATTCTGTACCATGCATGGCTTTTCTGAAATATACAACATTGGGTACATCGACAAAATTCAATTCATTTGGAACCCAGAGGTATCATCACTAATGGGAAGGAACACCTCTTCATATTTAATTTCAACTAACCGGAGAACAGACTTGAAAGGGACTTTTAATGGTCATGGAGGAAAATATGTCGTGTACTTCAAAACTGAGTGTTACTTTGTCAATGTTGAATGCTTTAATATTTTAGGCAATTGCAGATTCCATGATATTCACACCTAACCTGTATCAGTTGGTCACCAAGCTGTTTCGGTTTTTGACAGCGTTGGCCTCCATTTCCAAATTTCCCAAAAACAGGCATTGTCAGTGCCGAGGGAAGACATTTTGTTCGTGCCAGGATTATTCTCCTGGAGAATCCTGGGAGATCTATGCACCTCATCGTGGTGGGAAAATTCAGGTAAGCCATGCATAATTTTCTCTGTGTCAGGAAAGTGATACAGTTACTGGGAAGAATTTCATATTGGCTTTCTTGGAGGAAACTGGTCTGATGATGTTACTATGCACCATCTAAGTCCTTAAGCAGGATCTTTAGTGTCAGAAAATGTTCAGTTAAGTTGGCTGCTTTCGCCAGTCCTCAATTCACTTTCCTCAGATCCCGCAAAGTTCTCGGAAGCATTTTGTTTGCCAGGACTTGGCTTGTGTGAGTTAAATGGTGCAAGATACTGTGGTAACCCAATTCCCATTTCAGCAGCAATTGTTCAGTCAACTCAGACTGTGTCTTATTTAGAGTCAAAGACATTACAGCATGGAAGTAGACCCTTCAATCCAATCAAACCATGTTGACCATAATTTCAAACTAAATAGTCCCAGCTACCTGCTTCTGGCCCATATCCTCCAAACCTTTCCTATTCATGTCCATAACTAAGTGTCTTTTAAGTGTTGTAACTATACCTGCATCCACCACTTCTCTGGCAGTTCATTTCACACACGAGCCACTGTGTAGAAAAAAATCACCCCTTTTTTTTTAATTTTTGTCCTCTCCCCTTGTATATATGCCCCCTTGTCTTGAAATACCCCTCCCTAGGGTAAAGATACCTGCCATTCACCATCCCTCATGATTTTGTAAACCTCTGTAAACTCACCCTTCAACCTCCTGCAATCCAGTGGAGAGAGTCCCAGTCTATCCAGCATCTCCTTATAGCTAAATCTTCTGAATCCCCTCCAACTTAATATCTTTCCTATAACAAAGTGACCAGAACAGGACACAGTACTCCAGTACTCTTCACCAGTGTCCAGTACAACCTCATTGTAACATTTCAACTCCTTCATTCAAAGGTCCGAGCAATGGAGGCAAGCAATGCTTCCTTAACCATCCTCTGTGTATCCTGCCACTGCCCTGTTAACTGTGATCCTAGCCCCTTCTGGTTTGTGTGACCCAGGTGAGGAACAGGGCAGGAGCCACCAATGGTAGAGGTATGGCCACAGGAACACCACCCCTGTCCTCACCTCCAACCTCACCAACCCCAGGTTCAAGTGAAGTCTTCATCAACCATGTACCTAGTGAATGTAGTTCCCATATGTACTTGTGTAGAATTCGAATTTTTTAGACTATTTCGTAAGTTAAATTTATGTGATTAACTATTACATGGATAGTACAATTGAGGGGCTGAAATTCATGCTTCAGTCTAAAGTACGTTATCATTAGTAGAAACTAAATTGACCTCTGAACAAATAAAGAAGAAAACACACAACGAATTACAGTACTGTTAATTATCAGGTAAAGACAATAGAAAGGAAAATGAATAACTGATAGTAACCTTTTATTTGTATGTACAAAAAATTAGACATGTTTAATACAATATTCAAACCCTTTTTTTCCTCCAATTGTGGCTGCTTGCTGGCTTTACCTCTGTTGGCACACTTTTGTTGTGGCACTGTCTAAAGTTGATTCAATGTCCGTCTCTAGTTTCTCACAAGTTTGTCCGAAACACGAAGTTCTCATGCTGCTACACAGTTATTTGCCTTCTCTGCAGCTTTAATAACTTTCACTTTAAACGCTGCTGAATATGTTTTTTTTTCTAGAGGGCATTTTTACACAAATGATCAAGAAATTTCAAAACCTCAACTAGGTATATGACTGAGGCAACATACTGTGGAGCTGGAGGAACACAGCAGGCCAGGCAGCATCAAAGGAAGCAGGAAAGTTGACGTTTCGGGTTGGGAA
>JAHRHZ010000069.1:2186710-2209219 GCA_024137785.1 Ginglymostoma cirratum | reverse complement strand
CTCCGTTACATTGATGACTGCATCGGCGCCGCCTCGTGCTCCCACGAGGAGCTCGAACAGTTCATCCAATGTAACGGAGAAAGAGGTGGGGTTTAGGGCCAGTGTAGGTGCGGAAGAGGGATTGTTCCACAAAGAGGCAGGCATAGCTTGGGCCCATGCGGGTACCCATGGCCACCCCCTTTGTCTGTAGGAAGTGGGAGGAATTGAAAGAAAAGTTGTTGAGGGTGAGGACGAGTTCGGCTAGGCGGATGAGGGTGTCGGTGGAGGGGGATTGGTCCGTTCTGCGGGACAGGAAGAAGCGGAGGGCCTTTAGGCCATCAGCATGGGGAATACAGGTATATAGGGACTGGACGTCCATTGTAAAAATGAGGTGTTGGTGACCTGGGAATTCGAAGTTCTGGAGGAGGTGGAGGGCGTGGGTGGTGTCACGGACGTAGGTAGGGAGTTCCTGGACCAAGGGGGTGAAACCTCACGCCCCGTTCCCGCAACAATAACCAAAAAAGAATCCCCCTCGTCCTCACATACCACCCCACCAACCTCCGGATCCAACGCATCATCCTCCGACACTTCCGCCATCTGCAGTCAGACCCCACCACCAAAGACATCTTTCCCTCCCCACCCTTATCTGCCTTCCGGAGGGACCACTCCCTGCGCGACTCCCTTGTCCGCTCCACACTCCCCTCCAGCCCCACCACACCCGGCACTTTTCCTTGTAACCGCAGGAAGTGCTACACCTGCCCCCACACCTCCTCCCTCACCCCAATCCCAGGCCCCAAGAAGACTTTCCACATCAGGCAGAGGTTCACCTGCACATCTGCCAATGTGGTATACTGCATCCGCTGTACCCGTTGTGGCTTCCTCTACATTGGGGAAACCAAGCGGAGGCTTGGGGACCACTTTGCAGAACACCTGCGCTCAGTTCGCAACAAACAACAGTCGCGAACCATTTCAACTCCCCCTCCCATTCCTCAGATGACATGTCCATACTTGGCCTCCTACAATGCCACAGTGATGCCACCCGAAGGCTGCAGGAACAGCAAATCATATTAAGCCTGGGAACCCTGCAGCCCAATGGCATCAATGTGGATTTCACAAGCTTCAAAATCTCCCCTCCCCCAACCGCATCCCAAAACCAGCCCAGCTCATCTCTACCTCCCTAACCTGTTTTTCCTCTCACCCCAAGCCACACCCCCATCTCCTATCTACTAACATCATCCCGCCCCCTTGACCTGTCCGTCCTCCCTGGACTGACCTATCTCCTCCCTACCCCCCTACCTACACTCACCTTTACTGGCTCCATCCCCGCCTCTTCGACTTGTCTGCCTCCTCTCCACCTATCCTCTCCTCTATCCATCCTCTATCCGCCTACCCCCTCTCCCTATTTATTTCAGAACCCTCTTCCCCTCCCCCATTTCTGATGCACAGTGGATTAGCTGGTGTGCTCACTGTGGTTTACTCTTGAGAAACAGAAGACATTCACTTGAAAGAAGAGACGTGTAGGATGGAAAAGCTTGACTTTAAAACAAAGGGTTCAATAGGTGATCTTGAGGGTGAGACTAAAACTGATACAGATGGAGACATAGATTAAACAAAGAAATCAGACACACAATGCTACGAAATATCGATTGGTTTCCTTTCTCTTCAGAACTCTGCTGGTAAAATAACGTTCTTGTGTCTCAGGATTCCTGCCTGTTCTCATGCACCTCATGGTCTGTAACAATCTGCCCTGAAAGTTTGGATTATTTCACCTTGTAGAACATTGCGAAACATTTTGCACGTGGCCCAGGAGTGAGGTTCTCCAAGTTTAGGTAGTTAGCTGCCTGACAACTATAAAACTGACGAGCTCCTCACTGATTTCTGCATTAGCCAGCAGCATTCAAGAGACAATAGGTTGGAGAGAACAATACAAAAACAGTTTTCTATGTTCCTGATGTATCGAGACCTCTAGACTGCTCACATAGCAACTTCATGAAGACTCATGATACAACATCCCCTGCCCTACTGCTCACTTGAGAACTCAGGGAGTCGTCCGACCACTCAAGTTTGTTCGGAGTATTCACTTAGATTCCAGGAGATCTGTACCTCTGTTTGTGGGCTGCTGTTCCACCTTGGATTGATCTACTTACTGTCAGGTGTACCGAAATACAGCGAAAAGCTTTGTTTACGAGCGGATCAGGCAGATCACAGTAAGCCAAGGATATACGGATCAAAAAGACTTAGAGGTTACATTGCACAGGGCATGCGCTAGGCGAGATCAACATTAGCAAGATATGGTTTACAAATTTCGAATTTAAGTGGAATGGTTATAAGAACTGTTAAGAGTTAGATCTGCTATGGGGAGCTCGCAAGGAGTCCGTAACCTATCAAAAATTAATTGATCCATGTTGGAAATTACAGTTCGGTGGCAGTCACATCCTGCTGCTTGGTAACTTCCTCCCTGCTTGAAAGAGGAAGAGTTGGCTCAATGATCAACACTACTGCTTCCCGGCGCTAGGGACCTGGGTTCGATTCCACCCTCGGGTGACTGTGTGGAGTTCGCACATTCTCCCCTCGTCTGCATGGGTTTCCTCCAGGTGCTCCAGTTTCCTCCCACAGTGCAGGTTAGGTGGATTGGCCATGCTAAATTGCCTGTAGTGTCCAGGCATTTGCAGGCTGGGTGGATTTTCTGTGGAAAATGCAAGGTTATCAGTTAAGGGGTGGAAGCATGGGCTGAATGGCCTGCTTTCACACTGTGTGGATTCTGTGTTTTGTGCAGTTTTTATTTTAATTTCAATCACTCTGTCCATTCCTAACTGTACAACATGTTGATTTTGATAGAATGTTTCCAAATGTCCATAAAATTCAGCTCCGTGGAATATTCCCATGGATAATCTCTACAATGCTCTCAATTGTGCTGTGAGCATAGTTTGAATTCTTTAAGAGTCTTAAGTAATGAGAAGTTCCATGAATAATTCATTGAGCCCTGCCCCATTAACAAACTGAAATTCCTTCATTCTTTAGTAATGGAAATGTAACACAAGCTGCATTAAGGGTATTTAGTCCTGAATACAACACAGGCTCCTTAAAGGAGACGTGGACAACAAAGAACATAAGAGCTAGGAGCAGAAGTAGGCCATTCAGCCCCTTCAGGGGCCATCTAATGCGATCATGGCTAATTTCACCTCGGCCTCAACTCCACTTCCCCTGCCCACTCTCCATAACCCTTCAAGCCACTACTAATTAAAATCTGTTCGTCTCTCCCTTAAATTTATTCAGAGTCCTGCACCCTGGTTAGTGAATTCCACTTTGAGAGAAGTAATGTCTCCTCATCTTGCTTCAAATCTGCCACCCCCTTACCCTGATACCACAACCTCTCATTCTAGTTTGCCCTTGCTTGAGGAAACATTCTTTCTATGTCTACTTTGCCAATCTCCTTTAACATTTTACAGACCTGTATTAAATCTCTTCTAATTCTTCTAAACCCCAGAGAGTATCAGCCTAAACTGCTCAATCCATCCTCCGAAGACAAAGCCCCTCAACTCAGGAGTTAACGGAGTGAACTTTGTCTGAACTGCTTCAGGTAAGGTGACTCACTTGAAGGAGGAGCAGGATGTCCTACTCTTTTGGAGCAGTTTGCCAAGACTAGATTTCCTGTAGTGGTATCTAATCACCGGGTTACTGGCTGGAAAGAAAAGGAATACAACAGCTCTGCACTTTCAATTGACCCATTTCTTTGAGCCCCCTTGATCGTTGACGTTGGTCAGTTAACGAGGCATTTCTTGGTGTCAGGAGTTTGATCTTCACCTTGTTTCAGGCTGGATGTGACCTGAGGTCACATGACCCAAACATTCAGGTGGCTTCGGCACTGCCTGGGACTTCCTTTGGAAACTGTTTTCATCAGCTTGAGTCTGGGTCTCCTTGAGGCAGCTTCCGTCAGTCTGTGACTCCATGCGGCATTTGCTTCGGCATCGTGGTGTGTCCGGCCTGGGATTCCGACGGGGGTTGGGGGGTGGTCCTTGAACCCAGAGCCGTGAAATGGACTAAGTGGACTTTGCCTTAAATTTTCTTTTTTATTTAATTTTTTTTCTTCGTTATATTGAGGTGGAAGCAGTGTTTTTCTGGAAGTTATGTTTATTTATTTATCTAATCCATTACTATGATTTTGTACTTTTCAATTTCTCCAATGCTGGATTTCCTTAAAAATTTTTCTAATTTTTTTTTGTTTTCCTGTGAATTTGTGCTTGAGAACCGGTACCTTTGTACCTAAGATGGCAGCATACGTGGTAACTTTAAACTTTTCACGGTACTTGTGAGCATATGTGACAGCAAAGCTAATTCAAATCCAATCAGCAGCGTTTTGGACTGGCGTCTCTCGCTCCTAGCCCTCTCATTGAAGCTTCCATCACATGCCTTCCCACAAATTCGGCCTTCTCAACATTCCCCACGTGTGTTTGCTTAAAATATTTAAATTTGCTAAACTTAACAATACCATCAACAAACCTTCGATCCTTGTACGTTTGGATATTTTTCCTGCAGTTGCCTTTTTCTTGAATGTTTGTCCCCTCTGTAACTGAGGCGTTGCTTGAGCCACTGGATTGTTTCTTGTGACGTGTTGCGTGTTTACAGCTCCCGTGTGCTGGACTGTAAAATTGCTATTACAGATTGAGCTCCAGTGGAGAGCCGTGCGCATACATCTGGAAGAAACAGATGTTACAGATTCGAGGCAATGCTCCAATATGAATGTCACCCACCAAGGGGATTTTCAAGTGAATTCTGCTTGCTTAAAGTGCCATTAAAGGGAAACTCTTCAGTTAATTTGTCCCAGGTCCTCAACATTAGAAAGCAGGAAATGTACGCAATTACTGATATCTATATCCAGCTTTATGTTATGCTCTGAAGAAGAGTCTTACTGAACTTAACGTTAACTGTTTCTTTTTCCACAGATGCTGCCTGACCTGCCTTTTCAGATTTCAGTTTAGCTGGTCAACTTCATACTGTGAGAGAGACATAGGGGAGCCAGCTGAAACTGGGATGAAGGGGAGTGCATCAGCTCATTCATCATGAAATCCTTGATCCCTCTTCAATCCATTTCCAAAGCAGCCAAAAGGTAAAGGGGCAAGAGTAAATTTGGTCCTTTAGTGATTTACCTGCTTGCAGGCAATTCCTGTGCACATCAGCGCCAGGGCTAGAGTGAGTTGGCTCTTTTATGGATCAACCCTGCAAACGCTTTCAGGAGAACATCGCTTTTACTGTAACCGAATAATTAACGTGGTGTGTGAGCTCTCTACAATTGCTCAGCGTGAGGTAAATTTACATCCTCCTTCCTGGTAAGGGGTCTACACGACCTGCCTGGCCCAACATGAGAGAGGAAAACTACTTGGTATTTTCTTG
This sequence comes from Ginglymostoma cirratum, assembly GCA_024137785.1. Taxonomy (NCBI): domain Eukaryota; kingdom Metazoa; phylum Chordata; class Chondrichthyes; order Orectolobiformes; family Ginglymostomatidae; genus Ginglymostoma; species Ginglymostoma cirratum. The sequence goes on along the minus strand of JAHRHZ010000069.1, from coordinate 2,203,849 downwards.
AGAAGAGCCTTAACCAAGATGTAGTTTATAGTGTGATAACGCGTTATACTAATCTGTTGGACTTTGTGGTTGGATGAGATTATGATTGTAAATGGTCCAGCATCAAAGTTGTCCAAATACTGGTCCAGGTCACACCATGTTTGACTAACCATGTCAGGGGAAACCAGAAGAAGATTTCATTGGGCTGCCTAGACTCGTTTTGGAACCCGAACAGAAGAAAGAATCTCCTGAAGTTACCTCCAGTGGCATAAAAGAAATGTCTCACATGGCCTGTTAGAAACAGTAAGCAAGATGTGACAAGTGTTCAACCAAATTTAAAGAAAGGGGAACCAGGACTGTGCTGATTGACTTTACCAGTGTCACATCGAATGTTGGTCACACCAGGTGACCGAGAACACCCATCCTGAGTGCTGACAGCATTTTAATATCAGAAAGGGTTTAGTAGTTGTGGCAGAAGATGCATGTTGGAATGGATCTCTCAGGCACAGCAAGGGCTCAGTTCAGTGGTGTGGCGGACTTTTTAGAAGAGATTGAAGTCCCCATATCACACTGTGAAATCTGCCATTACACAGGACTGTCACGTTTGATAACCACTTCTGTCGCCCTGCCTGTCAGATCTGGAGCTAACACTCCAGTTTATGAAGCAAAGCAAGTGTGGAAAATAGGAATGAGCACTTAGAACCCTTTCCAGAGTTTACCCATTGACTATCTTCAGACAGCAGGACAGTGAAAAGCAGTGGCAGAGATAGAATTGAGAGGGCTGCCAATTTTTCAGTAACGCAACCGAGAGTCTAAAGCAAAAACGATGCATCATTGGTCAAAAAACCATTAAGGGGGCTAAGCTGCCTATGGAGACGTACCAGTATCCACATGTTCAGGACCTCATCAGGAAGAGGAAGCTGGTTTACACACCCAGGGTGCTTCAAGAATTTGATTTGACAGAGCAGCTGTATTCCATGATGGACATTCACTGGATTGGGGGTCCTCAGGACCCTGTGCAGGGAATCCAGGGGATTAAGGGTCCTCCAGATAAGGTAATGGACCAACAATAAGGCCTACAAGAAATGATCTTCAGGAGAGAAAAGACGGAGAAACAATCCACAGATCAGAGCTAGGCTCCCCAGTCCTCAGGCAGGAAACCTGCTATTCTTCCAAATCTGACCAGAGACTGTCTTCAGGAAAAGAATATGTGCAACAGAGTCATGGGGGAGGGCTGGGGTAGTGCTCAATGTAGTGTAGTAATGTGTATGATTGTATAATGGATTAACAGTGGAGGCAAAAGCTTGGGGCTAGGTGTTGCAGAAGGTAAATGTTCTGAAGGGGTTAAAATTCATGTTATATTGGCTCCACCCATTTTACGGATGGTGCGTATAGGTTGTGGCGGAGGCTAGGAGTTTTCCTCTAGCTTTTGGACAGAGCAGATGTATCCATAGCTCCCTAAGGTTCTAGTCATTTTGACTGACCAAATGCAGTTATACTTACTGTTTCTGTGCAATAAGCCTTCTTGCTATCTCAGAACAGTACCTCTTCCGTGGAGGCTCCATGGTAGTGTATACTCCATCACTAATCACCAGGTAGGCCCCAAGACATAGCAAAAATAGAGGAAGACGAGTGGCAGCAAGGAAACAGCTTTTGCCCAGTACCATGTGATAGTAGAGCTGGCAGATGCCACAAGGTACCAGGAGTATCTGGAGAAAGGCCGCAGATATGACAGAGCCGATGTGGAAGGCTCAAAAACATTTGGACTTGCTCCTTCCAGCTCCTGAGCTCCCACCGAGCCCTTTTTTGATGTCATCATAGTGAGTGCTGCTTAAGGCACTCTTCAGGCTGTTACACAACACTCAACTCCGGTATACATTCTCCTTGATGGCAGAATGCTAGCCGCACCATTATTCCTGATAAAACATTGCAGAAGCAATGAATGAGTGGATTTTATAGAGTTTGGCATCGTAACGTGGAATATCTCAGACAGGTGATCCATCGTCAGGCTGCTGCATCTTACAGGCCCCCACCACCTCACTAAACCCTCGATTTTAAAACACGCTGACAGGGGGCCTTAAAAATTCCACCCTTGCAGGGGTTGTAATTAACATAGGAAACAGGTTACTGCCAGTGGGACTCGTCAGTGTACAATGGGACAACGATCAGCTAATGATCCAGATGCTCAAACAGCTCTCAGTCCACATTACAGGCTCAACTTCATAATGGGCCAGAATCAGGGAACCACAAGCCTTCATTCAGCTGTCTGCCATGCCGTTTCTGGTCAGTAGAGGTCCCCAGTGTAGTGTCCTATCCAGTTGCCGCTGGGGCCGCACCAAGAGTTCCCATGGTCCTGGGGCCAAGAACGTTCAATGAGCTGTGTTTAGAGGGTCCTTCCACAAGACTTCCGTGTGTGGGGGGTTGGGGCAGAAGTCAACTTTGGCTGGCAACAGAGGTCCTTCTGCGGAGGAGGGGTTGTGGTTCTGAGTGATTCGAGGCTGAATAAAGGCCTGGGAAAGGGAGTGGAGGTTTGGGGATCTGGGGGAGGGGGGGGTGGGGAACGATCACAGTTGTCAGGATGTGGGGAGCCAGAGGCCTGAGGAGGGGCAGGTTGGAGTGGGGCTGAGCAAGAGAAGATCGTCTGATGTAATAGTTGCCCAGATGTCACCCTGGAGGGCGTTGCTGGTGCCTACGAACAAAAGCAGGCTATTCGGCCCTTCAAGCCTGCTCTTGTCATTGGAGACAATCATGGCTGACCCTCTATCTCAATGTCGTATTTCGGCTTTTCTCCATGCTTTTAAAATCTACAACTGTATCAATGCTGAACTTCTTATTTCTTTATCTTTACCCTAAGAAGTTGTATTGAAGAATCTGTATCTTTGTACTTAAGATGGCACCGAAAGTGGCGACTTGTAAACTTTTTGCTGTACTCGTGAGTCATATGACAATAAAGCTAATTCAATTCATCTCATTCTTGAAATTACTATAGTAATGGAGAATAATTCTCTAAGAATAACAATAAAAATCAGTCCGCCCATCCACCCCTTGCTGTTCAAGATGGAAGTGAGTGGGTCAACGTGAGTGGATTCTGAATTTTAAAAGTTTAAATCACCCCTCCCCACATATAAAATGTAGCCCTATGCTCCCCCCACCCCGACAATCAGCACGAGAAAAGGTACAAGACACAGTGTCACCCCCGGGAATGCAGGAATGTCACTGGGAGCTTAGCCCACACTTACTGCAGGGAAGACTTTGACTTGGAAATTGTCATTGCAAATGACAGACAGACCTGGGTCAAGCTTCTCTTAGCACGGCCAGGAACCCTGCACTTTTAATTTGATCGCTTTGTTCAGTTGTGCGTGATATCTGTCTGCCAATTGGCCTTTGATCTTCAAGGATCAAAGGGGATCTGAGTAATGAACAGAAAGTGAATCTCTTCCTGCACCTTGGCCAATGTTCCAGCTTCCGTGCTACAGACACTCACTTAGCATTCACTGTTACTGGGAAAAGGAATGCAACAAGATTCAGAACCAAAGTGATGTAAAATAAATGTGGTGAAATGGTGTAGTCTGCTTCAAAAGCCGTGTGTTTTTCCTTAGGAAGAACACACAAGGATGAGTGGTAAAAAGTCAGTTTCTCTGGCTGTTTTGGAGTGGGGTTGATCTGATCTGATTTGGTATGGTCACATGTACCTAAGTACAGTGAAAAGTTTTGTTTTGTGAGCAGTACAGGCAGGTCATAGCAAACAAGGACATACAGATCATAGAGTGTTCAGACAGAGCAAGGCACATAGGTTATACTGCACAGGAGGTGTACAAAGCATGATCAACATTAGCAAGATTCAACATCATTTGAAGTTAAGAGAGTCCATTCATCAGTCTAATAACGGCAGGGAAGAAGCTGTTCTTGAACCTGTGGGTGCATGTGGTCAGACTTCTGTGTCTTCTGCCTGACGGAAGAGGTTGGAAGACAGCATTACTGGAGGGAGAGGGATCTTTGATGATGTTGGCAGCCTTTTCATGGCAACGAGAGGTATAAATGGAGTCCATGGGTGGGAGGTTGGCTTCCGTGATAGTCTGGGCTGTGCACACAGCCTTCTGTAGTTTCTTACGGTCCTGGGCAGAGCAGTTGCTATACCAGGCTGTTATGCACCCAGACAGTATGCTTTCAATGGTGCGTCTGTAAAAGTTGGTGAGGGTCCTTATGGACATGCCAAATTTCCCAAGCAGTATGTTGTTGAGTCTTCTTGACTGTCACATCTTACCTGGGAGGCCCAGGACGGATTGTTGGTTATTGTCACTCCTAGGAGCTTGACACTGTTGACCCTCTTCACCTCAGCTCCGTTAATGTAGATAGGGAGATGTCCTCCTCTTCCTGAAGCCAATACTCAGTTGTTTTGCCGACATTTGAGAGAAAGATTGTTATCATCGCACCACAATACCAAGCGCTCTGACTCCTTCCTGTATTCTGACCCATCATGGTTTGGTATCCGGCCTACCACGGTGGTGTCGTCAGTGAACTTGTGGATGGCATTTGTTCAGAATTTGACAACAGAATCACGGGTGTACAGGGAGTATGATCGGGGGCTGAGGACGCATCCTTGGGGGCTCCAGTGTTGAGGGTTATCGTGGAGGAGGTGCAGTTACCCATCCTCACACATTGTGGTCTGTGGGTCGGGAAGGTGAGGATCCAATTGGAGAGGGTGGAGCTGAGAACAAGGTCTCAGAGTTTTGAGATCAGTCTGGAGGGGATAATAGTGTTGAAGACAGAGCTGTAGGCGATGAGCAGGAGTCTGACAAAGGTCCAGATGTTCCAGGGATGAGTGCAGGGCTAGGGAAATGCATCTGCTGTGGACCTGTTGTGCTGGTAGGCAAATTGTAGGGGATCGAGGCAGGCTGGGAGACGAGAGTTAACATGGGCCATAAAAACTGAAAGAACTGCGGATGCTGTAAATCAGCAACAAAAACAAAATTGCTGGAAAAGCTCAGCAGGTCTGGTAGCATCTGTGAAGGAAAAAACAGAGTTAACGTTTCGGGTCTGGTGACCCTTCCTCAGAACTGATGGTGGCTGGGAAAACGTCAGTTTATACGCAGAAAATAGAGAGGTGGGTGGGGTAGGGAGTAAACGATAGGATAGAGCCCAAAGAGAGAGAAAGACAGTTGGTCAGACAGAGGAGTTGCTAACGATCAGGCTGGGAGGGTGAATAGTTGTTAATGGGGACTGTTAGTGACTAATAACAGGGGGTATGTAGTGGCAGGCGATGTGGTAACAAGGCCTGGTGTGTGGGGTGGGGGGCTGGGACATGAGAGAGTTTAGGCCCCAAAATTATTGAACTCAATATTGAGTCCAGAGGGCTGTAGGGTTCCCAAGCGGAAAGTGAGGTGTTGTTCCTCCAGCTTGTGCTGGAACACTGTAGCAAGCCCAGAGACAGAGATGTTGGCCGGGGAGCAGGATGGTCTAGGTTGTCTTATGTAGACTGCTCTCAGGTTGATGGAGGTGAATTTGCGTTGCAGGCAGTAGGGACAGCACTTCACTGTTAGATATTCTAGGTCCAGGGAGCAGTGGCTCACCGGGGTCACCATGTCTGACCACCGGGGGGTGTTGACTAGGAGGCATACCCCATCCTCCATTGCCTTACCCGAGGATGCTGTGTGGTCCGTGTGACGTATGGGGAACCCCTCAGCTTGCAAGGCACAGTCAGGGATAGTGGGAGCGAGTCCCGTCTCCATAAAACGGAGCGCACAGCAGTCTCTGAGTTCACTCTGGAAAGTAAGTCTAGTTCTGAGTTCGTCCATTTTATTTTTAAGGGCTTGGACGTTTGCCAGAGGTATGCTGGGGAGCGGGGACTTGAAACCGCGTTGTTTCAGGCTCACCTGCAAGGCCAGAGCGCCTTCCCCATTTTCTGGTAGGCTTCCTGCAAATGGACGGTCCCAGGTGTCGGTGGTGTGAGTCTGTCTGCTCCAGAAGCCAAGTGAGTTGGGTTGGGTCTTGGGCTGTTCAGGTCTTCTCGGAGTCGAGAAGCTTCTAGGGATTGGTTTCATTCCAGATCAAGACGGGCCACCACACGGGTGAGGTCACTCCTGGGTCAGATTTGAGGCCTTGGTCCCAGGTATCCTTGTGGGGCCTGCGGAATGCCGGCGGGCTTACCCTGGACCTGCAAATCCAGCATCGGCCTGAATGTTCACAGGATCTTCAGACCTGCAAGCAGATTTAAAAGAACGTTATTGCAGGCTTAGATTTTGGATTTAAAAGTGCAAAACAGCGGTAGAAATGTGAGAATCAGATCTGCTGTAGAGTGCTTGCAAAGAGGTGCCCAGTGTCGGCGCCATCTTGAATCCATCTTCATTGCTGTTGTGCGTATCAGCCAGGGTTCATATGTTGTTAGCATGCTTTAATGATCCCACTCGAAGACCTAGCGTTTAGTTACTCCTGTGTTGCGGGTAAAGACTGTCTTTCCCTCTGAATGCTGCAAACAAGTTTAAAAGGAAGTAAGACAACTGAATGACCCTCCCTGAATGTTGGAACTGGGTCCTGGTGCAAGGTCTAATTTTGGGACATAGGAAGCAACCTGTTTACAAGATGTGGGTATCGTTGACTAAATCTGCACGTATTGCCCATGTCTATTCATTGCTGTTTCAGAGTCGGTAAACTAACTTATTGAACTGCTGCATTCCACCTCATGTAGAGGCACCCACAGTGCTGTTAGGAACAGAGCTCTACAGTATCGGAACCCAGCATCACTGAAGGAACTGAGGTACGTTTCCAAGTCAGGATGGTAAGTGACTTGGAGGGGAACATGGTGGTGTTCACGAGTGTACGTTGCCCCCGTCCTTCTAGATGGTAGAGGTTATGGTTTGGATGGTGCTGTCCAAGAAGCCTTGGTGAATTTCTGTAGTGGGCTTGTAGATAGTACACGCTGCTGCTACTAAGTGCCAGTGTTGGACTGGATGCTTGTGGATGTGGTGCCAATCAAGTGGGCTGCTATGTCCTGGATGGTGTCAGGCTTCTTCAGTGTTGTTGGGGCTGCACCCATCCAGGCAAGTGGGGAGTATTCCATCACCCTCCTGACTTGTGCCTTGTAGATGGTGGACAGGCTTTGGAGAGTCAAGAGGTGAGTTACTCATCACAGTATTCCTAGCCTCTGACCTGCTCTTGTAGGCATGGTACGTATACGTCTAGTCCAGGTTCTGATCGACAGTAATCTCCAGGATGTTGATAGTAAGAAATCAAGTGATGCCATTGAACTACTTGTATCCTTTATGTGCTTCTGCTACAGAGGTGATTCAGCTGGACAGGGCTATCCAGATCAGAGAGGTGAGGCAGAATATACTTAGGGCACCTAGCCCTTCCCCACTAAGGGGAGAATGAGTGGTTTCTAAAGAGGGCTGCTCCATCACAGGCACTGAAAGGCACCACTGCCTCTTCCACATGTTAGATAACCATCTGCGAGGGATTGCTGCTTCCGTGTATACCATGACAAGAGGTTTCTAGGTAATATAATGCTGCTCTTGGTACCATTCACTGGTCACCAAACGCCTTGGGGGGTGTACTGGAAAGGTCTTCAGGATCCTGGAGCCACCTTGTGATGATGTCATGGTGTTACATGTCCCTGAGTATAAATAGCACAGTGTGGGCAGATTGAAGGCACTCTAGAATGAGAGAAAGTCTCGAAGATGTACCAAAAGAAGGTAAGTGTGTCTTTAACCTGTGTAATTGTGAGGTTAGCACCTCATGTGGCTATCATATACCAATATCAATGTAAAGTGAATAGTATTCCTTTGAAGTCTAACTCTGAAGACAGTTCTTGACTTTGTCATCTCCTCAGCCAGTCTGTCTCAAACCCAAACTTAGAAACACAGATCTTTCTCTGAGAGGGGAGTGAATCTGTGGAATTCTTTACCGCAGAGGCTAAAGAGGCTTGGCCGTTAAGTATATTCAAGACTGAGAGACATCTTCAATCAGGAAGGGAATCAAAGGTTATGGGGAGAAGGTGGCGAAGTGGAGGTGTTGAGGATTATCAGAGCAACCAGAATCTCATTGAATGGCAGCGTGGACTGAAAGGCGGTATGTCCATCTGTGTTACGGAAGCCACCTGTACATGGTAAGTCAGCAGGGAGAAAACAGTCACTCAGCAGCTTCCACAGACATCTTAGAGTGAAACCCTGACCCAGTGGCCAGGAAACTTAAGACGGCTTTGGGATCTTCATTGGTGCTTGGTCCACCTGCCATTGAGATATTCCAGTTGGCACGTCTCCTCTGTCTGTTCAAGTATTTCCCAGGTTTCTAACAGGCTTTCACAGCAACCAACGTAACCAGAGACATAGAGAGTTTGCCTGTTTCACCTGACCCTTACTCAAGTCCAACATGGACTTTTCAACACAACGTCACGAACTAGCACTGCAAACAAAATTCATTAGTGGTGGAACGTTTTCATGACGTAAGAGTTCATTCTTTAATTTTTGATGATGCTGATAATTTTCCGTACACATAGATCACAAGCAGAAACAACCACAGAGAATCGCTATAGTGTGGGAGAAAGCCATTTGGCCCATCCTCCAAAGAGCACCCCACCCAGACTTATAACTGCACATTTCCCCTGGCCGGTCTACTAATGTGAGCATCTTTCGACTGTGGGAGGAAACACATGCAGACACAGGGAGAATGTGCAAACTCCACACAGATAGTCACCCGAGGGTAGATTCAAACCTGGGTCCCTGGCGCTGTGAGGCAGCAGTGCTAACCACTGAGCCACTGTGCCTCCCTTTAAAAGATGAAATGGTGGAGAAGCTTAGCGAATCTGGCAGCATCTGTGGCGTGAGAAACAGAGTTAATGGTTTGAGTCTGGTGTGAACTGGAAGGAAATAAATTCTTCTTTATATTTTTGATACAGGCAGAAGAGCATGGGGAAACGGTGCAAAAGACAAAAGGGTTGTTAATGTTGGTGAAAGAAGAATAAAAGATGGAAATTGGGGGTGAATTAAAGTGTGAAAGATTGGGAATGAGGTCCTGCCTACTGCGAGCAATGGAAACAAGACACAAACAATATAGGCAACGGGGGGAGAATGTAAGAAAAATGGAGAATAGACGTGATGCAATCAGTTTTGGAATTTGGTATCGAGTCCATCAGGCTGCAAGTGCCTGAATGGAAAATGAAGTGTTGTTTCTTAGGGCTTGCATTGTGCTTCACTCGAGTATTGCAACAGGCCCCAGGACAGAAATGTTAAGAGTGAGAGCAAGATAGTTTGTTGAAATGGCAAGCAACTGGAAGGTCAGGGTCATTGCTATGGACAGAGCAGAAGGTGTTCCACAAAGCAGTTGCCAATGTGAAGGTGACCACATTGTGAGCTATAAATGCAGATTGAAAAAAGTACAAGTGAAATGCTGCTTCACCTGGGAGAGTGTGTTTGGGAATAATCAGGCCCCAATTCAGTTTCGATATCAATAACAACATAAAGCAGTCCCCTGTAATGCCCAGACGAGACTCTTGAAATGGCTTTGATCCTGACATCATATGACCAAGGTGAGAGTTATAGCCACTGGACTGAAACTGACATTTGGCAGAGGGAGTGGGCCTATTTGCTTGGGAGATTGGCGGATGATCCAACACAAAGATCAGACCCAGAAAACTGTTCACAATGAATAATGACTGAACTCTGAACAAACCTCCAGTTCTCTGATGCTACGGTGAAATGTGGCCGTAGGAAATGTTAATAAGTACCGGTCTGCAGCCTTGACCCCTTCACTCCCTGATTCAGTGACACTTCAAAGCCCCTTTGGCTGTGCAGCCGTTATTAAAAATGAAGATTGTTCAGCAAACAGCAACTGCTCACACCTGGATTCACCGACTAATATTTCAACCAAACGCCCCGAGACTTAGCAAGAAATCCGACCTGGGCCAGGAGAGCTTGGGTTTCAGGAGGTGAGACTTCGATTGTGTCACATTTTAAAAAGAGTGTCACAGGCCACATGATCAGTTTTCACGCTGGCGGGCTCAGGAAGTTAATTGCGTGACATTGCTTTATCCTTCCTCTGTCAGCTGTATCTGAGGAGCACAGCCCCCACCCTGTGTCAGGGGGCTATGGGGTCATGTCTCTCCCCCACCCCATTCTAGAAAGATTAAGTACAAACATGAAGGCTGACACACCTTGTTAAAGTCTCTGAATGAGTTATAACCCTACAGTGAACCCTCTTCTAAGAATGCCCACCTTGAAGAAATTACCCTCCTCCCTCCGAAAAGACCTCAGTGGATCTCTCTCCCACTGCAACCCTCTGGTAATCTCTTCGGGCCTGAAACCGCTGGACCACATACTGAAGCAAACCAGTTGCTACAGCCACACTGCCTTTCTCAGGGCCTGCCTACAAAACCAGATCATCCCCAATGGACTGCAATCTACATTCAGGCTATTACCAATTTGGCCCTGACCGCGACGACCTCCATGTACACAACATCCACATCTTCCAAAAACGTTTCTTTCTGCGGCTCCTCAAACACGTGCCCTTAGCAATGCGCCGGTATCTCCTGCCCCTACAATCAAGCCCTACCCCAGCTCAGAGCCTCCCTCTCCCAGACCTGCAAAGGACCGCTCCTGTTTTTCATTCTTCACAGGATCCAAAATGTCAGTTTATGATTTTACTCCACTCCATTGGACATTAAAAGCTGTAAGTACACTAAACATACCGCTGCCTGCCATCAAACACAGGCTTCTTCCACCCCCCAAGTCCCCAACCCTCCCTAGGACCTTCCCCACAATGTGCCCACCGCTATTGACCATGTGGTCACCATCACATCACCTGACCTTATCACATTTGCCGACGCTGGTCGCATCATTTCCAGTACCGCAAACCATGGCTCTGCTACCGCCATCCACACCATGAACGCCACCCACACCGCGGACACTGCCCACACCGCGTATACGGCCTGCACCGTGGATACTGTCCACACCGTGGATACGGACCAAACCACGGATACCGCCCACACTACATATAAGGCCCACACCGTGTGTACGGCCCACACCGCGGATACCACCCACACCACGGGTACCGCCACTTCCGGCACCAGTACCGGGAGCGCTGCCTACATCGAGGACGCTGCTGCCGGTGCCAGCATCAAGGACAATGTCACTTCCGCCGACACCGCTCTGCCCACCGCCCCAACAGCCACAAGCTCTACAGTAAACACCAGCCCTCAGCCCTGCCAGGTCTACACCATCTCCTCCCCCGACCTCCCCTTCACTGAGGACGAAGGGTCAGTCCCTCAGTAAAGGACTCACCTTCATTCCCCTCCACCCGAACATCAACGAGTGCTGCTCATGGCTGGACGTTGAACAGTTTTTCTGCCGCCTCCGCCTCCACGCTTGCTTCTTTAACTGAGAGTCTAACCCCCCTCTACAGACCCCTTCTCCCACCTCCAACACCCCCCATCCTCCTGGACACCACCCCAAGGCCTCCTACACTCCCTCGAGCTCTTCATCTCCAACTGCCATTGAGACATGGATGGCCTCAACCTATCCAGCCCCTCACCTACTCCAACCTCTCCCCCACAGAACGTGCAGCCCTCCGCTCTAACCCTAACCTCACCATAAAACCTGCAGACAAGGGGGGGTGCAGTTGGTGCACTTACCTTTACATCGCTGAGGCCAGGACACCACCCACACCCTCCACCTCCTTCAAGACTTCCAATTACCTGGCCCCAAACACCTCATTTTCACTTCGGACGTCCAATCCCTGTACACATGCATTCCCCATGCAGACGGCCTAAAAGGCCTCCACTTCTTCCCCTCTCGCAGGCCTGACCAGTCCCCCTCCACCGACACCCTTATCCACCTAACCGCACTTGTCCTCACCCTCAACAACTTCTCTTTCAATTCCTCCCACTTCCTACAGACAAAGGGGGTGGCCATGGGTACCCACATGGGCCCAAGCTATGCCTGCCTCTTTGTAGGTTACGTGGAACAATCTCTCTTCCGTAGGTACGCTGGCCCTAAACCCCACCTCTTCCTCCATTACATTGATGACTGTATCGGCGCCGCCTCCTGCTCCCACTAGCAGCTTGAACAGTTCATCCATTTCACCAACACCTTCCACCCCAACCTTAAGTTCACCTGGACCATCTCTAATACCTCTCTGACCTTTCTGGACCTCTCTGTCTCCATCTCGGGTAACCATCTCGAAACTGATATCTATTTCAAGCCCACCGACTCCCACAGCTACCTAGAATACACCTCCCACCCACCTTCCTGCAAGAATGTGATCCCCTATTCCCAATTTCTGCATCTCTGCTGTGTCTGCTCCCGAGATGGGGCATTCCACTGCCGGATATCCCACATGTCCTCATTTTTGAAGGACTGTAACATTCCTCCTTTAGTGATCAAAAATGCCCTCGACCGCATCTCTTGCGTTTCACGCACCTCAGCCCTCACAACCCCTCCCCGCAATAAAAACAAAGACAGAATTCCCCTCGTCCTCATGTATCACCCCATTAACCTCCAGATTCAATGCATCATTCTCCGCCACTTCCGCACCTGCAATCTGGCCCCACTACCACGGATCTATTTCCCTCCCCACCCTTATGTGCCATCTGGAGGACCCGCTCTCTCTGTGACTCCCTCGTCTGCTCTACCCTCCCCACTAGCCCCACCACCCCCAGCACCTTTCCCTGCAACCACAGGAAGTGCTACACCTGCCCCTACACCTCCCCCCTCATCCCCATCCCAGGCCCCAAAAAAACCTTCCACATCAAACAGATGTTCACCTGCACATTTGCTAATGTGGTATATTGTATCCGCTGTTCCCGATGTGGCCTCCTGTACATCGGGGAAGCCAGGCGGAGGCTTAGAGACTGCTTTGTGGAACACCTATGCTCGGTTCGCTACAAAAGACAACACCTCCCAGTCGCGAACCATTTTAACTCCCCCTCCCACTCCCTGGGTGACATGTCCATCCTCGGCCTCCTCCAGTGTCACGACAACACCACCCGGAAACTGGAGGAGCAGCACCTCATCTTCCACCTTGGGAGCCTACAGCCCAATGGTCTTAATGTGGATTTTAGGAGCTTCAAAATCTCCCCATCCCCAGCCTCATCCCAAGACCAACCCTCCCTCTCACCCCCACCTCCTTGACCTGTCCATCTTCTCTCCCACCTATCCGCTCCTCCCACCTCACTGATCAATCCCCACCACTGCCCACCTGCACTCACTTATTACAATCCCACCTACCTTCCCTAGCGCAACCCTGTTTCTCTATTTATTTCAGACCCCCTTGCCCCCTCCCCCATTTCTGAAGAAGGGTCCCGACCCGAAATGTTGGCTTTCCTGCTCCTCTGATGCTGGCTGGCCTGCTGTGTTCCTCCAGCTCCACACTGTGTTATTTCTGACTCCAGCATCAGCAGTTATTACTATCTCTTGTTGAGGCAAGGCCCTGTTTCTGTCTTGGGGGTGATCATAGCAATCTTGTGGCATCATTCCGAAGACGACAAGGGAAGATTTCCTTGGTGTCCTGAGTAATATTTATCCCACACACACAACTGGTTATCCAGGTCAATGTCGCATGACATGCTGTGGGATCTTACTATGCAAAAATGGGTTGCAACATTTCTTGCATGGCAACAGGCAGATGCATGGTTGAGTGGAGAGTGTTTGGAGCAAGCTGTCGATAATTTCCTCAGCCTATGAAGGGGATAGGCAAGGTGGATTCAGGCCAATTGCTGACGACCAAGGATGTAGTTTTGGGACTTAAGGAGCAAGGTTAGGAGCCAGGCCAAATCTTTTCATTGACCAGGTAAGAACCTGTGACTTCATTAGCAAACCTGAAAGGAAAGACAGAATGTTCATTCATATAGCACCTTCCACAACTTCAGGGCCTGCTAAAGACTGCTACAGCCAATGAAATAGTTTTGATGTGTTAATCCCCTTTTGTAATATCGGTGATGCATTAGTGCAGTGTGCAGAGCAAGATCCCACAAATTGCAACATGATAATGACCAGATAATCTGTTACTAGTGAAAATGGTCATGTAGTAAATATTGGCCAGGACACCAGTGAGAATTCCCTGTTTTTCAAAGTGGGAGTCTCCACTTGTTGAAATCATACCTGGCACATAGGAAGATGGTCATAATTGTTGGAGGTTAGTCATCTCAGCTCCAGAATATCTCTGCAGGAGTTCCTCAGGGTAGCGTCCTAGGCCCAACCACCTTCAGCTGCTTCATTAATGACCTTCCCTCCATCGTAAAGTCAGAAGGACTCCTCAGATTCTGAAGCAGTCCATATCCAAATGCAGCAAGGTCTGGTCAATATCCAGGTCTGGGCAGACAAATGGTAAGTGACATTCTCACCACACAAACGCCAGGCAATGACCATCCCCAGTATGCGACAATCTAACCACCTTCCCATGACATTCAATTGTATTCCCATCATTGACTCCCCCACTACCAACAGCCTGGGGGTTACCATTGATGAAAAACACAAAAAAAAGGGTCAGACCTTGCAAATTACATGTCTATACCTCACCTCCTGACTCTCTTAAGCCTGTATACCATTTAAAATTTATCATAAAAGAGCATGATGGAACACCTGGATGGGGGCAGCTCCAACAACACTCAAGAAGCTTAACACCAACCAGGACAAAGCAGGTCCCTTGAGTGGCACCACATCCCTAACGTTGACTCCCTCCCCCACCGATTCTCAGTAGCAGTGTATCCAGTCTACGAGATGCACTGCAGCAACACAGCAAGACTCCAGCAACTTCTACTATCTGGAAGGACAAGGGCAGCAGATATATTGGGAATGCCAACTGCCTGCAAGTTGCCCTCCAAGACACTCGCCATCCTGACATCAGAATATATTGCCATTCCTTCAATGTTGCCGGATCCCAAACCTTGGACTCGCTTTCTAATAGCACTGTGGGTATTTGTACAATGCTGGGTCTGCAGTGGTTCATGCAGCAGGCACACAATGCTATCTTTGCCATTAGGGAGGCCAAATAAATGCGGGCTTAGCCACTGATGCCCCCCATCGTGAGAAAGACTAGAAAACAAAATGTTTTTACGATTCCTTTATGACCACATATGATCATGGGTTTTAGTTTAACGTCTCATCTGAAAACCCTGTATACAACCAGCAGGCCTGGGTAGGAATCAGACTTCAATGAGGGGCCTAGATCACAAATGTACAAAACACACATTATCGGCTTTGGTGTGGAATTCTAACACAAGATTGTACACGTTCACGGTGGGGAAATAAATATCTTTATAGTCCCATGAATCTCCACTGTCTCATGTTACTGAAATGAAGGGCTGGACTCTCTGTTACAGTCTGTATACGTAGCACAATGAAGGAAATTGTGCTTTCAATTCCCAAGGCTGGAAATAGTAGTAATGCAGTTTTTGAGGGGGGAAGAAAAGGTTGCAGATCTCTTCAAAGATAGTCATCTTATTGTGAAAGATTTTTTTTGATGTGACATGTCAGAATAGACCACAATTTAATGTGTCTATTGGAGGCACAAGTACTGAATCAGTCACTGAATTTGCTATTACAATAATGGGGTGGCACGGAGGCTGAGTGGTTAGCGCTGCTGCCTCACAGCGCCAGGGACCCGGGTTCGATTCCAGCCTTGGGCGACAGCCTGTGTGGAGTTTGCACGTTCTCCCTGTGTCCGTGTGGGTTTCCTCCGGGTGCTCTGGTTTCTTCTCTCTGCCTGAAGGCGTGCAGGCTAAGTGGATTAGCTTTGGGAAATGCACGGGCGTGGGGCAGGGGTTTGGACCTGGGTGGGATGATCTTCAGAGGGTCAGTGTGGACTTGATGGGCTGAAGCAATATTCTTCTAACTAGCTGCCTGGCAGACAGCCTCCTGAAGCTATTGAAACCCAAGCAGTGCCACAGGGAGAAAGCATGTGCTACGTTCAGTAATAGAAATCACAAGACACCAGGTAAGGTTTATTTGGAAAACACATAAGCTTTCAGATTCTTACTCCTTCTTCAGCTGTTAGGAGTAAGACTCCGAAAGCTTGTGTTATCAAATAAACCCATTGGGCTATAACCTGACATTGTGTGATTTCTGACCTTGTCCACCCCAGTCCAACACTGGCACCTCCACATTGTGACATTAAATAATGTTTAACATCAGCCTGGCCAAATATTTGACAGCAATAAATTTAGCTGCTTCATCAAAGATCTTCCCTCCATTATAAGGCTGGATGTGTTCACCAATGAATGCACAATGGTCGGCACCACTTGCAACTCCTTGGATAGGGAAACAGAAACGGTTCGACACTGGGGCACACCGTCTGGTAATAATGTGATGGGACACACATGTTAGAGCAGGGCTCGTTGAAAGACAGCAAAACGTGACAGAGAATAACACAGAGAGAGTGAGGGAGGAGAATGGCAGCCACAGAGGAATTCAGTGAATGATTTAGGTCATAGAAAGAGGGAGAGTGGATGAATTAGGAAGAAACAAAAGGTTAGAGAGTAATAGACAATGGCTAGAGGGGGTAAAGGGAAGGTGACTAAATTAGGCAGTAATAAAGGGAGTTTGTGATTCAGTTAGCGAGAAACACAGACTGATAGGGAGAGTGACTGAGAGAGGAAAACAGGAATTAATTGAAACATAAAGTAAATGAAAACTTTTGAGTTTGTTTCTAGAACAGCAGGAACCTGTGAGCTGCTGAATGGGCCATCGTCAGTAACTGTGAGAAGCATTGATTTGTGTTATTTTGCCAACACAACCTGGCAGATGGTTGTAACCCTGACAACAAGAGGTAGTGAGAACCTGCAGACCCCTGCCCTGCAGCGTGATGTGTTTTCTCTGGGGCATACTGAGGTGCCAGAAGGTTTGAATGAAAATTTCTTTCGTCCTTTTGAAAGACGAATTGCAACAGCTGATCGATTGGTGGAAGAAGTAAACAGAGCTGTGTGGATCGATCATCCTGCAGGTTCAGTGCTGTTCACTCACCTGTACTCTGTACATCTGGGGGAATCACAGAGACAGGGTCATATTCACATTATTAGGAGCTCAGTCAGTCAGTGGTAACAGTGACAGTCAGTCTCACGTTGACAGTGATGGTAGGAACTGCAGATGCTGGAGAATCTGAGATAACAAGGTGTAGAGCTGGATGAACGCAGCAGGCCAAGCAGCATCAGAGGAGCAGGAAAGCTAACATTTCGGG
>JAHRHZ010000069.1:2165285-2186310 GCA_024137785.1 Ginglymostoma cirratum | reverse complement strand
GGCAGCTTTCCTGCTCCTCTGATGCTGCTTGGCCTGCTGTGTTCATCCAGCTGTACGCCTTGTTATCTCACGTTGACAGTGTTTATTTGCATTTTAAAAAGTAGTTAAATAGTCCTAAATGTATACCACCAGAGTTCCCCAAGGGAATAAAACTTAAAACACTAAGAAAACAATTCCCTACATTAAAAAACGTCACCAGCGGCCAGACCTTGGTTGGGCTCACTTCTTTTCTGCGACGTCATCATTCCTTATTTGTAGTAGATGCCACATTCAAGCAGACACCTGCTACTGCAAGGTTCAATTCTTAAAGTTACAGTTTTAAAGGGACAAAGATGAGTTGGGCAGTGGTCTTAAAAGAGACAAATGCCAGTGGACCAGCAGTTTTAATTTACACATGGCTTAAAGCAATACAATATAAGTTTTTAAGGCGGAAGTCATTGATAGCAGAAACCTCAGTATGGACTGGATGCATCCACTGGTACCTTTACTGAATTACAACGATTGAAATGACATATGCAGCTCTATTTTACAAATGAAGTGAGAAATGATCCAAAGAACAGAGCTGTAAAAATCTTGCTTGGAATGATTTATGGATTGAACAGCATCCTCAGTTAAAAAAAGTCCACAAAAGGTGTGAAAAGTTCTCAAAGACCAGATCAATGTAAGAATTAACCTCAGGATGAACAGGCTCTAACTCAAGCCGGACAGACGGATGCTCATTTACCAGAGGAGGCCACAATGGTGTGTAGACTGTCCTCCGAAAGGAGCTTCCAGACAGCTGGGTGAGTTTACCAGAGGTTGCAGTCCCTTAATTAGGTGTCAGTGGCCTCCCAGGCCCCTGATGCTCCGTGGCCCAACAGCGCATAAAGCCTCAGCAATGCCACAGGGAAAGGTGCCCCTTGCTGAAACAGGCAGGGGACATCAGTGTTCTTTCTGAACCCAACAGGCCCATTGCTCCCCCTGGATGGCCTGTGAGGTTTCTGGCCCCAATGATGTCCAGTTGCCAGATGGATAGAGGCCTCCATGAACGCACAAGGGGTGTGGAGCACTCCCGCTAGCCTCAACCCCGGACCTGCAGCCCGTTTCTCACCATTTGGGGTGTCAGTAAAATGCAGGCTCTGAACCCAACCACACATTATTGCTCTTCGAGTCTGATCACGCACTCAGTTTATCTTTCATGGGGATTTTCCTTTCCTCACTGCCTTTCTGGACTCACTTCCTCCTCAGAGCCACAGTTTGAGGTTGGTGTCAATGTCTGTGCTCCTCTCAGCATCTCTGTTGATCGTCTACCTCTCCATCTCAGCCTTGGCTTGTCCCTGGGCCTTTAACGTGTGCATGGGTTCACTTTTGTCTGTTGTTTATACAAATATACAATTTGGATGAGAATATAGGAGGCATGATTAGTAAGTTTGCAGATGACACCAAAATTGGTGGTATAGTGGACAGTGAAGAAGGCTACCTAAGATTAAAAGAGATCTTGACCAATTGGGTCAATGGGCTGAGGAATGGCAAATAAAGTTTAATTTGGATAAATGCAAGATACTGCAATTTGGTAAAACAAATAAAGGCAGGACTTATACAATTAATAGTAGGGCCCTGTGAATTGTTGTAGAACAGAGAGACCTAGGGATTCGGTTACGTAAGTCTTTGAAACTTGCATCATAGGTAGACAGGATGGTTAGGAAGATGTTTAGCAGGCTTACCTTCATTGCTCAGACCATTGAGTATAGGAGCCTGGATGCCATGTTGAGGTTGTACAGGACATTGGTGAGGCCTTTTCTGGAGTACTGTGTGGAGTTCTGGTGTCCTTGCATTAGGAATATTATGAAATTGGAGAGGGTTCGGAAAAGATTTACCAAGTTGTTGCTGGAAATAGAGGGTTTGTTACTAAAATAGGCTGGGACTTACTTCACTGGAGCTTACAGAGGTTTATAAAATCATGAGGGGCATAGAAAAGGTGAATAATAGGGGTCTTTTCCCTAGCATAGGAGAGTTCGAAAATGGGGGGATATGTTTTTGAGGTGAGATGAGAAAATTTTAAGAAGGACACGAAGGGCAACCTTTTTACGCAGACTTTCCATGTGTGGAATGATATGCCAGAGAAAGTGGTGGATCCAGGTACAGTTGTAATGTTTAAAAGACATTTGGACATGTTTGTGAATAGGAAAGGTTTGGAGAGATATGGGCCAAGCGCAGGCAAGTGGGGCTAGTCTAGTTCAGGAACATGGTTGGCGTGGACTGGTTAGACCATAGGGTCTGTTTCCATGCTGTATGACTCTATGACTCTCTCTGAATTGGGAATTCCTCACTCTCAAGAGCTGGAGGACCTGTCCCTGGTGGGATAATGGGAGTGACGATCTAAAAGCGGGACTTGGAGAGGCTCTCAGTTGTTGCACTAAGGTCACAGTAATTCCACTCCAGCAATCTGAGAGCGTGGAAAGATCTCACTGGGCACAGGTAGACAACTGTCAGGGTCTGATGACAACAATCTAGACATTAACACCACTTTTAGGAAGCAGGTTGCTTATTTGACAATCAGTACAAGCCTATATGGAGTTGTATTTTAGTTGGATTTATCATTTAAATGTATTGATACTGTGGGCGATGGAGGGGTGAAAGATTTTTCATGGGCTGCACATGGCCTTCTGTTGCCATGATCACCATCAATGACCCGACTTGCTGCTCTGTGCCTGACTGCTGTCCTGTGCAGGTGTGGACCTGCTCTGTTTTAATGTGGCCCAGAAGATAACCATGGGCTGGTCTGTGGACTACTGAGCCCAGGCCAGGCTGATACTGAGCCTCCACACTCCCACCTCTCCAGTTAAAATGGGGTCTATCAGACCCAGGATCTGTGTGTTTTAGCACTGGAGCGTGCGATGGTGCACAATCTGAGATGGTTACTGAGCACACAGTAGGGTGTAGTGATGGTGGTAGTTGGCTACATTGCCGCATGATGGCATGAGGAAAATAAATCTCCAAACGGCAACAATAGTCTATGGGACTGATGAGCTAAAGCAGAGAATTGATGACCACTGCAAGCTGCTCCACAGTCTGCACCTAATGGCTGCTCAGGGACAGGATACAGAGTGGAATCTCACCAGAGAGCTGACCACTGACCAACTCTTTTACAGAGCTCTCATGTAATGCAAAGATAGGTAATGAGGGGGCAGCCTTAATCATTTGCTTAATGTTCGTTCGGTCCGAGGACAAGGAATTGAAAATTGAGTGTCTCTCGATCTTCAGTAAGATCCGTGTTTAGAGGTCTTTCCTCCCTGCCTCAGTTAGGGATAAACTTTGCATGGAAATAGATAGCTGCAGACCACAAAGGCTGAAAGGGAGCCAGATAACACACACACACACAGAGTGGGTGGCACATACACATCATTTGTAACTGCTGTTCTTGACCTAAAAGGTTGTGATTTAAGCCCCGCTCCAGAGATTTGAATGTGGAATTTAAATTTACACTTGCATGAGAAATGCCTTCACCCAGAGAGCAGGCAACCCTGTGGAATTCTTTGTCACAGAGAGCCTTTGAGGCCAAAAGCATTGAATGTTTTCAAGCAGGATATAATTCTTAGGGCTAAAGGGATCACAAGGTATGGGGAAAACAGGGAACTGAGTTGGATAAAACAAAGAACAGCACATGCTGAAGTCAACACCTCGCCGCCACATTCAGATATTACCTTAAAGGTGTCATCCATTTACTTCTGTGATGTGTGGTTATTTATGAGACAGAATCTGCCTTTTGGTAAATGCATTATCAGACACACACAGCCCCACTCCCAGACTCTCGACGCCATGTATGTATTTATCCCAGTTATACCGAGACTCTGAACCCATTTGGGGTAGAGTTAGCCACTGTGAGAGGCCTCCAGCATTAGGGTCCAATTTCGAAACTTCAGGGAATGGCAGCAATATTGATGCTGTGGGATTGTTACTGAGATGAATGCAGTAATCCTTTTGCACTTAGACTGTGAGGCAAGGCATTGTCTGGTTGGATTGAGATGGGGGTATGGTGGGAGGGTGTGGGTTGGAGTCACAGCTGGCCAACAGGCAGAACAAATGAATTTCCGAGAGGCCTTAGTGAGGCTTGAAGAGCTGGCTTGCTACGTTGGCAGCGTGCCTACTGGATGATGCCACATGAAAGGAATCTGTGACTGGAGTCATTTTAACTAGAGAGTGGCTATGAGTGGGAGAGCAGACCCTTCTGCAGTTAGTTTGACCTGATAACCATGCTGGATATTTTAAACGTTTCCCCGTCCCTGCGTGTGGAACACAGTTATCGGGCTCTGTCGTGCGCTGGGTTAGTGAGCCTGGGAAGGGAAAGGGCACATTCAGCCTTGGTACACAACCAGAGGAGGAGTCGGAGTAGGAATGGGGGCCTTCGACACCCCTTGGGGCAGCTCCGCCATTTTGTTAAGTCCATTGCTGATCTGATGGGAGCCTGACATTCCAGTCCATCCTCACCCTTATCAATCATAAACTCTGCGCATAGTGATGCAGCAGCCCTAATGCTCACTTGGGAAGAGTATTCCAGTGACTAACAATCCTCCGAGAAGAAAGATCCTCATCCCTGACCTAAATTTTCAAACTGTGTTCTAAATTGCCCCACAATGGTCAACTCCCCCGAGGGTCTTATACATTTCAACAGGATCACCTGTCATTCTTTAAAATTCCCAATGGCTATGAGCCCATTCAGAGGGAGTGCCGCACTGTCAGTGGTGCGGCCCATACTCTTAGGTGTATAGGAAAGATTCCAGAGCACTGGAATTCCCTCCCTAATGGCACTGTGGGTCAACCCACAGCAGGTGGACTGCAGTGGTTCAAGAAGGCAGCTCACCACCACCTTCTCAAGGGGGGCAACCAGGGGCAGGTAATAAACACTGGCCCAGCCAGCGACGCCCACATCCCACAAACAGATGGCAAAAACAAACTGTTTCAAGTAAGAGCAGGGAGATCGCCCTAATCAGTAGCTACCCCCTCAAAACAGCACTAATATGGACTGTTTGCTTATTTCGTCACCATTTGTGAGATCTCACGATGCAGCTTGTCACTCTGCTCATAACAGCAGAGAGCACACTCAAGAAGATTCTCACCAGTTGTGAAGTCTGTTGGTTTGCCCTAAGGTCGTGAAAGGTGCTACGTAAATGCAATGCAGAAGTATTCTCTAACTTGATGTTGAAATAATTGCCTGAAGAAGTTTTGTCCCTTAACACGTACTGAAGGGTACAACCGGTGGAATTTGAGTTGAGATCCTCCTCCATCATGAGTTATCAAGAGTGGCCATTCCTCGCTTCCCCACTAATCAAATGGCAGTCACTAACAAGATTGCTCCCAAGCAAACATTGGTAGGTGCACCAGCCACTGTATGCCACACCCTGACCCTCGTTCCCCACTCCCCTCCAACCCCCCCCCCCCCCCACCTTGGTGCCACTTTACACTACACTCCTCCTCCCAGCCTGAGTGCAATGTCACACCCAGTATCTGGCCTCCTACCAGCACCACCCTGTACAGTACGGGCACAGTGAGTAACAGGCTGAAGCTACCAGTGGCACAGGAGAGCCCCGACAGACAGGCGCAGAAGAGAAGTGCCTGCAATTAGGAAACAAATGTGAGAAAGCCCCAGGGGAAAGTAGGAGTGGGAAAACCAAAAGAAAATATTTTAATAAAAATGTTCCCGTGAGAAACTGGAATGTCATAATAAAGCAGAGTGTTGTGTGTGTATGTGCTGCCCGGAGAAGACAGATTTTGTCCAGCTGTTGAACTGATAAGCCACTTGTGTTCATCGAGAAAGGGGGAGGAGGATGTTGGCTCTGTGGTACTGACCAGGCTCATTTGATGCCAGGCTGGCTGTGCTTTGGTCAAAACAGTCTGCTCTTCACAGCAGCCCACGTGATTCAGAAATCGTGTATCTCACAGGGATCGGTTGAGAAAGAAATTCAACGTGAAAGAGCTTCTCCCTTTGAACTCAAGCAGGGATTCTAGCTTCAAAGCTTTTCCCTGTCTGTGAGATTGTGAAAGGCATTGTATGCAGATGTAAATCCTTCTTTCTCAGTCCCTAGCCTAAGCCTCTGAGCTGTTGACAGTTAGGGGGATGCGATGGCCTAGTGGTATTATCGATGGACTGTTAATCCAGAGACCCAGATAATGTTCTGGGGATCCGGGTGTGAATCCCGCCATGGCAGATGGTGGAATTTGAATTCAATAAATATCTGGAATTAATAGTCTAATGATGACCTTGAATCTTTTGCCGATTGGCAGAAAAACCCATCTGGTTCACTAATGTCCTTTAAGGAAGGAAGCTGCCATCCTTAACTGGTCTGGCCAACATGTGACTCCTGACCCACAGCAATGCGGTTGACTCTGGTCAATTAGGGGATGGGCAATAAATGCTGCCTACCCAGCGATGCCCACATCCCGTGAATGAAGAAAAGAAAACTAAAGTTAGTCCTTGTACGTCAGAGTCTTGGGGAGAGAGTTCAGATGACACCCCCGTGCAGTACTGAGGGAGAGTCACACTGTCAGAGGCATCATCTTCAGATAAGACATTAAAATGGAAACATTGTCAAAAGGTTGATGTGAAAGATCCTGTAAGGTCTTGAGGAAAAAAAATCAGGAATGTTTTCCTTGGGGTACATGGCAAATACACCTGTTAGAGGTGGCCTGAGGCATTAATAGCCACTATATTAAATACAAATTCGCGTTTTTTTCTTGACTGGTCTCAGATGAATGTGGATCTGTGGTTCACCTTGTAAGTTCTGTCTCTTTCTTTCCTTCTCCCTTGAAAGGTGCCAACTCACATTTGGGTGTAGTGCCACCAGGAGTTACCCACTGTGCTGCAAGGAGAATCAGAGACCACTCAAGGGCTGCAGAAGCTACAGGTTCCACCGAAATGCAACTCCACCTGTTAGAGCAGAGTCACAGCCCCTGAACACTGCAGACTCTGTCACCCATATCCATTCCTCATTCAGACGTGATCTTACAGCAGAGATAAAATCAAAAACGTCAAACCGCAAACACTGAGCAACTGCACAAGTTGCTGGCAACTCATAGCACATCTAAAACCGCTCCCTGCCCTTTCTAGGAGGGCGGGGGAAGGGAAGGAGCTGTTGAGGTGAACCGTGGAAATTTCCAATTTTCCTGTCAGTGGTGTATGGTCCCAGACAAGAGGCTTCCTAGGAAATCTGGCACAAACACCCAGGACCTGTCCCAGACACCGGGTGGGGGGGGAGGGGGGGGTTCCACCAGAAATGTCAGGGTGGCACTACGACACATGAAGGGGCCTACTAATAGGCCCATCTAACTCCTGGTGTGGAGCCTAACCCCTCTGCTGCTGGACTAAACACAGAGTCGTCGGTACCATTGCCTGTTCAGGTTAAAATTCAGCTCATTGCATTGCTGAAGCCTGGTCTGGATATGTGAGTTCGATTCCCGCCGTGGCAGCCAGGGGAATTTAAGTTCAGTCAGACAAACAAATTTGCCATGGTGCCCATGGTCGGTTGGCATGCACGTGACTCCAGACCCACGGCTCTTAACTGCCCTCGGAGGTACCCCAGCACTGCCTTCACTTGTTCAGGGAGGGGGCAGTAAATGTTGCCCCAGGCAGGGGGCACCCACTCGCTGTGTAAAAATAGCACATTGTTCTGAGGTTTAGAGCCCCTGGTGCCTGTTTGAATAAGGAAGAGAAGGCTGTGTGTGACCAAGACTTCTCAGGGCCCCGACTCCTTTCTCAATGAGGCCCTGCCCCATCACGTATTTGGAGGGTCAGAGTAGGCCGAAGCAAAATGGACGCTGCAGGAAAGGGTGAACTCTCTTTAATTTAGACATCTCTGCCATTACCCTCACCTCCTATGGCACATCTGGACCCACGTGCAGTGCCTGGTGCTCACCCCCTGCCCGGTGCTCCTTCAGCTTTCACCACCCCCCCACATAACACTAATGCTGGATAAAGAACTGAGGGGTTACAGCACGTTTGCCTCCTTACTGGATTTCAGCACCCAGCAACCTGCTTTGACGTGCTGTCAGAAACAGAACTGGTCAACCATCCTTTAAATTAGTCTGTGCACTAGTCCAGAAACAAGGAGTGGATCAGAAGCATTAATAGATTTCTAATCCTGATCACAGCATGGGCGACATTGTCTTGCCAGGGATTCATCTGCTGCCGCATGCTTCCTTTTCTTCTCTTTCATTTTACTTATTGTCTTCTTCTGTTTTTCTTTCATGTTTGGAGACTTTTGTGGTGGATTCGTTGGCCTGGCAGATAGAGCAGAATGGTGTCTCCTCCTGCTGGCCAGCGGTGGACATGGCGACTGAAGACAATGGCGTTTGCGTCAGCAGGGACGTTCTATCAGCATTCGGGGCTGGTGGCGGTAAACCTCCTGCAGTGATCAAAGGGGAACACAGCAGCAGACTTTCCAAGATGGTGGCACTGGCAAGGCGACAACTCTGAGGATGGCGGCTGGGGCGGGAGTCTTGGTGAGACAATGGCCTGGTCTGGCAGCAGAGCCAGGGACTCCTGGTTTCAGTAGGCCCAAAGCAGGGACTTCTGGTGTTGGCAGTGTGGCAGCACCATGACTCCTGGAGTCATGGAAGTGGCAGGGACTCCTGGTTGCAGGGTGAGTGTGGGTTCAGCATGGGACCCAACATTGTTTGTGGTTTTGGCAAAGTGGGCCCAGCAGTGAAGAGATGGCATCTAAAGATTAGCGATACCTACACTGGTGGGTCTGGTGCAGACAGCAGCGAGACAGCGAAGGAGATGTGGCAGCGCAGGTGCCATTGATGAACTGGCTCAGGACTCTTGGAGTTATAACCTTCATCCAATTTTATTCTTGAACTATTCAAAATGGAGCTGGATCGTGGCGATTGTTGAAGCTTGATTCCAGGGAGCAGAGTCAGAGGGAGGAGCACGGAGCGGTGAGTATAAAAAAAATTAACTTACCTCAGGGATTCGCGGCCTGGTTTCCAGGGAGCTGACTCAGGGGGAGGAGCACGGAGGGAAGGTCTACACCTGAACTGAGCTGGGACCAATGTTCTAGCGAAAAGGGTAAATGGGCTGGTCAACAGGACTTTAAACAAGGAAGTGGGGGGAAGGGAAGGGGAAAAACTCCAAGGAGAATAACAGCTAATGGGAAACAAAGCAGCAGGTCAGCATGTGGGGGGACGGATTCAACTACATGGAAAAATATGAAAAGAAAGGAGAACTTGAGAGATTATTAAAATGTCCAGAACACAGAGTGTTTGACAAGGGTTAGGAATCTAACTTCAAGCACATTGGATATACGGATGACAATGTGAAGAGGGAATGCAAATACAGGACTGAAGGTGTTATATCTGAATGTGCACAGTACACAAAATAAGGTAAATGAGCTTGTGGCCCAGATTGAAATTGACAGATGTGATGTGGTGGGCATCACAGAGACATGGCTACAAGGGGATCACGACTGGGAGCTAAATATCCAAGGATATACATCCTATCGAAAAGACAGGCAGGTGGGCAGAGGGGGTGGAGTTGCCTTATTAGTAAGAAATGAAATTAAATTGATAGCAAGAAATGACATAGGGTCAGATGGTGTAGAATCTATGTGGGTAGATTTGAGGAACCACAAAGGCAAAAGAGCCATAATGGGAGTTGTGTACAGGCCTCCAAACAGTAGACAGGAGCTGGGGCACAAGATATACCAGGAGATAGAAAAGGTGTGTAAGAAAGGCAAGGTTACAGTGGTCATGGGGTATTTCAATATGCAGGTGGACTGGGAACATCAGGTTGGTAGGGGATCCCAAGAAAAGGGAATTTGTGGAATGTCTTTAAGATGGTAATTGAGAGCAGCTCATGGTGGAGCCCACTAGGGAACAGGTGATTCTGGATTTAGTGTTGTGCAATGAGGCAGACTTGATCAGGGAGCTTAAGGTAAAGGAACCCTAAGGAGGCAGAGACCATAATATGATAGAATTTACTCTGCAATTTGAGGGAGAGAACTGGAGTCAGATGTAATGGTATTATAGTTGAATAAAGGTAATTACAGAGACATGAGGGAGGAGCTGTGTAGAATTGACTGGGAGAGGAGCCTAGCAGGAAAGACAGTGGAACAGAAATGGCAGGGATTTCTGGGAGTAATTTGGGAGACACAGCAAAAATTCATCCCTAGGAAAAAGAAGCATGGCACAGGGAGGAAAAGGCAACCATGGCTGACAAAGGAAGTCAGGGACAGCATGAGAGCAAAAAAGAAAGCATTTAATGCGGTGAAGGGCTGTGGGAAGCTAGAGGATTGTGAAGCCGAGAAAGATGAACAGAGAATAATGAAAAAAAAAAGCTAAGGAGGGTGAAGATTAAATATAAGGGTAAGCTAGCTGGTAATGTAAAAGAGTTACTTCAGATACATAACGGGTAAAAGGCAAAAATGGACACTGGGCTGCTGGAGAAGTAGTAATGGGGCACAAAGAAATGGCGGAGGAACTGAACAAGTAGTTTGTGTCAGTCTTCATGCTGGAAGACATGAGTAACATCCCAAAGATTCAAGAGAGTCGGGGGCAGATGTGAGTATGGCAGCCATCACCAAGGAGAAGGTGCTAGAAAGACTGAAAAGGTCTGAAGGTGGATAAATCACCTGAACCAGATGGACTACATCGCAGAGTTCTGAAGGAGATAGCTGAAGAGGTTGTGGAATCACTGGAGCCAGGGAGGGTCCCAGAGGACTGGAAAATTGCTAATCTAACTCCCTGACTAAGAAGGGAGTGAGGCAGAAGATAGGAAACTACAGGCCGATTAGCCTAACCTCAGTCGTTGGTAAGATTTTGAAGTCCATTGTGGAAGACGAGATTTCTGAATACATGGAAATGCCTAGTAAAATAGGGCAAAGTCAGCATGGTTTCATCAAGGGGAGGTCATACCTGACAAATCTGTTAGAATTCTTTCAGGAGGTAATGAGCAGGTTAGGCAAAGGAGAGCCAATAGATGTTATCTACTTAGACTTCCAGAAGGCCTTTGTCAAGGTGCCACACAGGAGGCTGCTGAGTAAGATAAGGGCCCATGGTGTTAGAGGCAAGGTGCTAGCATGGGTTGAAGATTGGCTGCCTGGCAGAAAGCAGAGAGAGGGAATAAAGGGGTCTTTCTCAGGATGGGGTTAAAATTGTATCAGAGATAATAGGTACTGCAGATGCTAGGCCCGAAATGTCAAGCTTTCCTGCTCCTATGATACTGCTTGGCCTGCTGTGTTCTTCCAGCTCCACACCTTGTTATCTTGTTTTCTCAGGATGGGAGCTGGTGACAGGTGGTGTTCCATAATGGTCAGTGCTGGGACCACAACTTTTCACTTCACACATTAATGATCTAGATGAAGGAACTGCGAGCATTCTGGCTAAGTTTGCAGATGATACAAATATAGGTGGAGGGACAGGTGGTACTGAGGAGGTGGGTAGGCTGCAGAAATATTTGGACAGGTTAGAAGAGTAGGCAAAGAAGTGGCAGATGGAGTACAACGTGGGAAAGTGTGAGGTCATGCACTTTGGTAAGAAGAATAGAAACATGGACTATTTTCTAAAAGGGGAGAAAATTCAGAAGTCTGAAGTGCAAAGAGACTTGAGAGTTCTAGCCCAGGATTCTCTTGAGTTTAACTTGTAGGTTGACTTGATAGTTAGGAAGGCAAATACAATGTTGGTGTTTATTTCAAGAGGACGAATATAAAAGCAGGGATGTACTCCTGAGGCTCTATAAGGCTCTGGTTAGGCCACATTTGGAGTATTGTGCACAGTTTTGGGCCCAATGTCTCAGGAAGGATGTACTGGCCCTAGAGCAGGTCCAGAGGAGGTTCACAAGAATGGTCCCAGGAGTAAAAGGTTTAACATATGAGGAACATTTGAGGACTCTGGATGTGTACTCCATGGAGTTTAGAAGGATGAGGGGGGATCTAAGTGAAACTTACGTAATACTGAATGGCCTGGACAGAGTGGATGTTGGGAAGATGCTTCCATTGGTAGGAGAGACTAGGACCCGAGGGCACAGCCTCAGAGAAAAGGGAAGACCTTTTAGAACGGAGATAAGGAGAAACGTCTTCAGCCAGAGAGTGGTGAATCTATGGAATTCACTGCCACAGAAGGCTGTGGAGGCCAGGCAATTGAGTATATTTTAGACAGAGATGGATAGATTCTTGATTGTAAAGGGGATGAAGGGTTATGGGGAGAAAGTGGGAGAATGGGGTTGAAAACGTATCAGTCGTGATTGAATGACAGAGCAGACTTGATGGGCTGATTGGCCTAATTTCTGCTCCTCTATGTCCTATGATCTTTTCACTGTATTTACTGTATTATTCACTGTAAAATGCAGGTAACGATCGATAAATAAATCATTCATTGTTGCTTTTTGGCTGTTTCATCCAGGAAGCATCGATCTGCCCAGGATCAATTGTGGTAAAGATTTGTCACACTCCAGGCCCCGTATTGTGTTGGAAAACTAAAGAAAGAAACTGCCATTTACTTGTTTACAACTTCAGACTGTTTCAAAGCTCTTGAAGTGTAGTCACTGTTGTGTTATAGAAAACTGGGCAGCTGTTCACTTTAACACACCACTCTGTTCCCTGGCCCCAACATCTCTGTCTCAGGCTTGCTGAAGCGCTCCAGCGAAGCTCAGTGCAAGCTGGAAGAACTGCACCTCACTTTCCCTCTGGGCACCCTGCAGCCTTTTGGACTCAATATCGAGTTCAACAGTTTTAGGGCTTGAGGCATGGTCTCCCATATTCCTAACCCAACCCCCACACACCAGGCCTTGTTATCACATGGACGGCTATTACACACCACAGCCCAAAGTGCCATTGGAGATGGTCATTAAATACTGGCCGAGCCAGCGATGCCCCTATCCTGGGATTGATCTGGAGAGATCACCTTGGGCACTGTTATCTTTTCCTGTTCCTGTTGTAGTGAAAATGTCCTGGAGAGAAAACTAGTGCGTATGACCCTTTGTTTCAAAACTATACTTTATTCATAAATTGCTCGTCAGTAAGTGCAACAAAGGTAAAACAGGCCCGTAGAGACTTTCTGGAAAAAACAGTGGAATTTCGATGTTCCTTGTTACAGCTTCAATCCAGTTGCAACAAAAAAAGCCATTTTTTAAACATGAAACTAATTGCGTTCCCCTCAAGGTGATCAGAGGATCTCAAGACTTAACAGAGTCTTGTTGTAATTGGGCTGAAAGACCTCAGAGAGTGGTCTTCCCTCACTGTGCCTTGGGGATGGCTGCCCCAAGCTTTACTACTGTGTCCCTCAGCACATAATCCTGGTCTTGGAAATGTGCCAGAGTGCAACACTTAGTCAAGGGGAACTCCTTGCTCTGGAAGACCAAGTTTTGGGCAGACCAAAGCGTGTCTTTTAATGTGTTGATGGTCCTCCAGGCACAGTCAGTGTTTGTCTTGTTATGTGTCCCGGGGAACAGGTCATGGAGGACAGAGTTCTGCATCACGGATGAACCTTAACAAATACCACTGCATCTCTCTCCGGACTTGCTTTGCAAAGGCACAGTCCAGAAGATGTGTGACAGTCCCTACACTCCGAGGGCAGCGTGCGGTGGCGCAGAAGGATCTCACAGGTGGTGCCCTTCTCACCGCCAGCCAAGTTATGCCTTGGCGCTTGTGGGAAGTTCTGGTGATGGGGCATTCTGCCAAACGTCTTTGACAGTCTGCTCAGGGAACAACCCGACAGAACCCACCCTGTCCTTTCCCTGCAAGGTATCGAGGACGCTACATGTTGACCATTTCCTGATGAACTTGTGATCAAAGATGTTTCTGTTTCACACGTATTTCCACAAGGACATGTAAAAAGCTACGATTCAGCTACTTGGAGCATTCTGTGGTAGTGAGGCCAGGGCTATTCTTCGTAACACCAGTGACAGGTGTGGGATGCTCTGCGGAGGGTCGGTGTAGACTTGATGGGCCAAATGGCTTGCTTCCACGCTGTAGGCCTTTAAGAACATCTTAGGTAGAAGCACAACATGTAATGACACTTGGTATTTGAGTACCGAAGCTAGATGCAGCCACACATGAGAGTACGTTCTTTACCCCCTTGTCTGGAGCTTTGTACATCGTATCCCAGTTCATCTTTGACATTGAGATGAAGTGGAAGATGGCTCAGATGACTGTAGTGGTGCGGCTCGGGGAATAAGCCAGATCTGCACCACATACAACACTGAGAGTACGTCACACCTGATGACGAGATATTTACCTGCAATGGAGGGGGCACTGTACTCCCATCTGCCCAGTTTCTGCCTCATGTTGCAATATGCTCCTGTCAAGTTTTGTTGCATATCCCGGCCCTTCCAAACCATACACCCAGCACCTTTAGATAATCTGTCCTGATGGTGAAGGCTGTAAAGGATCAGTTGCCCAGCTCCCAAAGAACATGGCCTTGCTCCTGCTTCGATTCACCTTGGCACTTGAGGTCGTTCAAACTGGTTTGAAATGCTTGTGAATCTGCACACTAACAACGTCATGAATGTATATGGAGGCCTTGACTTGCAGGCCTCACTGCCTGGAATAGCCACCCCTCTCAAACTCATATCCTTCTTGATAGATTCAGCAAAAGGTTCTATACAACACACAAACAACACAGGAGAGAGTGGGCAACCCTGCCTGACACCACATCTGATTGGGAAGCTTTCTGATTCCCACCATTGATTGAGATTGCACTACTGATGTTGGTGTAGAGCAGTCAGATTCAATTGCAAATTCCTTCCCGAAAGCTCATGTTGGAGACCATATCCCACATGTAGGTGTGCAATGTTCCATCAAAGGTCTTGGCCTGGTCCAGGGCAGGTGTCCATCAGAGATTGCCCTGCCCAGGACAGAACAGGATTGGTTGGGATGAATCACTGGTCCCAGAGCAGACCCAACCCAGTTGGCGATGATGTTTGACAGGATTTTGTAGTCTACATTCAGCAGTTGCCAATTTCTAATTCCCTCCCTGTCTCCCTTCCACATGGATTCACACATGGTACCTGCCAGAAGCATATATCTCCATCCAGTTCTAGCATGTCCCATAGAGTCAAATACAACTCAGCCGGTTAAGTCATCGCTTGCGGGAGTTCTGTCTGGGCAGGCACCTGCACCCCCTTGGTGTGGGGTGATTGTCGACCCTGCACATGGCTGAGGGAGCTATCCTCTTTGCTCCCAGGGAGGCTATTGTCCCTCAGTCAGGGCTCAGGGAGCTATCCCGTTTCCCCCATTTTTGATTTGGTTTATAATTGTCACATGTACCTAGGTACAGTGAAAGGTTTTGTTTTGCATGCAAAGTGCATTACGGTAATAGAACAGAGCGAGGAGTACCATGTTACAGCCGTTAACAAAGTGCACAGAGAGCGAGGTCAACATTAAATCTAAAATTTGAGATGCTCATTCAGGAGTCTAATAACAGCGGGGAAGAAGCTGTTCTTGAACCTGTTGGGAGGTGTGTTTAAGCTTTTGTATCATCTGCCTGACAAGAGGTTGGAAGAGATTATAACTGGGGTAGGAGGGGTCTTTGATTACATGAGTCACCTTTCCAAGACAGTGGGAAATATAACTGGAGTCGGCAGATGGAAGACTGGTTTATGTGATGGACTGGGTTGTGTTCACTACTCTCTGTAGTTTCTTACGGTCCTGGGCAGAGCAGTTGCTGTACCACGCCACAATGCATCTGGATAGGATGCTTTCTATAGTGCATCTGTATAAATTGGTAAGAGTCGTTATGGACATGCGGAATTTCTTTAGCCTCCTGACAAAGTAGAAGCATTGTTGTGCTTTCTTGACCATAGTGGACCAGGGCAGATTGTTGGTGATCATCACTCCCAGGAACTTAACCCTCTCGACCATCTCCACCTCGGCACCATTGATGCAGACAGGGGTGTGCCCACCTCCTTGCTTCCTGAATTCAACGAGCAGCTGTTTAGTTTTGCCGAAAGTGAGGGAGAGATCTTTACACCAGCCACCAAGCCCTCTATCTCTTTCCTGTATCCTGTCTCATCACTGTTTGAGATCAGGCCTACCGTTGGTGGTGTGGTCAGCGAACTTGTAGATGGAGTGAGGGCGAGATTTGGCCACGAGTGTACAGGGAGTAACAGTGAGGGGCTGAGCTTGTGGGGTGCTCGGGGTGTTGAAGATTGTGATGCAGGAGGGTGCTGCTGCCTATCCCACTGTTTGTGGTCTATGGGTAGGGAAGTAGAGGATCCAGTTGCAGAGGGCAGAGCAGAGACCTAGGTCTCAGAGTTTGGAGATAAGCTTGGTTGGAAATAGGGGGTTGAAGGTAGAACTGTAGTCAATGTTACCCACATGTTCCAGGGATGAGTGTATGGCCAGGGAGATGATGTGTACCATGGACATGTTTTGCCGGGTAGGTGAAATACAAGGGATCAAGGCAGGTTGGGAGGGTAGAGTTGATGTGAGCCATGAGTAACTTCTAGAAGCACTTCATAATTATGGATGTCAGAGCCACCAGGCAGTAGTCATTGAGGTACACTGCATGGGTTATCTTTGGCACTGGGATGGTGGTGGTCTTCTTGAAGCAGGTGGGAATTTCAGATCACCGTAAGGAGAGGGCAAACACTTGAGTGAATACTCCCGGCAGCTGGTACCTGCAGGACCTGAGTGCACAGCCAGGGACTGCATCTGGGCCAGTCGCTTTCTGTAGGCTCCCTCTCTAAAAGGCCGGCCTGACATCCGCAGTGGTGACTGAGGGAGCAGGTGCATCTCAGGCCATCAGAGTAGGTAACATCGTTTCACTTACTTTCTGTTCAAAACGATCGTAAAATGCATTGAGCGCACTGGGGCGGGATGTACCTTTGTTGGCTGATCTTCATTTTGTAGTCTGTTATATCACATTGCCTTTTTCAAACAGTGGGTGTCCTTGTGGTTAGCTTGGGTCTCTAGCTTAGTCCAGTATTGTCTCTTGGCATCTCTAGCAGCCTTATGGAGCTCCTAGCAGGGTTTCCTGTATAGGTCTGGGCCGTCTGACTTGAAAGTCTCATACTTGACCTTCATTGGGCAATGGATCTGCAGGTTCGTCCATGATTTCCAGTTGCGGAACATTCAGATTAACTTCCCTGGCATGCAGTCATCTACAAACTTATCAATGAAGCCTGTGGCACACTCATTTAGTTTGGCTGCTGAGTTCTTGAATATGGACCAGTCCACCAATTCCAAGTAGTCCCATAGAAACTTAACACTACTACTATCTGTACTGGGTCCTCACGTTTTAATTTCTGCTTGTAAGATGGGAGGAGGAGCACAGTGTTGTGATCTGATTTTTCAAAGTGTGGATGGGAGATACAGCAGTGGGCATCTTTGATGGCTGTGTAGCAGTGGCCAAGGATGTTTGGACTTCTGGTGGGACAGGAGATGTGTTGGTGGAATTTTGGTAGAACACCCTTGAGGTTGGGCCTCATTGAAGTTCTGACCACAATAAACAAGGCCTCCATCTCAAGTCCATTTGTAGTGATGCATATTTCATCGAGCCATTTTTCACCTCCGCAGTCTGATAGATACCTTTTTCCTTTTCAGGTCTCTCCTCGCCAGCTGCCACTTGCCTCCTCCATCAACTCTGACCTCCTGAGCTTTAGCTGAGTCAGCTGGTCACTCCCTGCAGTGTCTTCCTCTCCTTTGGAACAATCCTCGCCCTCCTTCTGACTGACACTTACCTCACTCGCCTTGTTAGAGGGTGGCATTTTAGCTGCACCATTTCGGCATCCGTGCCCCCTCCCTGCCTGCCATCTTGGGCAGGTCTTGTACGTAGCACTCAGTTTCTTTACAGTCCTTGGTCAGATGCTCTTTCTGTTTGCAGTCTGCTGCCACCTCTGCAGGAGTTCCTCAGGGTGGTGTCCTAGACCCGACCATCTTCAGCTGCTTCATCAATGACCTTCCCTCCACCATAAGGTCAGAAGTGGGGATGTTCGCCGATGACTGCACAATGTTCAGCAACATTCATGGCTCCTCAGATACTGAAGCAGTCCACGTTTACATGCAACAAGTTGTGGACAACATCCAGGCTTGGGCTAACAAGTGGCAAGTAACATTCTCACCACACAAATGCCAGGCTATGACCATCATAAATAAGATAATCTAACCACTTCATCTTGACATTCAGTGGTGTTACCATCACTGAATCCCCCACTATCAACATCCTGGGGGTTACCATTGACCAGAAACTCAACTGGACTCACCACATAAACACAGAGGCTACAAGAGCAGGTCAGAGGCTAGGAATGCTGCAGTGAGGAGCTCACCTCCTGACTCCGCAAAGTCTGTCCACCATCTGCAAGGCAAAAGTCAGGAATGTGATGGGATACTCCGCACCTTCCCGGATGGGTGCAGCTCCAACAACACTCCAGACAATCACATCCAGGACAAAGCAGCTGCTTGGTTGGCACCACATTCACAAGTATCTAGACCCTCCATCACTCCAAACTACTCACCATCCTGACTCGGAAATATACCACCTTTCCTTCACTGTCGCTGGGTCAAAATCCTGGAATTCCCTCCCTAAGGGCATTGTGGGTCAACCCACAGCAGGAGGACTGCAATGGTTCAAATAGACAGCTCACCACCACCTTCTCAAGGGGCAACTAGGGACGGGCAAGAAATGCTGGGCTCAGCCCATGTCCCCTGAGAGAAGAAAAAGAAACTGATCAACCTTTGTCCACCTCCTTCAGTCACCCTGACTGTGTTCTGGACATTGCAGTGGCCCCTAGCTCCTGTTTGGCTAGACACAGGATTGGTGGTAGACAGAAACCAGCATAAGGATCCACCAATCACAGCTCAGCTCAACCTGCAATCCACCAACATCTAATCATTGGTCTAATGATGATCTTAAGATCCTCTCATAACTCAGAGCTTACGCTTGATCCTAGCCAAAAAGCTGAGAATCTGCCGCATATCTAGCTTTGCAGCAATCAAGCAGAAGTTTCTCATCATTCACTCACAGACCCCCTCTTGACCCTGAGTGCAATTTGAACTCAGCTTTCAAAGTTTAATGTTCAAACAGCCTGGCTTTCATATCAGTAGCTACACTGAAACGGTGAGAAGCACAGTTCACTCTCAAGATTTTAAAGGCTGTGGATAACACTAGGTAAAAGACTAAACCAAAAAAATGCCACCAAAATCTCTGGATGTTGGAAATCAGAAACAAAAACAGAAATTGCTGGAGAAACTCAACAGATCTGGAGAGAGAAAGCAGAGTTAACGTTTCAAGGGCAGTGACCTTTCTTCAGAACAGAGTGGTCTCAATGAGATTTATGTCATCTTAATTAATTGTAAATTAACAGAAAGGGTTTACTGAAGGCTTTCCTGAGGCCTGTATCCTTTCAAAGCTTGTTTTGACTGAGACTTTTAGAAAGGGTTTTCCTTATACTCTTCCCATTTCTCACCTCATCGTTTCCCTTTCTGTTGTGGGCTCAGTCCGGACTTGGCTGCTCTTCCTGCCTGTAGCTCTTGGAGCTATGTGTGGCTTTTCCTGTTCGTTTCCTGAGGTCGGATGGGGCATTTCTCTGTAGACACCTTTCTCTCAGCCTCGGTTACCGACCAGCATGCTGCCTGGCTGTTCTGGGGGTTTGGGGCCTGTCCAACCCCAAGGAGTAGCCCAGCAGCGGCGGGGGGACCCGGTAACCCGGGACTGGTTCTCCCACATCCCGTTCCTGGTACACTGAGGCCAGTTTCCTGATTGGTGAAGACCAGCTCCGTTTTCGGGTTGAACTCGATGTTGGTGGAGTAGGAGTTGGGGGGGCAGGGTGCGGTGGGGAGTGGTTTTGGGGCAGCGTACTTTCTGTGCTGATCAATAGATTTGTCCTGGGAACTGCCTTTAGTTTCTTCTCTAGGAGAGCTACAAATCTCTCCGAAATGTGCTAAGGAGGTGAGTGCGTGGGTGGTGGATCTCCCTGTGAATCTGAGAGCCTCTTCTGGTAGCTTGACATTTTGTGGGCTGCAAAATGTTAAGGTGCGGGCTGCAGGTTTGATGGAGTAGACAGCAGCCTGGTATCCTGCAGAGAGCAGCTGCTAGCCATGAATCAGCTCCCTGGAATGTGTCAGCTCAATGCCCTCTGTCCAATGTCTGCTGTGAATAGACGGCAGCCTCATAAAAAGCAAAATCAAACCACGTTCATAATCGGGACAAAGTGGAAGGCACTACGTGCACAAACATTGCTCCTTTCTTTTATTTCATCACTGCTTCCAGATTGATTTAGCTCCCAGGAAATTAGGGCCCAGAATGTTAGTCGGGAATAGTCTGAGGTGAGTCTGGTCGCAGCCGAAAGGCCCTGTTGACCATCCAGGAATTGGCCAGGAGTCTTCCCCCTGAATTTTCTGCTGGAGAGGTTCGCAAATCCTGCGTGTTATCTTCTTCTTATCGAAACCTCCGTTTGCCCGTTGTAGAGAATGCCGTTTGAGCTGTTGGGTGTTGGGGATATCTTGGCAATGTTAGTGAAGACAGGAAGGCGAAGGAAGTGTAGCATATTGTGTCAAGAACCTGTTGCGGGAGCCTTCTTGTTGAAAGATCCCGGGACGTGTTGGTGTGACGGGAAGATCCTCCATTGGGTGTGCAAGGCCTGGCTGTTGGTATGACCAGTTTGTTCAGTATTGCAGCTGTACGTACAGGACAGGGTACCTTAGGCAGTGAAATGTACTTTTACCACTGCTCATATCGATAGCAATCACACCTGAACCCCTCTCCATACCCAAGTGGCATCCAA
Source organism: Ginglymostoma cirratum (assembly GCA_024137785.1). Classification (NCBI taxonomy): domain Eukaryota; kingdom Metazoa; phylum Chordata; class Chondrichthyes; order Orectolobiformes; family Ginglymostomatidae; genus Ginglymostoma; species Ginglymostoma cirratum. The sequence continues at coordinate 2,165,618 of JAHRHZ010000069.1, read as the reverse complement.
CTTCCAAAACCAAAGGCAGCTGTAGCAGTCAACTGCGACCTTCAAGCTACTTCTACTCTGTCTCCTGCTGGTTAATTTGTCCTTTTTATTTAATTTTCTTTATCTTTGCTTTCCTCCGTCTGGTCTTATAAAGGATGGCGTGAGGTCCCACTGGGGTTCACAGTCAGTGCAGTGATTTGTCACCCTTTTAAGAGCTGCTGCTTTGTGCATTGGTCCTGGTTGTAACTCCAAGCATCTCCTGGGTAGTGGCGAGGGCACACAGGCTTTTGGAAAGACTAGCTTCCAGTAGGAGGCAGGTAATCTAAGACTGCCTTCCCTTTCTCCCTGCCCCCC
>JAHRHZ010000069.1:2149837-2160285 GCA_024137785.1 Ginglymostoma cirratum | reverse complement strand
CTGCAGTACCTTTTATCTCTTTAAATTATGTTAGTTGGCTGTTCTGTAGTAACTTACTGCTTTTTAAAATTGTTTATTTGTAATACTAGATAGTTTACTGGGTTTTCTGTCTACTGCAGCCAAGAGATTTCCTGCATAAAATAGACATTTCCTTGCCTCTTGTGGTCTAAAAAAAAACCAAACCACTTCCGTCAACACAAATTGAAATACACTGACCTGGCTTCAAAATCTACTGAGAACTTGGCTTAAGTCACTTTGAAATCTGATTTTTTTTCCTGATTTCTTCCTCATGCTTCACTGCATTTCTTTAAAATTTGCTTGTTTTAAGTTTAAATGAGGCCTTGCTGATTCAGCGGCGCAGATCTAAATTTCTGACCTTTTCACTGTTCCCAGCGGTCGTGCTTTTTGGAACATAACAGTGCTGCTTGTTGTGAGAGTTAAGAACTCTCTTTAATACCACTCTTGCTTAATCTTTTTGGTCTTTGCAGTAGGTTTCATAAAGATATGGGGAGGCGAGGGCCTAGTGGTATTATCGCTGGACTGTTAATCCAGAGATCCAGAAAATGTTCTGGGGACACACGTTCGAATCCTATCACAGCAGATGGTGGAATTTGAATTTGATAAGTATCTGGAGTTAAGAGCCTAATGATGACTGTGAATCAATTGTTGGGGAAAACCCATCTGGTTCACTATTGTCCTTTAGGGAAGGAAACTGCCATCCTTACCTGGTCTGGCCTACATGTGACTCCAGACGCACAGCAATGTGGTTGACTCTTAACTGCCCTCTGGGCAATAAATGCTGCCTAGCTAGCAACACCCTCATCCTGTGAATGAATAATAAAAAAAACTCCCTTTCTCCTTCAAGCTCATGAACGTTACCTCTTTCATTTGCTCCTTACTGAGCCTCCTTCACTAAATTTGGGCTTTATATCCATTCCCAGCTCACATTCTTGACCCAGTGTTTCCTACCAGCTTCTGAATGAAGTTTTGCCTTTGGAGTATTGAGCTTACCTTTTTGTCACTTACATGGCTGCTGCTTTCTCAATCTGCCAATAAGACCTGTTAATGGACTGGGTCTTCTTAAAATGATAATGCTGTTGAAGAGAGTTTACTTCCCTTCAACCTTTTTCTTGACTTCTGCTTCTTTTGGATTTCTTCTCCTTGTGGTAGGGGTCAGATCCACACCACTATGGCCATGTGGTTTCACGGACGATCCATACATCGTAGTATTTTTGCCCCTTCCTTTTCATGGCCCTATCTGGTGATTAGTCACAGAGTATACACCAACATATAGTATCTATAGAAGCGGCACTGTTCTTACATAATAAGAAGAATTATTGCATGATAGAAATAAGTACAACTACATACGGTCAAGCAGAGTTACTAGGAACTTTGGGAGTTGATCCAGATACATTGGTTCCCTTGGAAAGTAAGAGGAGAACTCCTAGTCTCTGTGTGTGACATCTATGAAACAGGTGGAGTTAACATTAACCCCGTTAGAGCCATTACCTTCTACACCAAAAATTAAAACTAATGTTAAGGGGAAGCTAGATAAAATCGTGAGGGAAAACTGAGCTCAAAGGTGAACTGATCAGAGTGTGACGAAATAATGTGGGACGAGTCTCGTGGGGTCAAACATGGACAATAGCATGGGTTGATTCGGGCCAAATGGCCTGTTTTGGTGCTATTGACAGTGCTGCAGTTGAAAGGAACTTGACTGGACAGTAATCTAGGTACCCTAAAGCAATAAAAGGCGTTACACAAATGCACACCTATCTTCTCACTCCCTTGGTGAGGTGATGGCATTGTTGGCAGTTCTGAGCAATGATCATTCACCATCCCTTGTAGTAACTTGGCAAGATCTTCACAGAGACCCACACACACTCACCAAGACCCATGCTCACACTCTCAGACACTCACACTTTCACGCTCACAGTGATCCTCTCTCTCAATCAGTGACCCATGCACTCTCTGACCCACATTCTCACAGAGACCCACAATCTCACACTCAGAGTCCTAGAGATGTACACATGGAAACAGACCCTTCGAGTCAACTTGTTTGTTACGACCAGATATTCTAAATTAATCTGGTCCTATTTGCCAGCATTTGGCCCATATTCCTCTAAATCCTTTCTATTCATGTACCCATCCAGTTGCCTTTTAAATGTTGTAATTGTACCAGTCTCCACTATTTCCTCTAGCAGCTCATTCCATGCACACCCTCTGCATGAAAAAATTGCTGCTTAGGTCCCTTTTAAATCTTTCCCCTCTCACATTAAACCTATGCCCTCTAGTTTTGGATTCCTCTACCATGGAGAAAAGACCTTGGCTGTTCACCCTATGTATGCCCTCAATGAGGTCACCCCTCAGCCTCCAATGCTCCAGGGAAAATAGCCCCAGTTTATTCAGTCTCTCCCTTTAGCTCAAACCCTCCAACCCTGGCAATATCCTCGTAAATCTTATCTGAACCCTTTCAAGTTTAACATCATCTTTCCTGTAGTGGGGAGACCAGAACTGAAGTATTCCAAAAGTGGTCTAACTAATGTCCTGTACAGTCGCAAAATGACCACTCAACTCCTATACTCAATGCACTGACCAATAAAGTCAAGCGTACCGAACAACTTCTTTACTATTGGTCTACTTGCAGCTCCACTTTCAAGGAACTATGAACCTGCACTCCAAGGTCTCTTTGTTTGGCAACACGACTCAGGGCCTTACCATTAACTGTGTAAGTCCTGACCTGATTTGCCTTCCCAAAATGTAGCACTTCACATTTATCTAGATTAAACTTCATCTGCCGCTCCTCGGCCAATGTGGTCAAGGTCCTGTTGTACTTTAAGGTAACCTACTTTGCTGTTCGCACTACACCGCCGATTTTGGTGTCATCTGCAAACCTACTCACCATACCTCCTGTATTCACGCCCAAATCATTGATATAAATGACAAAAGAGCAGTGGACCCAACACTGATCCTTGTGGCACACCGCCGGTGACAGGTCTACAAAGCAACCCTCTACACCACCCTCTGTCTTCTATCTTCGAACCAGCTCTGTATCCAAATGGCTAGTTCTCCTTGTGGTCGAAACCTTGCTAACCAGTCTACCATGAGGAACCTTGTCGAACCACTGAGAAACAAGAGTGACATGATAGAATCCCATTCTGGCTGTTACAGAGTATGGCCTAGGCTGACATTATTGAAAGAGCGCTGCATTCCTGGATGTATAGTGCAGTGAGGCTCTGTTTGCCCTCTTGAGATGAAAATAAAAAAGCCTATTGTGTTATTCAAAGAAAGGATGTGTTCCTTTTTATGCAGTCCAATATTTCAGTAATGGTCAATGGATATTTGAGGGAGTGTTACATGATTGATGGGTCATTACTGAGGTATTGTGGCACTGTCAGAGGGTCTGAACTGAGGGAATGCATTATTGTCGGAGGGTCAATACTGAGACAGTGCCTCATTGTAACGAGGGTCAGAATTGAGGGTGTTGCCAGAGGTTTAGAGGGTCAGTACTGAGGGAGTCCCTTATTGTCAGAGATTCAGTTCTGAGAGTGTGCCTCATTGAAGGTATGTTCTGAGGCAGTGCCTCAATATAGTGTGGTCAGAATTGAGGGAGAGATACACGATTCGAGGGTCAGTACTGAGGTAGTGCAACACTGTCAGATGGTCAGTACTGAGGGAGTCTCTCATTGAAAGGGGGTCAGAAGTGAGGTGTGCCACACTTTTAGATGGTCACTACTGGGTAATGCAGCACAGCCAGAGGGTCAGGACTGAGGGAGGGCCACAATGTAATGGGATCAGAGTTGAGGATGTGCTTCACGATTACAGGGCTATGAGTGAGGTATTGCAGCTCTATCACACTGCCAATACTGAGGAAGTGCCTCTTCGTCAGAGGGTCAGTACTGACGGAGTGCATTATTGTCAGTGGGTCAGTTCAGTGGCAGTGCCTCTCTGTCAGAGGGTCAGTCCTGAGAGTGTGCCTCATTGTCAGAGGGTCATTATCAGAAGGTCACAGTGACCCACACTGTGACCCACAGTGACTCACAGCGACCCACATTCTCTCAGAGACCCGCACTCACGCTCAGTGACCCACACTGTCATCCCCACAGTGACTCACACTCTCACACTCACAGCAACCCTCAAAGACTCACACTTATAGCGACCTACACTCTGACACACTCAGTGACACACGCTCTCACAATCGCAGTGACAATCACAGAAACACACTTTCACACACACACATACGCATTCTTTAAAATTGGATTTTGTGTATAGGGGGCAGAATTCTGATCCCTGACTCCTGTTTGTTTCCCAATCCAGTAGCACTGTGACCAATTATAGCTTACCGAGTGCTGTCCCAGATAATCTCGCAAGACGCTCAGGACAAAATTTGGCATCGTCATAATGTGTCAAACTGAATGTAGGCCCAGTATGTTACCTAGTCACTGAGCTATGGATCAGGACTGACATTTTTACATCTTTAATAGAGGAGTATATTATAAATATATAATGCAGGACACACCATGTTTCAAACATTTAAAATCTACCAGCTTCTCTGAAACATTACTGATCAAATATTCCAGGGATTTATATGAAACATCAGTTAATAATTAATGGCTACGTTATTCCAGCATTGTTAAACAATTCTGCTGCTTTTCCTCATTCACTTGCTGTTGGCAGTCCCAGAGTATGTGACGGTGATGCTAAGTGCTCCCCTCAATGTCCCTGGTGAAGAAGTAAAGATTAGTTATTGACAGTCCTGGAATATGCTGCAGGTTCCCCTGCTTCAATATATGCTGCATCTCCTTAGAATTGTAGAGTTATACATCATGGAAACAGAACCTTTGGTCCAACTACTCCATGCCAACCAGATATCCTAAATTAATCTAGTCCCATTTGCCACTATTTGGCCCATATCCCTCGAAACGCATACTATTCATATACCCATCCAGATGTCCTCTGATGTTACAATTGTACCAGCCTCCACCACTTCCTCTGGCAGCTTGTTCCTTCACACATCACCTTCTGAGTGAAAAAGTTGCCCCTTAAGTCTCTTTAAAATCTTTCCCCTCTCACCTTAAACCTGTGTCCCCTAGTTTTGGACTCCCCAGCCCTGGGGAAAAGACCTTTGCCATTCCCCCTATCCATGAACCTCATGATTTTATAAATTTCTATAAGGTCACCCCCCAGCCTCTGATGCTCCAGGGGAAATAGCCCCAGCCTACTCAGCCTCTAACTATGGCTCAAACCCTCCAACCCTGGCAACATCCTTGTAAATCTTTTGAGAAGAGTTACTCAAAACTAGGTCTTAAGAAGCTGATGGTAATGCACCAGGGGTGGGGGTATTCTAGTGGTTACGTGACTGGACTCAGAATCCAGAAAGTTCACATCTCACCATGAGACTACAAATTTCTGAAAACGGCAATGAAATGATCAGAATGGCACATAAAACCCGATTTTTGAGAAGGAAACCTGCCCTCATTATGCAGCCCACATGTGATTCTAGTTCCACGCCACCATGTGATTGACTCTTAACTGACCCCAGCTCTATCAGACGTGTTTCCTACAGTTGACAGAGAAGGTTCACCGTCACCAGCTCAAGCAGCAACAAAAAGAGTCATCTGTATTCTGGCGGAAACATCAGAAACGTCCTATTCGCCTGTTTGAATCCCATGGTGGAAAAGAGCAGGGGAGTTTTCCCTGGAGTCCTCGCTGTTATTTAACCTCTCAATCAATATCACACAATAAGTACTAGATTATCAGGTCCCTATCGCACTATGTAGCTGGAGTACCAATGGTAGTCTGCGATGCAGGCCATACAAACAGAATGGACAATCAGCTTTGCCAACAACTGAGAACGAGCTTTGGGAGGTTTTCAGCCCTCTGAATGATACCAATAACGAAACACTGGCACCCAGCTATCTGTGCTATGAGAGGCTATGACCCCTACATACCTTCCTTCTTTCCAAAGCCTTAATTATAATCTGGTACCAACTCGCTCTGACAAGCCTACAGTTCGCATTCCACATAGATGAAGCATTCTACATCTCATTAGGGATACCTCAGTGAGGAGATTTAGGAAATGGAATATTATTGCGTTCACAGAAAGGGCAGCAGACCCCCCCCACCACCACAAGTGCCTCAGATACTGTTTCTCATTGTCAGAAAAGTAAGCCTGGTTCCCTGTACTCCGCCTGTGAATGCGTATGCAATATAAAACATTCAGATTTCCTTCCACCGACAAATTAGGGAATGCCTCATGCGCTGTTGGGTGACTCCAAGTTCAACAACTACACAACTTGCATTTACGTAGCTTCGTTCATGTCATTAAAAAAGTTCCAACAAACCTTAGCAATTTCAGACAAAACTGAGTCGCTGAAGGTGAGATCAAAACAAGTGACTGTCGTCGAAGGGAGATTTTAAGAAATGACCGAATTGGGGTCAGAAGGTTCAGGGTGGGAATTCCGAACCTTTCACTTTTCTAGCCTGTGCCATGCCAGCAGCTGGATGGTCCCTGCACTGAGGATAGGGCTGTGGCCAGGAAGGGATTGCACCCTTGGATTAGACAGTTACAGCAGAAACATTTCCCCTCTGCTCCGGAGTGAGAAGGGGGCCTGATCTCATGCGTTCCCTGGTGAATGTAACCAAATGCATCTCTATGCTAGTCCAGCCACTTGTCCCCGAACTCCCTGAGGACAACTGCTGACAGCATCAGGAATCCACCTGGCACTCAGCGCAGAGCTAGGGGTTTAACAGGCTGTCTCACGCTGGTAACACACACATACACTGCCTGTTAGCACAGGTTCCAAATCCTCACATGACCCCGATATCAGGGTCTCAAAGCCTCAACCCCTAAGGGTAAAATGCACAAATCTTCAAAAACAGTAACTTCGGCTAATAGCAACTTTAAAAAGCAAAGCACTGGAAATCAGAAAGATGGAATTGAAAAGCAGGTGTTAAGTTAAACTTGTGTAGAAGAGTACTTTCACTTCAGTAAGGGAGTGTCATGCACAGTTCTGGGCTGTTCATTACAAGAAGGATACAAAGCATTGAAAAAAGTACATGAATGCTGCCAGAACAGGACAAAATAACCATCCCCTGAACAGATTGAACAGACTGGGGCACCTATTAGTGCAGGAGTAGAGCAGTCTGTGGGGTAATTTGATCGAACAGTCTTTACAATAACGAAAGGGTTTAGAAGCAGAGAAAGTATTTTAACTTGTGGAGGAGCTCTACACAAGAAGTTCACACACATAAGATAAATAAAGAGTAGACTAATAAATCCGAAGGTTAGAATGTGGAATTTACCACCATGAGGAGTATTTGACGCAAATCTCACAGATGTGGTCTTGGGGAAGCGAGATAAGTGTGTGAGGGAGAAAGGAACTTAAAGATATACTGAGTTTGGTGAAAACAATATAAGAGGAGCTTTGTAATAGTGCATGGAGCAATTAGATTAACCAGTCTTTTTCTGCGCAATAGACTCAGTGATTTACGTTTATTTAGCATCCTTTACATCACAAAGTTCTTCTAAAATGCAATGTAGCAAACAGGGTAACCCCCAATAGGCCTACCAGATCCCACAAACTGCGGTGTGATTGGTTATCTTGGTGACCCAGTGGACCAGGATAAGTGTTGGCTACTGTGACTGTGCAAGGTAAGAGATGGTTACGGTCCCTCAGCCTGAGATCACGATCTAACTTGTGAGGATCTGGGAGCCCTGACATGGAGGGTATCACACTGTGCTCATTCAGAATATCACACCTGCAACTTTGTGCCCAGGTATCAAACACTATTCCAAGTGAGGACACAAAGCAGCCCTTGTTATCACAGAGGTTTATAAAAATCATGAGGGGTATGGATAGGTTGAATAGCCTGGGTATTTTTCCCCAGGTTAGGGGAGTACAAAACTAGAGGGCATAGGTGTAAGGTGAGAGGGGAAAGACTTAAAAGGTACGTAACTGCCCTCTGCGCTCCTTAGTGTATGGAATGAGCTGCCAGAGGAAGTGGTGGAGGCTGGTACAATTACAACATTCAAAAGGCATCGGGATGGCTACATGTATAGAAAGGATTTGGAGGGTTATCGGCCAAATGCTGGCAAATAGGACTAGATTCATTTAGAATATCTGGTCAGCACGGATGAGTTGGACTGAAGGGTCTGATTCCGTGTTGTACAGCTCTTATGATTCCAGTGAGAACGTCAGAACACTGTATCTCCTCACTAGGATTGTTAACCTTAGTTAGAAGAGGTTTTGTTCTATCCTGTATCCAAGCACCCAATCCCCTCTCCCCCACTCTCTTGTCATTGTTTGACACATCCTTCTTCATAGTGGCTGCACATTGGAATACTAACTGACTCTGACAGTTACCCCTTCGGAAGGTTCGGTTTTTAAATGCCTTACTTATCTCTGAATTCTTTGTTCGAAAATGTATCTCGTGCTTTTTTTTTTACTTAACGGACTTGTACAGTTAACCTTTAAGTCCTGGATAGTCCTGACACATTGGCAATGCTTGGTGTGAACCTAATCTCAATGTTATGTTTCGAGTGCAGAGTCAGAAAGTTATGGCTCTGTATTCTGCTCCAGAGCAGCATTGAAGGAGTACTGCTAGCTGGGGGAAGGGGTGCTGTCTGTTTCTGATCAAATCTTAACCAAGGGCTCTCTAGTCTAGACTTAAAATGTTAATTCTGCTTTCTGTCCACAAATACTGCCAGACCTGCTGAGTTTCTTCAGCAATTTCTGCTTTTGCCCCATCTCTCTCAGGTGGATTTAATATCCCATGGCAATATTTCTGAGAAGTTGCCTTCATGTCCTGGACAATATTTGATCCTCAGTCAACATGAGTGACCTTATAGTGGTTTATAAAATTATGAGGGGTGTAGAAAATGAGAGGTGTCTTTTCCCTGGGTGGTGGGGGCTTGGGGGGGGTGGTGGTGGTATGGATTTCAAGACTAGGGGGCAAATTTGTAAGGTGAAAAGAGAAAGAGTTAAAGAAGACATGAGGAGCAACATTTTTACACAGGGACAATGGTTCGTTTGTGGAATGAACTTCTAGAGGAAGTGGTGGATGTGGGCATAGTTACAATGTTTAAAACACATTTGAATAAGTACATGAATGAGAAATGTTTGGAGGGATATGGGCCAAGGGCAGACAGGTGGGACTAGTTTAGTGTGGGATTATGGCCGGCATGGTCTAGTTGGACCAAAGGGTCTGTTTCCATGCTGTATGACTGTATAACATTATTCAGTCCTCCCCACATTTCTGTCTGTGGGATGGTCTTGCTGCGTGCAAACAGGCTGCTGCATTTCCTACAACAGTGACTACACTTCCAATAATTGTTCTCTGTCTGTAAAGTGCTTTGGGATGTCCTGAGGTTGTGAACATGATATAAATACAAGCCTTCCTTTTACTTTGGAACACTTGCTCTATTGATTGAACCATTGCCGTCAACAGCAGACAGATGAAGACAGAATGATGTTCTGGATTCTACAGGTTTAATGGTTTGACCTGAAGATAAAATGAGAAAGTAGATAGAAGGAAGTACAACTCAGATACATAATTAATAAATTTTGAGAGATCGATTAGCGGCCTTTGTGATTCTGAAAGGACTGGATGATGATGATGAAAAGGTATTTCACCTTGTCTAGAATTATGCAGCACAGAAACAGAACCTTCGATCCAACGTGTCTATGCTGAACAAGTTTCCCAAACTAAACTAGTCCTATTTGTCTGTGTTTGGCCCGAATCCGTCCAAATCCTTTCTGACTTTTCTGACAATAAGAAACAGTATCTGAGGCACTTGGGCTGGGGGGGGGGGGGGGGGGGGGCGGAGTCTGCTTCCCTTTCTGTGAACGGAATAATATTCCATTTCCTAAAATCCTTTCCTATTCCTGTGCCTATCCAAATGTCTTTTAAACATTGTAACTGTACCTGCATCCACCACTTCCTCTGGCAGTTCATTCCACTTAAGAACCACCCTCTGTGAAAAGTTGTCCCTCAGGTCCCTTTTAAATCTTTCTCCTCTCATATTAAAAATACGTCTCCTAGTTTTGAAAACCCCACCTTAGGGAAAAGACCTTTGCTATTCGCCCTTTCTATGCCCCTCATGATTTTATAAACCCCTTTAAGGTCACCCCTCAACCTCCTACACTCCAGTGAAAAAAGTCCCAGCTTCTCCTTATAACTCAAACCCTCCATTCCCAGCAACAATCTTTTCTGAACCCTTTCCAACTTAATGGTATCCTTCCTACAGCAGGGAGACTAGAGCTGTACACAGTACTTCAGAAGAGGCCTCACCAACATCATGTGCAACTTCAACATGATGTCCCAGCTCCTTATTAGACATTGTATAATGATTCTTTCTACCAACTCGCTCACAAGTGCATTATGTATGCTGTACAGCGTTTCCATTCATTCATAACGCAACTAACTTACTCACAAGTGCACTATGT
>JAHRHZ010000069.1:2114226-2149827 GCA_024137785.1 Ginglymostoma cirratum | reverse complement strand
TTCCATTCATTCATAACGCAACTAACTTACTCACAAGTGCACTATGTTTACTATACCGCGTTTCCATTCATTCATTCATAAAACCGTGTTAAACTAAATTAAACTTCCCCTCCAACCCATTACTGCTTCTTTACATCTTTCAATTCCCCATGCTGCCAGCAGTGTTTACACCTGTTTCTGTATCAAAGGCTACTTCGGAATAAGTGTTAATACTGTAACCTACTCAGAACAATGCCATTCCCACCATTGTGTCTCCATAGCTCACTTGAAATTCTGGGAAGATTATAATATTAATTAGCCCTTACCAACCATCTCTTAGGACCTGAATAGGTTGCAGAACATCAAACAGTTCCATCCACTAGTATGTACTTTTTAAATACATACTAAATAGGGCCGCTACCCCTTTTAAGAAACTTGCTACCAAAACAGTGTTTTAGTGAAACTGCATGAACGAATGTGTAAGAACTGTCGAAACCAGTAATCGTAAATGAAATCTCATGATCCAGCTGCAGGAGGTCAGTTTAATATCCTGTATATCTTTATTTATTACATATATAATTTCTCACTTATTTAGATCATATAGGTCCAGTATTTTTACTAACATTACTAACTTTAAAGACAAAAGGACTAACACCTCTTAACTATGCAAGCTCAGACCGGACAGACATTCTAATCCCACCAGCATTTAGCAAGTGCTTAAACTATCTTCTGCTTCCCAGGACGGATGTCACGCAAACTTGTGTACAAAATAGATGTGTAACCATAGTGCTAAAATTTTAATGTATGTAAAAACTGTCTAAAAGAAGTGACTGTAAAACTGTACTTTGGATTCCATCACTGCCCCGAACTGTACTGCTGCAGATGCTCAATAAAGAAGCTATTTTTGCCACTCACTGATCTCAGTCGTTATTGAGCAGAATACCACATACGATACTCAGTGGTCTGAGCAATGAAGGCAAGAGTGCCATACGCCTTCTTTACCACCCTGTGACGCAACTTTCAAGGAACTATATACCTAACCCCTAGGTCTCTCTGTTTGACTGCACTACTCAGGATCCTACCATTAACTGTATGAGTCCTGCCCTTATTTGTATTCCCAAAATGCAATATCTTGCATTTATCCAAATTAAACTCCATCTGCCACCCTCAATTGGTAAGATCAGGTGACCTAGAAGAATTAGTCTACATTTGAAGGAGATCAATCCAAAATTGCACAGCAGAAAGACTAATTCAGTGGTCAGTCTATAGAACAGGCTCACCGGGGGGATAGTTGAAGCTGTTAGTATTGATTCATTCAATTTAACTAAATTTGTTCAGAAAATTATTATTTGGGATACAGTGTACATGTACTTTGACATTAGATGTGTGGTGTGAGTGACCTTATTTTGGAGGGTCTGTGACTCGGAACTGTTGTTCTCAAAGTTCCCCGTCACTGTGGCTTTACAGACCTCATGTCTGAGTCTGTTTTAAACAAATTGACAGAGACTGATGGCTGCAATTAGTGAAGAACACGAGTATCATTGGATCATTCAGGTAGCAAAATGGTAGCAAGTGAACTAAATGGACTGCAGACTGTTTTTTGTTGGCTCATCGTTATGCTCTCATAGCTCAAGTGATTATAGTTTAAAGAGGCAGTGACCTTTTTGTAGATCAGTACAATTTTGAATGTAAGATGGCTGACATTTAAGGTACGTTAGCAACAATTCAAGTCTCAAATAATTATTCAGGGGCCTCAAGATTGATTGAGCGAACTGCAGGTGTTGACTCCATCATAACTAAACCAGGCTTTCTATGATTAACACTTCACTGAGCTTAAAACAGTGTCAAATATTTTGTCTGCATTGAATGCTGATGAAGCAGATCTGTGTGCTCTCAGGTAACTAAATGTCATTTGGAGCTGTGAAAATCTGGGGATTAACTGATGTACTGTAAACCAATTTTCATTTAGTCAGGATTTTAATTTTGAGTGAATGAATCCGGATATTAAAATAGTACGCATTCAACAATATGCCACTGAATTGAAAAGGACATGTGCAGAGGAATATACAAGGCACATATACACAATACATGTACGGGGCAAAGTACAGGGGACATATACAGGAGAAATGTACAAGGGGCACATAGAAGAGACTTGTATAGGTGACATAGACAGGTACTTAGATAGCTGACACGTTCTAAGATAGATATATAGGAGACATGTATAGAAAATATATATTGTCTTGAACATAATCAAGTTCTCCTATCCCCGAACACAATCAAGTGCTGCTTCTCCTACTATGGCAGGGCCCTGGATGATGTCCCCCCAATATGTCACAGTTCCAGGCAGGCCACCTCAAACTGTCAGACTCCTGAGTGAGGAGGGATAAACTGGCTCCCCTTCTATATTCATCCACCCCATCAGTTGGTTGTAAAAAAAAAATTTCAAAGGATCAGTTCCCTTGTCGACACCTTTCTCCCAGACTCAAATGAGCTTTCTGAATTGTTCACAAAGTGCGTTGTCTATTGATCATTGCAACTGTTGCAGTGTAGGTTACCAGTACCGTTGTTGTTTGTGGTTGAAATGTCAGTTTTACAATCCTTAACTTCAAAATTGGTTGAGAGTTTACGTTGGTCTGTTTCCTTTCAAACATGGTTGAATTTCAGCAATAGTGGGGAGAGAGAGTCCTTCTGTTGTCCTGTTTCCTTTTCAACTGGCTTGCAGCACTCAGAGTGAAAGACCATCTTTACCTGCAATGCAATGGTAACTAGAGGATAGCTCTTTGACTGTGATCATTGCAGTATGCTAATGCTTGAAACCAGACTGGTACACACGGGGGCATTCAGTCCCACAAATACCCTCCAGTAGATTGAAACTGGCTTGTTATCTTGTGTCCGAGTGTATTCTTCAGAGGGGAAAACACAAAATGTGTTTGCAAGATGTAATCTGCGGGGTGGGGCATGCTGTTGAGCAGGGGGTTGTCACCACATTGTTATCTTTGTCATCACAAGAGATCACAGTGCCCCTTTTCCCGGCCTTTGAAGAGCTGTTGGTTGAAATTCCAAATTGATGTGAAATTCTGCGGATCTCTCTCTGTCCGGATAATCAACTTAACTTACGTCCACAGCCATTTCTAGCTGTATTAACCCTCTTTCTTTAAAAAAAATGACACGCTTTGTAGGTACAAGTTTAATGTATCCATAGTACTTTGGGGTTCTGACCCATGGACGTGACGTCACTAAACTCTATCCAGTGACCAATTCCTGGTTAGTGTGTGTGTGTGAATATTAGCTGAGGACGAGCTCAAAAGCAGGTACTGATACCTTCTGATATAACAAGGTGTGGAGCTGGATGAACACAGCAGGCCAGGCAGCATCAGAGGAGCAGGAAGGCTGACGTTTCGGGTCTGGACCCTTCTTCAGAAATGGGGGAGGGGAAGGGGACTCAAATAAATAGAGAGAGGGGGAGGCGATGATGGAAGGTGGAAAGGGGAGCAGATAGGTGGAGAGAAGACAGACAGGTCAAGGAGGCGGGGGTGTAGCCAGTAAAGGTGAGTGTAGGTAGGGAGTTGCAATGGGGGTTGGTCAGTTGGGAGGGAGGCAAGACGGACAGGTCAAGGAGGCGGGATTGAGGCTAGTAGGTAGGAAGTGGGGGTGGGGTTGGTCAGTGAGGTGGGATGAGCGGATAGGTGGAAGAAAAGACAGGTCAAGTAGGTGGGGACGAGCTGGGCTGGTCTTGGGATGAGGTCAGGGGGCAGGGAGATTTTGAAGCCAGTAAAGTCCACATTGAGACCATTGGGCTGCAGGCTTCCCAGGCGGAATATGAGGTGCTGTTCCTCCAGCCTTCGGGTGGCATCGCTGTGGCACTGGAGGAGGGTAGCACTGTTGACACACTGTCTAGGGGACCCCTGACAGGACATAGATTGTTCCGTCCTACATTGTCTTGTTTACAGTATTATCCCTTGGTGTTTAAATGCTTTCATGGTATTTCCCACACCTTTAGTCTTACAGAGCTCCCCCACCTTCAATTCTCCATCCCAATGAATCCAGCCTTTTGAGTTTTTGGTTATCCCTGTTGGTGTCTGAAATTCTCTGCTCCACCTTGTTTAAAAGGCAACTCCCTCACCTCTTAAAATCTCCCTGTGTGCCTCCATCAAGCGTCTCTTCCAACATTACAATCAAGTTATTGTGGTTGTTTCACTTAACAAAGACATCTGTATCAGCAAAGCATCCAGTGAACTGAGCCGTTCATTTAATTAGGTGAGCTTTTAACCATCATGTACACTTCAAAATATTTACATCAATCAAACCAACTGCTGTTTCAATCAGCTGAACAAACTGATCCCTGTTCTTTAATTAAAAAATGAAACAAAACAATGCAAAATTAGTGGCGGGGTGTGATTTAGATTGTAAATGTGTGTGGTTTGTGGGTAAAAGATAACATTACGGTGTTGAGTGCTGTATTGTCTAAATGCCAAGGTGCTGGTGTTACATAGCTCATGTGACACACTAATGTAGCAATGCATTGAGTCATACAGCACAGAAAGAGACCTTTCGGTACAACCAGTCCATGCCAAACATAATGCCAAATTAAACTAGTCCCACCTGCCTGCTCTTAGCCCATATCCCTCCAAACCATTCCTATTCATGAACTTATCCAAATATCTTTCAAATGTTGTAACTGTACCCACATCCACCGTTTCCTCAGAAAGTTCATTCCGCGTGTGAACTACCCTCTGTGTAAAAAAATTGCCCCTCATGTCTTCTTTAAATCTTTCTCCTCGCACCTTAAAAAATGTGTCCCCTGGTCTTGAAATCCCTCACCCTAGGGAAAAGACAACTACCATTAACTCCATCTATACAGCTCATTATTTTATAAACTTCTATCAGGTCGCCTCTCAATCTCCTGTGCTCCAGTGAAGAAAAGTCTCAGTCTATCCAGCCTTTCTTTATAACGCAAACCTTCCATACCTGGCAAAAACCTGGTAAGACTTTTCTGAACCATCTCCAGCTTAATAATATCCTTCCTACAACTGGGTGACCAGAACTGGACACAGTATTCCAGAAGAGGCCTTACCAATGTCCAGTACAACCTCAGCATGACTTCCCAACTCCTATACTCAAAGGACTGAGCAATGAAAGCAAGCAAGTCAAACACCTTTTTAACCACCCTGTCAATATGTGACATGTGGCACTTGTCTCTGAGAAACAGTGGGGAGACGAGAAGGGATGTTGTTTGTCCAGTTTATCCTCATTTCTCCTGACAGTGTTGACTCCTGGATGTGAGCAGCACCCTGTCATACATCAGGGAAGTAGCTTGTGTATCTAGACAGTACATCAACAGCACTATTCCTCAGCACAAGATCTCACTGTCAGGGCATAGCCTGTCTACAGACAACATACAGACATGGATCTCTGCACAGTGTCTTGGAGTACAATCGCTGGATAGTGGTCTGGAGTGGATCACTGGATTGGGATCACTGAATAGTATTCTGGAGTCAGATCACTAGATAGATTGGGAGTGGGATCACTGCTTTGTGGTCAGGATTGGGATCATGGGCTGGTGTTCCAGAATGGGATTACTGGATAGTGATCTGGAGTGGGGTCACTAGACAGTGGTCAGGAGTGGGATCACTGGATAATGTCATCACATTCCCTTTCAGTGTATGTGGGAAGTTCTCCCTGATTCTCAGTCTTTAGTCATCCTGTTTAATGAAGGAGTGTATACTAGCATCAGGCATTCCTAAAATTAATGTCTCAACCTCATGAAGCTATAACAGAAGACCAAGCGAACCCACAGTCAATGGATCAGATCCAAGTTCTGCAGTCCTGCCACATCAAGTGGTGAACATTTAAACAGCTCACTGGAGGAGGAGGCCCTATGGATATCCCCATCCTCAGTGACAGAAGAGCCCAGCACATCGGTACAAATATTCAGCCAGAAGTGCCGAGTGGACAATCTATCTTGGCCCCCACCAGACATCCCCAGCATCACAGATACCAGTCTTCAGCCAATTCGATTCACTCCACGTGATATCAAGAAATGGTGACAGGCACAGGATGATGCAAAGGCTATGGGCTGTGGCAACATTCCAGCAATAACACTGGAGACATATGCCACAGAACTGTACTGTAACACTGGTATCAGCCCAGCAATGTGGAAAATGACTTATATATAAAAAGCAAGACAATTCCAATTCAGCCAATTACTGCCCCATTCAGTTTAGTCTCGATCATCAGTAAAGTGATGGAAGGTGTCATTGACAGTGCTATCAAGCAGCATCTGCTCAGCAATAACCTGCTCAGTGACGCCCAGTTTGGGTTCTGCCAGGGCCACTCAGGTCCTGATCTCATTACAGCCTTGGCTCAAACATGGACAAAAGAGCTGAATTCCAGAGGTGAAGTGAGAGTGACAGGCCTAGTTATCAAGGTCACATTAGACCGAGTGTGGGATCAAGGAGCCCGAGCAAAACTGGAATCAATGGGTATCAGCGGGCAAACTCTCCAGTGGTTAGAGACATACCTGACACACAGGAAGATGGTTGTGGTTGTTGGAGATCAGTTATTTCAGCTCCAGGACATCTCTGCAGGAGTTCCTCAGGGTAGTGTCCTAAGCCCAACCATCTTCAGCTGCTTCATCAATGACCTTCCCTCCATCATAAGGTCAGAAGTGAGGATGTCTGTCAATGACTGCACCATCCATGACTCCTCAGATACTGAAGCAGTCCATGTTCAAATGCAACAAGATCTGGACAAAATCCAGGCTTGGGCTGACAAGTGGCAAGTGACATTTACGCCAAAGAAATGCAGGCTATGACCATTTCCAGTAAGAGGCAATCTAATTGTCGCCACTATTATTATCAAATATGGTCTGAAGGAATGCCAGAGACCTAAGGAAATTGGGAAACATGATGGATACATTAGAGACACCTGTGAATAAATAAGAAAAAAATGATCTGGTCATTGTCACATTGCTATTTGTCAGAGGTTACTGTGCACAGAAAGACTGCACTGTTTCCTATATCTTACAAATCCTCAGTCAGCTGTAAGTGCTCTAGGATGACCTCGGGTTAGGGATTATGGGTAATGTGAGAGCTCCAATGGCTGGCCCAAACCCATTAATGTAGGGGCTGTGGACCATTCAAGAGGAGAGGAGCCCACTTCCAAAAGCTGCCAGACAACCAGAGGGCTGGTGACTCAACGTATGCAGCAGCGCCACTGGGAGTAGTGGCTGCCACTGGGACTGCAGACAGCAGGGAAGATGCCAATAGGAGCAGGTGCCCCCAACCTGCTGGAGTCTGGGGTTGTCACCCCAGGGAGAGGAGCACATGGTGCTCGGTCGGAGAAGTGAGGGCAGGTTTGAAGGGGCAGACATTGCCACTACTGCCACATCTTGCCTGATTTGGAGGACACCCCACCATTTGAGCCCACGGGATTCAGCAGGGGATAGGCCCCACCGTCACCGGTAAAATGGCAGGGAAAAATGGAAAATCGAAGCAGATGTAGTCCATTCAGCCCTTCAAGCCTGTTCTGCCATTCATTCTGATCAATGCTGATCATCCAACTCGGTCCCCTGTTCCTGCTTTTCCCCCATATTCTTTGATCATCCCTCTAGCCCAAAGTATTAATCCAATTCCTTCTTGAAATTATACAGTGTTTTGGGGCCAACAGGACTCTGTGGCAGAGAATTCCACTGTCTGGGTGAAGACATTTCTTCTTTTCTCAGTCCTAAATATCCTGAAACTGTGACTCCTGGTTCTGAACTCCCCAGTCATCAGAAACATTGTTCTTCTGTTTACCCTGTCTAGTCCTGTTAGAATTTTATACAATTCTGTGAGATGCCTTTTCATTCTACTAAACCCCAGTGAGTATAGTCCTAACTGACTCAATCTCACTTCATATGTCAGTCCTGCCATCCCAGGAATCGGTCTGGTAAATCTTTGTTGCACTCCCTCCACAGCCAGAATATCCTTCCAGAGCTAAGACTAGAACTGCACATGATACCCCAGGAGTAATCTCACCAAGGCCCTGTATAATTGCAGCAAGACCTCTCTGCTCCTGTGCTCAAAGCTTCTTCCAGTGAAGGCCAACATACCATTTGACTAATTTACTGCCCGCTGCACTTGCAATGCCTACCTTCAGCAGCTGGTGCACAACAACACCAGGTTTTGTTGCACAATATCCTCTCCATATCTGCAGCCGTTCAGATGATAATCCATTTTCCTGCTTGTGCTCCCAGAGTGGATAACGTCACATTTATCCACTTCATCTATTCTGCATTTGCCCACTCACTCAGCCTGTCCAAATCATGTTGAAGCATCTCTGCATCCTCCTCACAGCTCACCCTCCCACTCAGCCTTACGTCATCTGCAAATTTGGAGATGTTATATTTCGTCCCCACATCTGAATCGTTGCTATACATTGTGAATAGCTGGAATTCTAGCAGGGACTCCTGTGGTACCCCAATAGCCACTGCCTACATTCAGGAAAAGAGGGATCATCATATCCATTCCACCCCTCCTTCACCTTACCTTGACCCTTTACAGTCCCCTGCCCATGCCCATGCCCATGCCCCCCATCCAGACATATCCACAGGGCTGGTATATATGAATGCTGGCAGTACAGGATTTTTCAACAAAGCTGGAGATAGTCATCAGTGACTCCCTAAATCACATTGCTAATTATGCATTGCTATGAGGTAATTGGGAGGCTTAGTTAACTGATTATGCCAAACTATTTGATAATTGGAACATTTCCTCCAATTAGGTCCTTTTGCAATCACAAAATACTTTGCAATTCTGGGTCCTTGCACAACACTGTCTCAAGAGCTGCTGTACGTAGCCACCCGTCTATTAATACAGGGAGGAATGTCAGGTATGTTCATTGGGCTAAGGTCTCTGACACTTCACAGAGCAATTAAAAGGTGCAAGGCCTGGAGCCAGCTCCATTCTCGATGATTGGCGGGACACAGAGTTCCAAGACTGGCCAATTGATGTGAAACCTGCATTGCAAACGACGGCAATGTAAACTTAAGAGTCAGAGCCCTGTAAATTTGGATGCCCGGCCCTCGCTCTTTTCTCAAACTAACCTGCTTCTCCAAAGTGGTGGCAGGCAGAAAATGGTGCACACCTCTGGTGGGCCGTGTGCATTCGGCCTTTCAGGGAAGGAAAGAAATAGATGTCCAGTGCCAATGGCTCAAATGGCCGTTAGGTACTGAGAATGAAGGAGCTGAGCAACCACCCCTTTACCATTGTAAAATTGCTTTGCCTGATTGCAGTTAGTGCCAGCTCCTGCCTGTTGCAGCTTCATTTATTTAACTCTAATGAACTTGCCTTTTGTCCAGCAGATCCCAGTTTTCCACAGTTTGATATTTATTTTTGCAAGACTACAACAGACCTATTCTTCTCCTAGTGTGTTCCTGTATTAAGAGGTATTTTTAACTAGATAGGCGGTTAGTCTGACTCACAAACTCCTTCCTTTGGTCTGTCTCTTAAAACCTTTGAGCCATTGGGTATTCTGAATAACTGGTGCAGATCCCAGGGTCACTTCAGCATTAATGAGTGGTCTCTGTGCGCACCAGTCTCTCCTATAAGTCAGAAGGTTGTGAGTTCACATCTCCCTCCAAAAAAAGCACAAAATCTAAATAAACACCTAATTCAGCATCGTCATTGTGTTCGTTTTTGTGGGAGCTTGCTGTGCAAAGATTGGCTGCCACATTTCCATCTTCAGGAGCTCCAAAATGCTTGCGATCATGAGTCAAGTTGAGGTTGTACAGGATGTTGATGAGGCCTTTACTGGAGTATTGTGTCCAGTTCCGGTCACCCTGCTACAGGAAGAATATTATCAAACTAGAGAGGGTTCAGTAAAGAGTTACCAAGATGTTGCGGGAATGGAAAGTTCGAGTTATAGGGAGAGGCTGGATAGGACTAGGACTTTTTCACTAGACCGTAGGAGGTTGAGGGGCGACCTTGTTGAGGCTGATAAAATTATGAGGGGTATAGACAAGGTGAATGGCAGGTGTCTTTTCCCTAGGGTGGGGCATTTCAAAACAAGGGGTTGTATTTTGAAGGTGAGAGGAGAAAGATTTAAGTAGGACATTAGGGGCAACATTTTTACACAGAGAGCGATTCGTGTGTGGAATGAACTTGCAGACAAAGTGGCAGGCTGTACCGCAGTTACAACATTTAAAAAACATTTGGACAAGTTCATGAACAGGAAAGGTTTGGAGGGATATGGGCCAAACGCAGACAGGTGGGACCAGCGTGGTTTGGGATTATGGTCGGCATGGACTGGCTGGACCGAAGTGCCTGTTTTTGTGCTCTATGACAGGCACTAGACAAATGCAAGTTTCTATTTCTTTTGACAGGTCTGTATCTCATCCCCATTTCACTGCTTTTGCTCCGTGTCATGCTCTGGCTAGTCAAAAGAGTCCTTTGATGAGATTTTGAAATCTCCAATTGTCAGGCTGAATCCACAGATTTTTAACATGGAAGCAGAGAACCAGACCCATTCCTGAGACAACTGACTTTCGAACTTTCTCTTCTGGAGGGCATTTCCGAATTACTGGGTAGGATCCCACAACTGAGCGCAAAATTCAAGCTGACACTCGACTGCAGCCCTGGGAGAATGCTGCATTGTCAGAGGTGTCATCTTCAGATGGGACATTGAACTGAAGTCCTCTTGGATAGACATTAACTATCCCTTGATACCATCAGAATAAGGAGGGTTCCTAAGGCGATCATTGGGAAAGCAAATTGGATGGAGACTAACCAACATGACTTCCAAAAATAGTGATGTTTTACAACTTGGATTATATTTCCTAAGGAAGTGGTTCAAGAGGGCAGCTCATCACCATCTTCTCAAGGCCAACTAGAGACAGGCAATAAATGCTGGGACCAGGCAGTGATGGCCACATCCCACTAGTGAATAAAAAAAGGACAAAAATAAATCACCAAACTAGCAAAGTAGAAAAATGAAGTTATTGCCTACTTAAAAACTTGCAAAAATGTTTGACAAAGTACAAACTGCTGGAAATCCTTTGGTATTCAGATATAGACAATGGCTGATGGCATTAGACCTGTTGTGAGTTTGAGAGGATGACATTTGGAAACATGCAGTGCTAGGGATGTGAACAGGACTCCATGTACATTCATCTTTCAGCAAAAAGCATGAAAAACTTTGAAGAAAGGGATAGCTGTGGGCATTATAATGTATCCATTTCTGACGGTACTTGAATCATAACATATAGTGATAGCTTGAGTGAATTGGGCGCTGAGACTGTCTGTGTGGAGTTTGCACATTCTCCCTGTGTCTGCATTGGTTCCCTCCGGGTGCTCCGGTTTCCTCCCACAGTCCAAAGATGTGCAGGGTAGGTGGATTGGCCATGCTAAATTGCCTGCAGTGTCCAGGGATTTGCAGGCAAGGTGGATTAAGGTTACGGGGAGAGGGGTGTGTCTGGGTTTGGTGATCTTTGGAGGGTTGATATGGACCAGGTGGGCTGAATGGCCTGTTCCACACTGTGATTCTATGGATGCTGATTAGAAAGACTCATGTCAAACTTTAGGCACATCACATAATGGGTGATAGTGAAGCCTTAGAAAAGGTACAGGCAGGGGCTGCTAGACTAATTTCCATTTTAGATTTTGCGACTGGTGAAAAGGGCTGGGAACCTTCATTTTAGAGAAACGTGGATCAGGGGAATGGAGCCAGATGGTGGAAACACACCTTCAGGGTAATGTCAACATTCAGTATTTGATGCCGGTTTGGAAGGCAATAACAAGCTACTCTGAGAGAAGGCAACCAAGGAACCAAGTTAGGATGGAGAATCAGCAAAAAGCAACCATTCACATCAAGTACCCGTGAACGGCTGAAAGGTCAGAGGCAATCTCATTGAGCTTTATAAGATGACAAAGGGAAAAGCTTGTGTTCAAGTTCACAGTTTATGTCAATCCAATCGATGGAGGACGAGAAGGAATCTCAAACTGAATTTGGAAAAGGCCACATTCTGTTACACCTCAGGAGGTGACTCTTCTCAAAGAACAGTGGTGATTGATTCATTGAATTCCTTAAGTGTGAGGGGTCCTGTTTCTGGCTGGTCAGGAGATCATCTTTTTTAGAAGGTAGGTATTAAACACAAGCATGTGGATGAGTTTCAGTTGTCAAAGGTGGGTCAGCGATTAGCTTCTGGACTTTCACGTCTCCAGGGAATCACGCAGCTTCGGGTATGAAGGCGGTATCACAGCAGTGTGGGACAGACGCAATAGACCGAAGAGCCTTTTGTTGTCTGTTGTTGTGTCAGCATCTCCAGATATTGGGCCATTTATTAGCTGGTGCATGTTGGTCTAATTGTGCACATTTACAGAATAGTTCTAGCACAGGAGGAGATGTCTCTGTGTGCTGGCTCTGTACGAGAGTACCTCAACTAATCCCACTCTACTGCCCTTCCATCTGAGCCCACCAGATTTACTCTCTTTGGGTCGCTTACTTAGTTTCCTTCGACACTATCAGGCAGCACATTTCACATCCTAACCACTCGCCGCATGAAATGGTTTTCCGCATGTCGCTGCCACTGCTTGCAACTGTTCAAAGCCCTAAATAGATCCACACACTGCACTTGGTCTGAGTTTCGCAGATGTCATTTTATATTTGTAACAAGTGTTCTTATTTTGATTTTAAAAAAAACATTACATAATTGAAATTCATTGGTTCAGGGAAAAAGGTGAGATCGAGTAAATTGCGTTTTACCGGGTGAGTCGGAGACCTGGGCCTCCTAGTGCTCTTGCCTTTTCTTGGGTTCAGATATTTCATCAAGTGCTGAATGAAGGAGGAATCACCTCCTTTGGCAAGAAAGTTAATCCATGTCTTCTCAGATCAGGATACGAACAATCGAACTACAAATGCTGACGTTAGCTTGTTTTATCTTGTTTTACTGTCAACCTAAAAAAATGCGTCCGAACCAACAGTGTGTCGTTTCTACAGCTATTGCTAAAAACTATCACATCATCTCAGGTTTGCCCTTTGAACCCCTCTGCTTAGAATGGCCCACCGTTCGGAATTGAAAGACCAATTCTTGGCTGTTAATTTGATGATTAATTTTCACGAGTGTTATCAGTGGTAATTTTGCTTGGACTGTTCATGATGAACTAATGTTTTACATTGATTTTCATTACCTTTGTATGAAATTCCACAACACACTCCGACACCACTTGGAAGCCCCTGCTCAATGCCTTTATTTATAAAGCCTTTTCCAACTTGTCAATGGTGTACATGTCATCTCCTCAAGCCTCTTTGATCCTGCACTGTTTTGGAAATGCAGCCTCTATTTATTATTGCTTTCCGTGTTCTCCCTATCAAAATGATCTCCACATTTCTCTGCATTAAATTTCATCTGCTCTCTGTCTGCTCATTGCACTAGGCAATCTGTAGCCTCGCGATGTCTGTCACTGTCATTCCAACTAGACCTCACATGATGTTTCCCAGTTGGTTATGGTTCTCCATGATACCCCACAATTGTCAAGCTCCTGGGTGAAGAGGGATGAATTAGCTCCCCGTTTTTATTCACCCGTCCAATCAGTTAGTCGCACCAAGGTCAATTTAAAAAGGATCCCATCCCTTGCAAATGCACTGCTCCCAGACTAAATAAATGAATGGTTTAAAAGGACCTGTTTTAACCAGGCTTCCTTGAGCAAACAAGAGAGTGACTTGCTTAGGTTTTGAAAAGGAAAGCTACACAACACATAGATTAGGAATAAGAGGTGAAGCTGTAAAAGATGTACCGATCAGTCTCTCTATTTGGTTTGCAAAGATTAAATGGCGGAATTTTGATAGTTTAACAATCAATTTCAGGACTTGGCTTTTTCAGGTTAGTCAAACCCTTTTGACCAATTTCCTTTGATGGTGGGCGGTTGGCAGTGCTCTGAGTGAGAGTGCCTTTCTGTTCTCCTGTTTCCTTTAGTCTGATGTTAGCTAGCTGGCTTCTACCACTCAGAGTCCATTAACCTGCAACAAAGGGGGTAAATCTTCAACCCAGCACACTTCTGCTTGAACAAAGGCGAGTAACACCATGGTACTTCAGTTCACTGACATCAGCATCATCGGCGATCCCTCCACAGAACGAGGATGAGTCTCTTCCCCTCTCGGGGTGATTCCGCAGGTGGCTGTACAGACCAACGCAGCTACTGCAGGCTCATGGGAAGGGCTGGATGGGGCGTTGGTGTGGCAGCGCGCTCCTT
This sequence comes from Ginglymostoma cirratum, assembly GCA_024137785.1. Taxonomy (NCBI): domain Eukaryota; kingdom Metazoa; phylum Chordata; class Chondrichthyes; order Orectolobiformes; family Ginglymostomatidae; genus Ginglymostoma; species Ginglymostoma cirratum. Next base: position 2,135,620 of record JAHRHZ010000069.1, on the reverse strand, counting down.
ACTCTGTATCTGCCTGGCTTCCGCTTTCTCCCGACGACACATCTCCAGATGCTGGGCACCTTCCCGGATCCTGCTCCTCCACTTTGGACGGTCTTGGGCCAGTGATTCCCAGGTATCATTGGGGATGCCACACTTTGCCAGCGAGACCTTGAGGGTATCACCGAAGCGTTTCCCTCTGGGGCTGCCCTGCCGTTTTGGAGTTGGGAGTAGAGGCACCTGCTCGGGGAGCCTCGCGTTGGTCATTGCAGCCGATCAGTGCCTCAGTGCTGGGGATGTTGGCCTGGTCAAAGATGCTGCTGTTGGTGCATCTGTCTCCCCAGAAGATTCTCAACATTTTGCGCAGGCAGTGCTGGCTGTACTGCACACTTACCGTTCACTAACACACCTTCTTCCACTAGCACACACAGTCCAGTGTTGCAATCAGCTTTTTACCTTTTCCTTTCCATACTCATGAAGGGCAAAATGCAAAGGAATGTCTGTAAGAGTTTCTTTCTACTGACCGGGGGGGAAAAGATTGTCAGTCCTCTTGTAACCTCTTCCTGTTATGTTTCTCTCTCTCTCTCTTTCTCTCTCTGGTTGGTTTCCTTGGCACATCGCAGGTATGACATTCCATGGATCCAACACACAACTTTGCCAGAAGTGACTCAATTTACGTCTAACTTTTTTTGTTATGGAAGAGCAGTCCCCTTTTCTTGAAGAGAAAACACATTTTGGAATTCAAAGTTTAAAAAAAAATTGTCCAAAGTACTTTGGGGTTCTGATCTGTCATCATGATACTATCCTCTTCAAAGCTCGCAACATTTCAAAGCTTTGCGTCATCTACAAATTCTGCATCCAAGCCTAAGTGAGGAATATGGATCAAGACAAAATCTCCAGCACTCTCTCAGGTGGTGCACTGCAGATCCTAACCACTTGGCAATAGTTCTTTTGGTGTTCACTGGACGTCAAACCCCAATATGGCCCCAATCCAAGAAAAAAAATGACCATTCACTATTTCTTCCTGTTTCTTGACACTCCCCTGTTTTCTGGGGAAAGATCCCCACCCCAATGGAAATCCCCCAGTGCTGTTCCAAATGGGAGGGTCAGAGTCTTGGGCACATCTGGAGCACACACAACACCGTGGGGGCGAAGGAAGATTGTGACAACAGTTTAAATTTCCTGCTCTCCCAGGGCCCCAGCAACATAGGTTACCAGGGACACAAAGGAGTGAATGAAGAACAATGTGTTGCAGAAGAGATTCACTCATTGATGGGCTTGGGAATGACATGCCTGCAAATTTTGACCCCTCTTGACCCAGATACAGAATTCCGACTCCCGTATCCTTGGTAGAGGAGGCATCGGAATGAGCCTGGAAATAGTAACCACCGGATCACCTGCAGAAGTTTAACAAGCTCACCCTTAACTTTGGTCAAAGGGCAGCAACTTTCAACTGACTGATGCCTTGTGCCTGAAGCAGTGTGAGGAAGCTGGCAGGTGGTAGCAGACAGGTCCCTGATAGTGTTTCACAGCTAATGAAGGAAACAGCTCAGTATTTAGGGAGTGTCCAGGCCATCAATCACAGGCAGATGGATCGCGACAGCTGCTTTCTGCAAGGGGCCTGGAGCAGGAATAAAAACAGAAACCCTGGGGATTTAATTCTCTCTTCGCTCACTGGATTTAAACCTGCAGCTCAGGCGGAATCCAGCACAAGGGGCTTGACAGTGTAAATGACCTTCTCAATCAGTTGCTCCTTTTGCCTCTCGGATCAGCAGGCACTGGGTTCAAGCCTCCATCTGGAGACTGACCGACTGACGCAGTTCCGAGGTAGAGCCGGGGATGAGACGTTAAACTGAGATATCACCCACACTCCTACTGCGAGGGGAAGGTCCTGTAGCACTGACACAAAGAGTAGGGAAGTTTGCTGCAGCCCGTTGGCCCATATTTATTTCTCAATGGTGCACAAAGACCGACGATCTGCTCCTTAACATGCTACTGTTTGTGGGATCTTGCTGTGCACAAAGTGGTTTGTAAAATGTGTGCCCACCATTCCCATAGCTCCATGTTTGAACTTTTCCACTCAGGTTTATGGCCCTACCACTGTACAGAAATAGTTTTTCATCAATGATATCTAATATGGCTGTCCCCACAAGCAACTCTGTCTGGGCTCATTCTTCCCAAAGATTTCCACAACAGCCTCTTCAAATGCCTCTCCTCCAGATAGCATGACCCACGCTTGCTTGCTCGTTTGTGCCCTTCTCTGTACAATAACTACCAGGAAGCTTCTCTTCCCTTTCTCCAGATGTGCCCCTGAAGGATTTACTCTCTTCTGAGCAATGTCCCTCAGCAAGATGATCCAAGGAGATGGATGCTAGTAACAGCTTGTTGTGCCTCACCACCAGCTCCTCTGACCCTCAGTTCAGCACTGGCTGCCAGTCTGTGTAAGCGTAATTTCCTTCCTTGAAACTTTGTGGGACTTCAGCCTTAATTTTGGCCCTTACTCCATTCTACAGTCATCCATCTCCATTCTTCTTCTTTCCCATTCATTCGTTCTTCATTCCGTCCTTCTCCTTGTCCTCTACCTCACTTTGAAGTACTGTCCTCTATGCCCTATGTTCTCCATTAATAACTCTGCAGTCCTTCAACAAAATCAATATTCTGAAGACGCTGGAGATCTAGAATAATCTCTTTTTGCAATTCTCCAACTCTGGCCTACCTTCTTCAACGTTATTGGCTGCATATTCTGGAATTCACACCATACACCAGCTCTTGCAGATCTTCAAAGCATCACAGGTTCAAAAATTGCTCAGGTCTTTTTGATACTGCCTCCTCTCATACCTGATGATAGCCAGCCCAAGTAATTGGCTGCCCCAGCATTAAGCAGGAAGCCAGTTCATGTAAGCCGAGTAGCTAGTTTCTGTTCTCAAAGGTAGTCAATCTGTAGTGACTTACAGGAGGCTTTTGCTCAAGAATATGGCTGTAACTTTATCCAAGCAAAATGGAAGAGGAGACCAGGGAGCTGGTTCTGGGATCACGAATGTGGTACTGAAGTCTTTAGCGGTTGGAGCCTGCAACGTTCTTGGTTCTGCAGGAGGTGCTCGGAGAACATTTTTAGCTGGTGACCTGACCCTCACATACCTACGGACGTTACCAGCTGCAGAGGACAGCGCATTGCACAGAGCTTTCCCTCTCTGTAGTCTCTGATCCCTGTCACGCTCCAGACTGGGACATGGTTTAACTGCAGCTCCTGCGTGAATAGCTCACTCCCCCTGTTCGGACAGTGTCAATCCAGCAACTCCCCAACCCTTCCTCCATTCCGCAAATCAGGAACACATCAGAACAGTTCTAGGAATGCTCCAAGAGACTTAGCTACTGAAAAACCTCTCCAAATTCACTGCATGGGGGTGGCATGGTGGCTCAGTGGTTAGCACTGCTGCCTCACAGCGCCGGGGCCCTGGGTTCAATTCCACTCTCGGGTGACTGTCTGTGTGGAGTTTGCACATTCTCCCTGTGTCTGCGTGGGTTTCCTCTGGGTGCTCCGGTTTCCTCCCACAGTCCAAAGATGTGCAGGTTAGGTGGATTGGCCATGCTAGATCATCCATAGTGCCCAGGGATGTGTAGATTAGGTGGGTTATAGCGGGTTGGGTCTAGGCGGGATGCTTTGAGGTTCGGTGTGGACTTGTTGGGCTGAAGGGCCTGTTTCCACACTGTATGGATTTTATGATTAAACCTGTAATTGGCTATTTAAATGACACAAACTCGTGTCCCCATCTTGTATTTGTCCAGTTTAACCTTGGTGAGGAATGGACACATTGATTGAATGGATCTACTTGGAAAATGCATCACACCAGCCAGGATAACTCTCTGATGTCGGAACGGGCTGGTAGTCAGGTACTTGTAGTCAATGCAGTGGAGGTCAGCTGGAGGTCGGGTCACTAATGTGCAATGGGAGGGCCAGACCTGCCACCAGGGCTGCTCTGAGTTGCATTGTAGATGGGCCGTACACAATGATGTGTTATGGTCTTTCTCGGCAGGGGTTACTTGCGTAGGAGCGTGAGGCTCATCCTCCACATGGAGTACAATAAAAGGTCATTCTCTGCATATCAATCTATTTGTAGTCCATTTTAGTTAGACAGGAAAGTACATCTAGAATAATGGATATTTTTTGAGTGAGTTAGAAGACCATAACCCGATCAAGAGATGTGATAAAACATCTCTGAACAGTATCTGAACACTCAACTTTGGCTTTGCAGTCATTTCTGTCAACATTGGAAGATTTGGCTGCCTGGTTGGGGTTTGAGAGTTAGGTTGTGTAGACATGGTGGCACTCTGCATCCTGCTTGCTGAGGGCTATTATTAAGTACAATATTCGTTTCCACTGCTTCTGCTGGGCCTTATCATCTAGAGAGAAGAGGCTTTCTGTCTTTTTCTCTTAAGGAAGGGCAGCTAAATCAAAATGGGCCTCTGTTTTAGAATCTTAGGTGACACAAATATAAACAGTCTTTATGGATACATGGAGTTTATGGCCGGTCATTACAGCTTCCAAATGCAATAGACTGACTAGTTTTTATGGTGCAGGAGTCAATGGGAGTTTGACACCTGAACCTACAGATCTAGTTACAGAATTCAAATCACTTGTCTCCTTTCGCCTCTTTATAAAGAGCTAGCGACTGGCCTCTTCTTTAATTTTAGTAACTTGGCCTATGTTGTGCGAGCTCATAGCTGACACTGGAGAAGTGCGTAGATCCCAGAAGTATTTCAAAACATATTTGTCTGTTGTCAGTCTACCTCCCCAGAGAAAAGCAGATGATAATCTGTGCGCTTAACCATGAGGTTATCGGTCAGGATTGACCTGGTGCACATCTGTGGAATAAAGTCCCTAAATGAATGAATCACTTAAATATGGGATGCCCCATCTTGTGCAGACGCTGGGGCAGTTTTGAATTAATCCTTGTTAGCTCTCGTTGCTAGTTCACACTGGATGCATTCCCAGAAATAGCCTTCAACATTATTTTTGATTAGAATTATTATTTTCAGCATGTCAGTGTTGCTGCCTGGGCCAACATTTATTGCCCGTCCCTGATTGCCCTGGAGAAGGTGGTGGAGAACTGTACTTCAGCCTTGGCATATAAGGAATGCCGTTTGGGAGAAAGTTCTGGGATTTTGACCCAGTGACAGTGAAGGTATAGTGGTGTAGTTCCACGTCAGGACGATGTGTGGCTTGGAGGTTAACTTGGAGATGGTGGCGTTCCCATGTATCTGCTGTCCTTGCCCTTCCAGATGGAGTGGTTGTGGGTTTGGGAGGAGCTGTCTGAGGGTCTTTGCTCAGGTTCTTTTTAAAATAAGGTTGTCGGAAGCAAAAATTGTCTGCAGGTGTAACGTCACTCACTGTCTCACAAAGTCCCTTACAGGACCCATGAATGTAGAGTGTCAGGGAAACTGAGAGAGATACATAACTGGAAGAAATTATGAGGGACTTGGCATCTCACCCGTCCCAGCAGAAAGCCACCTTTTAAAGTATTTTTGTATTTTGGCCTTTATATAAACAAAAAGTTAAAAAAAAACTGCAACATCAGCCTGTTGTGCTATTTAAAAGTGGAAAAGTGTGTGTTCAGTTTCTGTTCCTTCTTGTGTCTAGTAATTAATAAACTCACTCCTTTATTTAACTCAAAGTGTGGTTAAATTGGATCCTTTCAAAATACAAGCTCACTTGGGCCCAGGAGAAAGGCATCTGGAGGGGAAAGGATGCTGTTCAAATGAACCTGATTTTGACTAACCAAGGGGGTGGGTGAATAAAGAAGGGGAGCTGGTTCATTCCTCTTCACCGAGGAGCTGAATAGTTTGGGGTGTCCCGACTGGAACTGTAACAAATTGGGAATGGCACCTGGGGACTGGTTTGGACAGTATTCCATCACACTCCTGACTCGTCGATGATGGACAGGCTTTGGGGAGACAGGAAGTGAGTTACTCACCTGACAATTCGCACCCTCTGACCTGCTTTTGTATTTGCATTATTTGCATCACTGGTCAAGTTGAGTTTCTGGTTGATGGTAAACTCCAGGATATTGATAGTGCAAGACTCTGTTGTGGTAATGGCATTGAATGTCAAGGGGGCGACGGTCAGACTTTTTCTCTTTGGAGCCTAGCACTTGTGCGGCATAAACATTACTTGCTCCTTATCAATCAAAGTCATGCTGCATGTAGATACCAATTAATGCAATATCAGAGGAGTCGTGAATGGTGCTGGACATGGTGCAATCATCAGCAAACAGCCCCACTGCTGACCTCCTGATGGAGAGAAGGTTCAGGGGGTCAGTATTAATGCCAAGATGCTGTGAGGCTGCATTGCCTTTGTCCAGTGCCTTCAGCCATTTCTCTGGTGTCAATGTGGAGTGAATCAAAATATTGAAGACAGGCATCTCTGACTCTGGGGATCTCAGGAACACGCTGGGGGATGGATGAGAAGGTGACTGGGCATAAGGGAGCAACCAGGAGATTAGGAGACTGTGTTGGGAAAGGAAGGAGTGTGATCAGGTTGAGAATGCTGTTGCTTGGATTGAGAAGCAGGGAAGAGTAGTGTTAGGGAGGGGTCAATCAGGTCAGGAAGGGGCTAATGACGGGAGCTCTCTGCTTGATTCACAAGCTGTCATTCAGCAGCTGTCTGCAGTCTTCCAGGTTTAATGTGAGGGGCCTCACTCCTCGTGCACGGTCACATGCATACCGCACCGATTGTTTTGATATCTCTCACTCTGCAGCTACAAGGCTAAACTGTGCTGTCAAAAAAAAAAACAACTTAATTAAAGAAATTTCCCTGCAATTTAAAATGGCCCAGCAAACCTGTTATCAAGGCCAACTGACAAATGTGTGTCTGAACCAGTGAGGTCAGCCCTCAAGAACGAAATGGTAAATTCCGAGATAATCAATTTACAAGCAAACGGTCCAGAGGGGAGTGAGAGTGAGAAAACAGACATTTCCTGTAGAAACATTTTTTTTGTTGAGAGTGGTAATATGTTCAAATGTTGACCTGCGTTGAGGAGGAGGGATAAAAGTTGACAGATCGAGTACAGGTTGTTATGTCCTCGCAACAAGGAAAATATTTACATGGCTGGTTAGACAACTCAGTGAGGCACAACCAGGTCAGTCAATGTGTAAGATAATGAAACAAACATTAACCTTAATCAGCTCATCATCGTTAGGATGGCTTAATGTTACTCACGGTCTGAAGTTAATGTCTATTCAGCAGGGTAAGGATTACACATATTGAAGTTGGCTTTTTCCCTTTGCGTTACAAAATATTTACAGCAGGAAAAAAATCAATTCAGCCCAACTAGTCCACGTCAGCTCTTTACAAACCTCCTCCCACTCTATTTCATCTGACTCCTGTCAAATCCCTCTACTGCTATCTCTCCAATGGCTTTTTCCTATTGAGCGTATCTATAGTATTTGCCTCATCTACTCCTCATGGTAGGATGTTCCCTTTATTCTTACCACTTCCTTGGTAAAAAATGTTCTCCTGAATTCCCTATGGATCTATTAGTCACTGTCTGATATGGCCAATTATTTAGGGCCTGTTACAGCCAATTACCCCATTAGCCTGTGCATGTGTCTATCTGCAGTTCAATCTGTGTAGGCCTTGTCTGTGTTAAATATGGTGTGTATGTAGCCACTCAAAATAATTTAAGCATTCTGTACATTAAAATACTGGCCCCTCACAACAACAACATTTGAAGGAGAACATTATTAAAGGTCCCTATTCCAGTTGTCATTGCAATGTGGAGCTGGAGGAACACAGCAGATCAGGCAGAACCAGAGGAGCAGGAAAGTCAATGGTCTGGGTTTATACTCTTCATCAGGACTTCGTTCCTTCCTGGTGAAGGGTGTAAAACCCAAAATGTTGACTTTCCTGCTCCTTTGGTACTGTTTGACCTGCTGTGTTCCTCCAGCTCCACACTGCATTGACTCTGACTCCAGCATCTGCAGTTCTTGCTATCTCCTATTCCAGCTGTATCTGCTAATGCATTTTCTCTCCATTTACCATTACCATCTCTATCCAGGAAGTTCAGCGGTTAGCACTGCTACCTCATAGCACTAGGGACCCGGGTTCAATTCCACTCTCGGACGACTGTCTGTGTAGAGTTTGCACATTCTCCCCGTGTCTGTGCAGGTTTCCTCTGGGTGCTCCGGTTTCCTCCCACAGTCCAAATACGTGCAGGATAGGTGGATTGGCCGTGCTAAATTGCCCATAGCGTCCAGGGATGTGCAGGCTAGGTAGATTAGCCATGGGAAATGTGGGGTTACGAGGATTGGGTGGGATGCACTTTAGAGAGTCAGCATGGACTGAATGGGCCAAATGGCCTCTTTCCACTCTGTAGGGATTCTGTGATTTCCAGTGACGTCTGGATCAAAGTAGGTGCTGGGAAGGGACTCGGAAGCCTTGTTGTGGGATGGATTTTGGAGGCCAGGTGGGGGGACACAAAGCTGGGCCAACATCTTAGGGATAAGGATGACCCTGATGTTCACAGGTTATCCCCGCACCCATCCTTTCTACTTTTTAACTACTTGTGTGAAAAAGAAAGCCTGGCCACTTCCATATACCTGCCCATGCCAACTGTATTGTGGCATGTAGTAATCATGACAATTGGCTTATTAAAAAGCTCAGTTGCCCATTAACTGTATCATCAAAATGGCCGAGGGGACTGCCGATCTACTGGGGCCAGGTTAAGGGTAGGCAGGAAGGCCATCATCTTACTTTAGGTGTAGCCTCTGGAATTCAACTCTTTTGTCCATGTTTGAACCAAGGCTGTAATGAGATTAGGAGCTGGGTGGCCCTGGCGGAACCCAAACTGGGCGTCACTGAGCAGGTTATTGCTGAGCAGGTGCTGCTTGATAGCACTGTTACTGACACCTTCCATCACTTTACCGATGATCGAGAACAAACTGAATGGGGCAGTAATTGGCCGAGTTGGAGTTGTCCTGCTTTTTGTGTACAGGACACACTTGAGCTATTTGCTCTACTATCAAGTAGATGTAGCTCGGCTAGTTAAGTTCTGGAGCACAAATCTTTAATACCATTGCTGGAATCGTTAGATTTTATTTCACAATGTGAAGATTGTAATATTAAAACTTAACAAAAGTGTCTGGCATCAACTCAAAAACTGCAATGAGTTTGCACCTACATATTTGGGACAAACAGCTGGAGCCTTTAAACTTTTCTGATGATCCCCCTAAGTGTTTGGTGGAAGACAACTTTAACAAAACAGCTGTCGCTAACTCATTCGGAGAGGGCAAGAAAGCCTGTGAATACCATAATCTGCAAGGTGGGTCTTGTAAAATACCGATGGCTTGGGTATAACGAGCCGCGGACTGGCTGGTGAGGGGGGATTTATTGGACAAACTGTGATGGTTTGGTTGACTGTATCTGTTCTATCACCATGGATTCTAGGCCAAACATCACACAGTGCCCACTCCAGGGGCAAATCAGAGGTAATAAAAGGAAGGACAGGAGGTTTTGAGAAGCTATGTAGAAAGCAGGAACATCTGGAACATAAGAAATGGGGCTGTGTCTCACACGAATTCTATATTAACTAATTAAATGGGAGCTGCAGGTCTCCTTGTCCCAGATGGTTATTGTCAATTAAAGTTCTTCACCATAACATTTCTCCAGCGTTCACAGTTACCCCGTTCTGCGGCCAAACCTTGACCTTACCAACCTACCTTCCCCCTCTCTCCTGCTGGGGGTACCCAATCATAGTGACCGTTGTTTCTGTGTGAAGCTATAGATGTCAAGTTATTCAGCCATGTAGCTATAATGGACCAGACTAAACTCCCTCAAAATTTATTCAGAAGATATTCTAGACACTAACCTTTTCTTATTTCAAAAGTGTAAGGTGTTGTGTTCCAGATGCAATTCGATTGGTCGAGCTGCCAGATTTGACGCAAAACACACTTTATTCATACACTACAGTTAAAAATAAAGCAACAGAAAAATGTTTTAAAAATTGGCTTGGCTGTAACTCTGTTGAAACGCTTAACAAAGCACAGTAACTATTATTCATTGACGGTTCCAATGTAGTAACATCCCATAAACACACCCTTGACAAAAAGGCAAGTTCAGAAAAAAATAGATTGTCTCACAGACAATTCTCCAGCCCATCAGGAAAAATATCATCAAGAGAAAATGCTGAGGGAGAGAGAGAGTGTGTGAGTAGCAGGGAGAGGTGTACTGCAGCCTCCAAACCCGGCTTCAAGACCCAGCAACTGCTAGTGAAAAACTGAAACTAAAATTCCTGGTTCTGTAGCAGCTGGTGCCACCCATTCAGGCTGCTTCTATTGTTCCAACTTAAATAAAACAAGGCCTCACAAGCTGCTAACTTCCTGGGCTTTCAACGGATCTCTGTCTTAAAACCTCTCTTCAAAAATAAAGGACAAAATACACCCCTTAAAGCTGAAGTATTGTCACATAGGTCACTATAGCAGAAACCATTAGCAGTGTTAGCTTACCTCAGCCTGAGTCAGATGGTCAAGTCCCATACCTGCAGATTGCTGACACTTTTGGGTGGCATTGTGGCTCAGTGGTTAGCTGCTGCCTCACAGCGCCAGGGACCTGGGTTTGATTCCACCCTCGGGTGACAGTCTGTGTGGAGTTTGCACATTCTCCCCGTGTATGTGTGGGTTTCCTCCGGGTGCTCCAGTTTCCTCCCACAGTCCAAAGATGTACAGGCCAGGTGGATTGGCCATGCTAAATTACCCGTAGTGCCCAGGGATGTGTAGATTAGGTGGTTTATAGAGGGATGGGTCTGGGTGGGATGCTCTGAGGGGCGGTGTGGACTTGTTGGGCTGAAGGGCCTGTTTCCACATTTTAGGGATGCTATGACTCTACAGCCATACTGGGAGAGTGCTGTCCTGTTAGAGATCCTTCTTTATAGCCCATTGAGCCTGCTCTACCCCTCAGTATCATCATGGCTGGTCATCCACATCAATATCTTTTATCCCCAACACATTATCCATGTGTCATTTTATTCCATTGGGATTTAGAAATCTCTCAATCTCTATTTTAAACACACTGTGACTGAGCTTCCACAGCTCTATGGGGTAGAGAATTACATTCACTATCCTCTGAGAAAAAATAAAATTCTTGTCATCTAGGTGTTGAGTGTCATCCCGTTTATTTTTAAATTGTCACCTTTCTATCTCACCTGAAACATCTAAATCCCAGTATGTTAAGCTACCAGTCTTGTCCCTCTCTCAACAAGTCTCTGTAATAGCTCCAACATTGTAGTTATATGTATTAACCGGAGGTCTAAGTTCATCTGCCTTACCTGTCATACTCCTCACATTAAAACAAATATACCTCAGACCGACAGTAGTGCTGTGTTTAGTAACCTCTTCCCTGTCTGTTCCTCCTCTTAGACTTGCTGACCTTAGTATCTGACTCCTCCTCAGTTATTTCAGATGTTGACATACTGCTCTGGTTCCCACCCTGCTGTCACACTAGTTTAAACCCTCCTGAGTGAATCTCCCCACCAGGATATTTGGTGCCCCTCCAGTTTAAATACAACACATCTGTCTTATGCAGGTCCTATCCGTCCCGGAAGACATCCCAATGATCTACATACCTGAAGCCCTCCCTCCTACACCAACTGTTTAACCAAGCAGTCATCTGTATTATCTTGGTGTTCCTAAACTCAGTGGCATATAAAGTATTCCTGAGATTACAACCCCATACGTCCTATTCCGCTTCCTATCTAACTCCCTGAACTCCCTTTGCAGGACCTCATCTCTCTTGTGGTCTGTGTTGTTGATACCAATATCAACCACAACCTCTGGCTGCTCACCCTCCCCCTTCAGACTATTCTGTGCACACCCAGAGACATCCTTGCCCCTGTCACCAGGGAGGCCACACACCAACAGCTTAGACACGAGTGATTCCAGAAAGAGCCGACCCTAGTGGGAGCCGAATAGTGGCAGCTGCCCTGAGGAAGAGGTGCCGCCACTGAGAGACGGAACAGAGCTGTCCGTTCAGTGCTGCTGCCATAGCCAGGGAATATGGTTATCTCTTTAAACTGCTCATCATCGGGGACAGCGGGGAGAAGCGGACTCATGCTGCGAATTGCAGACAACACATTCTCTGGCAGCTATAGGAATAGGACTTTTAAGATAAGAACTGTGGCAATCAAACCAAAAAAGGGGCGCACGGTGACTCAGTGGTTAGCACTGTGGCCTCACAATGCCAGGGACTCAGGTTCAATTCCACCCTTGGGCGACTGTCATCCTCATTCTCCCCGTGTCTGCGTGGGAAATTTCCCCGTGGTGTCCAGTGATGTGCAGGCTGGGTGGATTAGCCATGGGAAATGCAGGGCTACTGGGTTGGGTTGTGGGGCAGGTCTGGGTGAGTCACTCTTCAGAGGGGTGGTGTGAATTCGATGGGCCGAATGGCCTGCTTCCACACTGCAGGGATTCTACTATTCTATCCTGGAGTGTCACTTGTGGCCACAGAAATGCCTATTTGTGCCCGAAATAACACAGCGCCCAATAACAACTGCTTGCCTATGCTTCGCCCTTCCCTCAATACAATGGTGACAATGACCTGGCTGCTGCTTCCCCCAGCACACACACACACAGTATCCACACAGTTTACCCGTCTGAGTGGAGAATGACCAGAGGGGTCTGCTGCACTGTCTGCCCACACATACTCATCCTTTTGGTGGTCACCCAACCCATCTCTGCCCGTGTAGGCCTGGACTGGTGGTATGACCAGCTCGCTAAAGGTGTTAACCACGACATTCTCAGCCTCAGGGCTGCTCCAAACACATCTCCACGCGCTCCATGTGGCAAACCAGGATTCGCAGCTCCGTGCATAACAGGTCACCATGGAGACTGGAACAGTGTTCCTGATTCCCCACGTACTGCAGGAGGTGCATTCCATGGAGCCTCGTTCTCCTGCCATTTCAAACATTACAAACTACATACAATATACTAGGAACTGCGTGCACAACCTTATCCACCGGTCACCATACTCAGGTCTCTCCATCCCGCTCTCTATTTCGAGCAAACTACAACTAGGAAAAGTAAATACCTGTGATTATAACTCTGTCTAGACACTACTCACTCAGTCTGCAAAACTGTTTCCTCAGCACCCACGCCTGGGTCATTTTTGGAGCCATGACATCACCCCTGGACCTACATCCCAAAATTTAGCCCGTGGTTTGCTCTGAGGCCACTCATCAGGTATTTATCCTGCTGTTGTTCACCCCAAGGTTCGCTCTGACTGACCCCACTCCTCAGGTACTTCCTGGTCACCCCCCGGTTTGTTCTCCTTGGCTGTCGCTGTTCAGACTTATGGTAATCCTATTGCAGTGCGATTAACTTCTCAGTTGTGGGGAATGGTCATTCCTTGTTACTAATTTGGTGTGAATGTTATTTTCAGGGAAGATGTTACATTGATGTCTTGCATTCCTATTGTGGATGGAGGCAAATGAAACTATGAGAGTGTTTGGTGAAGAGTAGAGGAGATGTCCTCAATTTCTCACTTGATGTTTATTACCAAAACATATTATCTGTAATGATACTCGATAACACTCCAGCCTACTGTAATTACATACATGAACTCAATCTTGTGAGGCAGAAACTTGAAACCTGGCTGTTCATAAATATAACTTTAAAAATGAGACATTAACCGGGCAGAGGTATTTGCTTCCTCCAATCTCCATTAAGTAAAAACTTCTTCCACTTCTTGGCTGTTCCATACGCAAACCATTTCTTAATGTAAACGCAGACGATGTCAGGGAAAATGTTGCTCCATGTCGATCAACTCATAAGAAATCTCCGACATATGCAGTCTGGCTTGTTGTTGTTCGATGCTTAAAGTGTTCTTGGATGTGGGTGTGATACAATTCCGTAGATGTGGGAATCATGAGAGCCCACGGCTGAATATTCCACTTTTACTCGTTTATCGAAGATATTGGGAACTGTTCCCCGGCCTCAGTGATCATTCTGAAAGAGAGGCTCAAAGTACAGCTGAAAAAGTCTCTAGCTCGACTAACCTCTGAGGGTGAATACCAGCAACTTGAACCCAGAAATTTACAGTATGTGGCACACCACATAACAAACACAAACACTAGAAAGAGCATTATTAAATGAGACAGAGTGCAGAAAGGATTTATTAGGATGCTACCCCACCTGGAAGGTTTTATGGAGAGGCTGGGTGGCTGGGAATTTTTTCCCTGGAGCGTAGAGGACTGAGGGGTAACCTTACATAGAGGTCTATAAAATCATGAGAGGCATAGATAAGGCATGTAACCAATGGCTTTACCCATGGTAGGGGAGTCTAAAGCTAGAGGGCATAGGTTTAAGGTGAGAAGGGAGAGATACAAAAGGGTCCAGAGGGGCAAATATTTTCACACAGAAGGTGGTGAGTGTCTGGAATGAGCTGAGATAATAGGAACTGCAGATGCTGGAGAATCTGAGACAACAAGGCATAGAGCTGGATGAACACAGCAGGCCAAGCAGCATCTTTGGAGCAGGAAAGCTTGATGTTTCGGGCCTAGACCCTTCATAAGAAATGAAGACCCTTCTGATGAAGGGTCTAGACCCGAAATGTCAAGCTTTCCTGCTCCTATGATGCTGCTTGGCCTGCTGTGTTCATCCAGCTCTACGCCTTGTTCTCTGGAATGGGCTGTCAGATGTAGTGGTGCAGGCGAGCCATTTAAGAAACAGTAAGACAGGTACATGGATGGGGTAAGTGTGGAAGGATATAAACTAAACTGAACACAGGCAAATGGGACTAGTTTAATTGTGAAAACTGAGTGGCATGGACAAGTTGGGCTGAAGGGCCTCTTTCCATGCTGTAGACCTCTATGACTTAGTGCAGCCGAAACAATGCCTCTCTCAGCACCCTTACCTCAAAGAGTCAATGTTTCATTTGAAAGAGTTATTAGAGAACTGGAGGTGAACCTTCAACCTCTGTGCAATAAGATGGGTCTCACAGTTTTTCAAGCTCTTTTACCTGCAAGGTCCCTTTTGCACGACATGACTCATTTCATTCAGACAGCCAAATCAGAGATATTGTAGTCTATGCTAATTGTTACGTGGGAGGTGTTAGTGTAGGCAACTGAAAATGAAACTTACACACTTAAAGTAGGAGTGTTGGTATGTACGTGCTATATCACTTCAGTTTCAATGGCCTGGAATTTGCAGTTATAATAACAGCAAAATCTAATGTTTGCTGTCATTACTAGCTCGAACTGACAGCAACTCCTGGTGTTCCCAAACGCACACAGCACACCAACTCAGCGAAACCCTGCTCTGGCACTGGTACACTGTGGCAATCTTCACAGTAGGCTCAAGGCACAAACCAGTAAGCTCGCATACGCTGGAACTTTGCAGAATTCTCACCATGAAAGCTATTAAAAACATTATGTCCAGTTAAATGAAGTAGTGCTTTTACCTGCATCCTAAAACATAACCACAGTTCCACAACATTACTGCTTCTGAGAAACTAATTTTAGAAGAGTTGGCTGTGATTCTACGAACAAGAAATATTTCCTGTCAAGGTTTGAAATAATAATAATGTGACGAATGTTTTCGCTTCTACTTCAATTCAATGTTTCATTAATTTTGCTCTCTGCAAAATGATTATTAAGAATGCTTTTTACTTTTTGGTTTGCTCTCTGTGAGAATTCTTCAATTTAATTGGCTGGTTGGACTAATTTGTTGAACATGCCATTACTGGATGTCAGTAATGTCAAGTTACTTGACATTGAGTTGGCACATGAATGAAACAAACATTGCAATTGACATCATATTGTTCACTAGATATTAATGGGCATATTCCTCTGAGGAGAGTGATGGGTGCCGGTTAGCTCTTTGTTGATTACAGAAGAATCCAGGCCAATAGGAATCATACTGCACATCTTTCAAGCCATTGGGTCTGATTCTCGGAAGGATGAATCCCTCTCCAGCCTTTAATCCCCACAGCCCCACATCCTTTACATCCGTTTCCATTTATTGGTCTGATTCCCAATCCAACTCACAATTACAATTGAATCTGTTTCCACTGCCTTTTCCAAAACTGCATTCCAGTTCACAGTAATGTACTGCCTATAGAATAAAAAATCCTCATCTTCCCCCTTTCTGGGTTGTTGTTAGAAATTCTTATCTTACTTTTATTCCATGAACTCACAGCTGAACTTAGAACCATACAGCACGGAAACAGACCCTTCAGTCTAATTCTTCCATGACAACCATGTTTCCTAAACTGAACTAGCCCCATTTGGCCCATATCCCTTTAAACTTTTCCTATCCATGTACCTGTCCATATATCTTTTAAATATGGTAATAGTATTTGCCTCTAACACTAATTTACAAGGCTCACTGACCAGTTGTCAAAACCCTCGAAAAGTTGTTGTGTCGGTGCCCAGACTGAGTTGAAGGTTAGTGAGAATCTCAACAGTGAGCTGGATGAACACAGCAGGCCAAGCAGCATCAGAGGAGCAGGAAGGAGCAGTAAGGATGAGCTGTTTGTTACTCAGTTTTCCATAGGCCGGGCTGATGAATTCCACATTTATGGATGGCAGCGGATTTGGTGGGCTCTGATATGACCGTCAAGTTGTGCTTATTCCTGCTTTCTCCCATTCTGAAGGTGTTTATTCTCATTGAAGTATGACACCAAGGGAAACAACACATTTTTACGTGAAAATAGAGAGCTTTCATGTTGTCAGGTCATCCCACAGTCTCCGTATCCAATGACGTGTGAGAGGTGACAGCCAATTCGCACACAGCATGTTCCCACAAACAGCGAGGCGAAGTAAACAGATAATTATTTTTCAGGATTTTATTTCAGGGATAAATATTGACCACGGCACAGGGAAGAACCTCTATGAGCATCGTCACATTACACACTGGGGTCCGTTTCTGCTCAGCTGAGAGGGTGATGTCTCAGTGTTAATTATCTCATCAGGACAGCAGCCCCAGACAGAACAGCATTTCCTCACAGCTGCCATTGGAATATCAAGCTACTTTTAGACTCAAGGTGGACCCTGAATCAGATGTGAGAGGGCAACTTACTGAGTCTCATCTTTATTTCTGATCCCTCAGTGACTGTCTCCCACTGTTATTGAACCACGAGTCTCACCATCATTCCTCCTAGTCCCTTAATGAAGCATGCTCTCTAGCACCCCAGTCCTTCAGCGAGTAATTCTCAGTCCTTGTCTATGAGTTCCCCGTCTCTCAATGAGTCACTCTCTTGGTTCGCGGGTCCTCAGTGATTCTGCGCTTTGGTCACTAATCCCTTGTTGGTGATCCCTCAGAGGGCTCTTCCCTTGGGCGCTGAACCCTCAGTCTGTAGTCCATCACCTAAAATTTGTCACGTGGGTTAAAGAAACAATCACAGTTATGAGGAGGGATATGTTCAGAGCTTAATTAAAATAGACCATGTGGGTTGAACAAGAGAATAGCAGTCACACTGGAGGGAGGATACTATGGACATGCAGATTGTCACAGAGATAGAAGGACAAAAAGTTAGACAAATTGCTGAGAATTCAGGGAGTAGTAGGGGAATAAAAGTAGAGCTGGGATCCCCAAGGAGGGGTTCACAAACAGTAACTTTGGGATCGTTTGCCACAAGGAGCTCTGACTCAGTTTTTTAAAATTCATTTGGGGAAGTGGGCCTCACTGGATGGGCCAGCATTTATTGTCCATCCCTAACTGCCCTGACCATCTGCAAAGAGGGAATCTGACCATTGCCCCTTCATCTTTAATGGTGTTGCGATCGCTGCTTGCCCCATTATCAACATCCTGGGGATTACCATTGACCACAAACTGAACTGGACTGACCACATAAGTACTGTGGCTACGATAGCAGGTCAGAAGCTAGGAATACTTTGGCGAATAACTCACCTCCTGACTCCCCAAAGCCTCTCCGCCATCTACAAGGCACAAGTCAGGAGTGTGATGGAATACTCCCCACTTGCCTGGATGGGTGCAGCCCCAACAACACTCAAGGAGCTTGACACCATCCAGGAAAAAGTAGCCTGCTTGATTGGCACCACATCCACCACCTTCAACATTCAGCTCATCAGGTCCACACCGACCCTCCAAAGACCATCCCACCCTTGTATCCCTACATTTCGCATGGATAATCCACCTAGCCTGCACATCTTTGGACTGTGGGAAGAAACTGGAGCACCCGGAGGAAATCCACGCAGACACGGGGAGAATGTGCAAACTCCAAGTAGACAGTTGCCCGAGGGTGGAATCAAACCCAGGTCCCTGGTGCTGTGAGGCAGCAGTGCTAACCACTGAGCCACCGTGCCGCCCCATGTTTGTGTTTTGAATTACACATTCCCATCCACTTCTCATTAATCTTTGATACGCTTGCCTAACAGAAATCTATCTAATTCTGGCTTAGAAAGGTTCAATGATCCCACCACCATTGCCTTCTGAGGTGCAGAGTTTCTAAGTCATACAGCCCTCCTGGAGAGAAAAAAAAATCCTCATCTTTGTCCTAAAGTGTGGGGGTGGGGTGGTGGAGGGAGTGCGAGGAGTGCGGTGGGGGCCTCTAATTTTTAATAAGTGGGTGAGATCCCTGTTAGGTTTGACACAGTTATGGTAAAGCAAGAAGTTAGAACAAGAGCAGAAGTTCCAAATTGGGGAGCAGCCAATTTTTCAGAGCTGAGATGTGATTTGGCAAAAGTAGACTGGAAACAGCTTCATGAAGGTAAATCACTGTCAGGGCAGTGGGAGGAATTTGATGAGGAGTTCAAAACGGTTCAGAACAAATATGTTCCCATATAGAAACAGAGTAGGACTGGGCCCCCCCCCTCCCCCAAAGATGTCAAAGCGCACACAGGGTTGGATAAGGCTTAAAAATGTGAAGCTAATAGCAGATGTCAAAAACATAATACTGTAGAAAGCCTAGAGGAGTATAGGAAGTGCAGGAGTGAAATTAAAATGGCAATATTCAAAAGCAAAGAGAGAACATGAAAAGAAAATTGGCCAAGCAAGATCGAAGATAAAAAGGATATTTTAGAAATATATAAAGAGTAGGAGAATGACTAAGGAAATAAGTAGGGCCAATTATAAACTGAAAATGTTATCAAGTCAAGAATCCCTACAGTGTGGAAACAGACCCTTCAGCCCAACAAGTCCATGCCAAACCTCAGAGCATCCCACCCAGACCCACCCCTCCCTGAACGCTATGGGCAATCCACCTAATCTACATGTCTTTGGACTGTGGGAGGAAACCAGACCACCTGGAGAAAACCCACACAGACACAGGGAGAACGTGCAAACTCCACACAGACAGATGCCTGAGGCTGGAATTGAACCCAGGTCCCTGGTGCTGTGAGACAGCAGTGCTAACCACTGAGCCACTGTGCCACCTCAAGAAGGCACTCAGTAGAGAACATACACTCTGTGTTCAACCATCATTATTAAAATTAAGTGGCCGTACCTTGTGGCTTGTCTCTGCCTGGACGATGTTCAGCAACTACAAAGATGAAAGATATTTTCATTTAGACTTTCGATGAGCTGAGGAGGCCGCAGACCAATCCACATTGAAAACTCCGTTCCGAAAACTCTGCTCATGTTTTGACAATTGTGACAAATTTCGCAACAGCATCAGAGACAATCTGAATAAAATAACCCACACCATTCGAAAAGGTCAGTTCAATCTGCCTATCACTCATCTCCCAAAGTCAACAAATCCTTCAAAAAAATCCTGTGATCTGGATTGAGATCTGCACCATCGCCAACCACTAATCAGTTACTGCAACTCTCTCATAATCTCTTCGGCCTTGAAACTGCTCGACCACGTCCTGAAGCAAACCAGGTACTACAGCCACATCACCTTTCTTAGTACCTGCCTACGGAACCAGATCATCCCCAATGAACTACAATCCACATTCAAGCCTTCCCAATTTGGCCCCAACCGTGACAATATCTACATGGAGAACATTGAGACCCTCCAGAAACGCTTCTCCCTGCGACTCCTGAAACACACACTTGCAGCAATGCGCCGGCATCTCCAGGCACTACAATCAAGACTCCCCCAGCCCAGAGCCTCCTTCTCCCAGACCTGCAAAGGACCTCTCCTGTTTTTTATTCTTCGTAGGATCCACAACCTGAACTCACAATTCTACTCAGCTTTATTGGACACTAAAAACCGTAAGTACAGGAAACTTACTGATGCCCACCACCCAAAATGGGCTTCCCCCACCTCCCAAATCCCCAGCCGTACCACCCAGCTCCGCCCTCCGCCGACACAATGCCCACCGCCGACACAACTCCGCCCACCGCCGACGCAAACGTACCTCCGCCCACCACCGACGTCGACGCAACTCCGCCCACCGCCAACATTGCTCCACCCACTGCCTCCACAGCCAGCAGCTCCAGAGGAGACAGCAACACTGAGCCCTGCCGAGTCTTCACCATTCCCCCAGACCTCCCCCTTACTGAGGACGAACGGTCAGTCCTCAGTAAAGGGCTCACCTTTGTCCCCCTCCACCCACATATCAACGAATACCGGTCACGCTTGGATATTGAGCAGTTTTTCCGCCGCCTCCGCCTCCACGCTTACTTCTCCAACCACGAATCTAACCCTCCCTCTACTGACCCGTTCTCCCACCTCCAACACAAGCCCTCCTCCTGGACACCACCCCAAGGCCTCCGACCCTCCCTCGACCTCTTCATCTCCAACTGCCGTCGAGACATCAATCGCCTCAACCTCTCTACCCCTCTCAAAAACTCCAACCTTTCCACTGCAGAACGTGCAGCCCTCCGCTCCCTCCTCTCCAATCCCAACCTCACCATAAAACCCGCGGACAAGGGCGGCACAGTTGTAGTATGGCGCACTGACCTCTACATTGCTGAGGCCAGGCGCCAACTCTCCGACACCTCCTCCTACTGCCCCCTGGATCATGACCCCAACCCCCAGCACCAAACCATCATCTCCCAAACCATCCACAACCTCATCACCTCAGGTGACCTCCCACCCACCGCCTCCAACCTCATCGTTCCCCAACCCCGCGCCGCCCGCTTCTATCTCCTCCCCAAAATCCACAAACCTGAATGCCCTGGTCGACCCATTGTCTCCGCCTGCTCCTGCCCCACCGAACTCATCTCCACTTACCTAGACTCCATTTTCACCCCCTTGGTCCAGGAACTCCCTACCTACGTCCGTGACACCACCCACGCCCTCCACCTCCTCCAGAACTTCCAATTCCCCGGTCCCCAACACCTTATTTTTACTATGGACGTCCAGTCCCTATACACCTGTATTCCCCATGCAGATGGCCTAAAGGCCCTCCGCTTCTTCCTGTCCCGCAGAACTGACCAATCCCCCTCCACTGACACCCTCATCCGCGTGGCCGCACTCGTCCTCACCCTCAACAACTTCTCTTTCAATTCCTCCCACTTCCCA
>JAHRHZ010000069.1:2097445-2114126 GCA_024137785.1 Ginglymostoma cirratum | reverse complement strand
TACCTAGACTCCATTTTCACCCCCTTGGTCCAGGAACTCCCTACCTACGTCCGTGACACCACCCACGCCCTCCACCTCCTCCAGAACTTCCAATTCCCCGGTCCCCAACACCTTATTTTTACTATGGACGTCCAGTCCCTATACACCTGTATTCCCCATGCAGATGGCCTAAAGGCCCTCCGCTTCTTCCTGTCCCGCAGAACTGACCAATCCCCCTCCACTGACACCCTCATCCGCGTGGCCGCACTCGTCCTCACCCTCAACAACTTCTCTTTCAATTCCTCCCACTTCCTACAGACAAAGGGGGTGGCCATGGGTACCCGCATGGGCCCAAGCTATGCCTGCCTCTTTGTAGGTTACGTGGAACAATCCCTCTTCCGTACCTACACTGGCCCTAAACCCCACCTCTTCCTCCGTTACATTGATGACTGTATCGGCGCCGCCTCGTGCTCCCACGAGGAGCTCGAACAGTTCATCCACTTCACCAACACCTTCCACCCCAACCTGAAGTTCACCTGGACCATCTCCAACACTTCTCTCTCCTTCCTGGACCTCTCTGTCTCCATCTCGGGTAACCACCTAGAAACTGATGTCCATTTCAAGCCCACTGACTCCCACAGCTACCTGGAATACACCTCCTCCCACACACCTTCCTGTAAAAATGCCATCCCCTATTCCCAATTCCTTCGCCTCCGCCGCATCTGCTCCCAGGATGAGTCATTCCACTCCCGCACATCTCAGATGTCCTCATTCTTCAAGGACCGCAACTTCCCCCCCCGCAGTGGTCGAGAACGCCCTCAACCGTGTGTCCTGCATTTCCCGCAACTCATTCCTCACACCCTGTCCCCGCACTAATAGCCAAAAAAGAATCCCCCTCGTCCTCACGTACCACTCCATCAACCTCCGGATCCAATGCATCATCTTCTGACACTTCCACCATCTGCAATCCGATCCCACCACCAAAGACATTTTTCCCTCCCCACCCTTGTCTGCTTTCCGGAGGGACCACTCCCTCCGTGACTCCCTTGTCCGCTCCACACTCCCCTCCAGCCCCACCACACCCGGCACTTTTCCCTGCAACCGCAGGAAGTGCTACACCTGCCCCCACACCTCCTCTCTTACCCCAATCCCAGGCCCCAAGAAGATTTTCCACATCAGGCAGAGGTTCACCTGCACATCTGCCAATGTGGTATACTGCATCCGCTGTACCCGTTGTGGCCTCCTCTACATCGGGGAAACCAAGCGGAGGCTTGGGGACCGCTTTGTAGAACACCTGCGCTCAGTTCGCAACAAACAACTGCACCTCCCAGTTGCGAACCATTTCAACTCCCCCTCCCATTCCTCAGACGACATGTCCATCCTGGGCCTCCTGCAATGCCAGAGTGATGCCACCCGAAGGCTGCAGGAACAGCAAATCATATTCAGCCTGGGAACCCTGCAGCCCAATGGTATCAATGTGGATTTCACAAGCTTCAAAATCTCCCCTCCCCCATCCGCATCCCAAAACCAGCCCAGCTCGTCCCCACCTCCCTAACCTGTTCTTCCTCTCACCTATCCCCTCCTCCCACCTCAAGCCACACCCCCCTACCTACACTCACCTTTACTGGCTCCATCCCCGCCTCTTCGACTTGTCTGCCTCCTCTCCACCTATCCTCTCCTCTATCCATCCTCTATCCGCCTCCCCCTCTCTCCCTGTTTATTTCGGAACCCTCTTCCCCTCCCCCATTTCTGATGAAGGGTTTAGGCCCGAAACGTCAAGCTTTCCTGCTCCCTATGATGCTGCTTGGCCTGCTGTGTTCATCCAGCTCTACACCTTGTTATCACTAAACAGTTATTCCCTGGGCCATTACCCGGGAATTCCTCCATTAGGTTTCAGTTATTTTGTTCACAGACAGATTAATTGAGGCAAAAAACTTCACTCACTTTCACTGGTACAGGCAATGGCTACTTTGTATCTAGGTTCCTGCGTGTGGTTTTGCAGAAATTGAGAAGGAAAGAAATAAGTGATTTATTACATGGCTCTAATATAATGAGGGAGGAAATATTAAATTGATTTGTATTGCTGAAGGTAGATAAAGCACCAGGTCCAGATTAAATATGTGTAGAGGTGGTGGCATTGTGGTAATGTTGTTGGAAGAGGCTATTGCTCTGGACAAGGAGGTACAAATCCCACCACAGTGGCTGCCAATATTTCAATTCAGTTATTAAGATAAAGCTAGTTTTAGTGATGGGGTGACCATGACAATAATCATGGATTGCTGCAAAAACCCGTCTGGTTCACTAATGTGAACCATTTCCTGATGAAGGGTTTAGGCCTGAAACGTCAGGTTTTCCTGCTCCTATGATGCTGCTTGGCCTGCTGGGTTCATCCAGCCCCATGCTTGTTATCTCGGATTCTCCAGCATCTGCAGTACCTTTTATCTCTGGTTCACTAATGTCCTTTAAGGAAGGAAATATGCCACCATACCTGGTCTAGAAGACAAACAGCTGAGCCTCAGCTGCCCTCTGAATTGGTCTAACTAGCCATTCAACTGAAGGACAATTATAAATGGGCAACAAACGCTGACCGTGGCAGAAAAGTCCATTATAAACAATAAGCTTGTTAAGTCTCATGATAAATGAGCAGAACTTCAAAGTTCTAATGGGCATATTGAAGTTTTAGCTCCAACATGTGTTTTTTTTTAAATGGTCTGCTACAGCCAAACGATGACTAGGGATATAAATTCAGTGACTGACAAAGTCATGGAATGTCACATCTTTACAGGTTCAGAAAAACTGCAAACAGAAAGACTAATAAGGAACAGATTACAGGAGACTGCCTACCCAGACACGTCTCAGCAGGAAGCTATCTCTTGCAGACATGTTTGTGTTTTATTCTTCTGGGGACATACAAACAAAAGGCTAAAACCAACAGCAGCTGCAGGTCTGCAACTCCTGCATGTTAGTGGGCAAATGTAGAAGTGTTTGTACCAGTGTGCCGTGTGGGTTGCACCTTGAGAGTAACCATTGAACACCCCTGCACTGCAGGTAAAAAAAGTAAATTTACTCTTATGCCAAGTCCTGCAAGTCAACTATCAGCTAAAGGGACCAGAAATAATTTGCATCAGCTTGCAAAGCCTAGAATCTTAATGTCAATGCTATTAGTACCATCCGAGATAACAGTTGCAATATTCTGCCATCCACACTTCAGAAAATGACTCAACCACTGACTTTTTTTAAACTTCTGTCATTTATTGGAACCGCTTCTTGTTCCTAACCTGGGGGTATATTCATAGAATCCCTACAGTGTGGAAACAGGCCCTTCAGCCCAACAAGTCCGCACCTACCCACAAAGCATCCCACCCAGATCCATCCCCCTATAACCCACCTAATCTACACCTCCCTGAACACTACAGGCAATTTAGCGTGGCCAATCCACCTAACCTGCACATCTTTGGACTATGGGAGGAAACTGGAGCACCCAGAGGAAACCCACGCAGACATGGGGAGAACGTGCAAACTCCACACAGACAGGGTGGAATCAAAGCCGGGTCTCCGGCACTGTGAGGCTGCAGTGCTAACCACTGAACCACTGTGCCATCCTTGTACGTTGTACTATTATTTCTGCTCCTCCTTAGGAACTAGGTGACTAGGGACTGTGTACGTCCTTGTGTAGAATAGCATGGACTAGTTAGGGACTCAAATCCTAAACTTGTTAAGAGCAGGTTAAGCCTGAATAGCTTGATGGATTTTTCTGGAGAGGTAACAAAGAGTGTTAATGAAGGTAGCCTCATGTAGTCCACATGGATTCGATATATTCACCTGGATTTCAACCAAGTCCCATGAGGAAGACTGGTTAGAAAAATAAGAGCCCAGGGAAAGTGCCAACTTAAATCCAAAATGGTCTCATTGACAGGCAGCAAAAATAATGGTCAACAGAGACTTCTGGCACTGAAGGCTGTTTCCTGCATGGCTTAACAGCACTCAATCGTAGATCTCTTACTTTTTATGATATGTATCAATGGTTTTGACTTAAATGCAGAGTGGATGATTAAGAAGTCTTCAACTAATAAGAAAATTAGTTATACGGCTGATAACGAAGAAGAAAGCTGTAGTTTGCAGACAATATAATGGACTAGTTACTTGGGAGTTTAATCCATGTGTGAGGTAATGCAAAGGGATAATCATTTATTGGCAGGATAATGAGATGGGAACAGGAACAGAGGAACCTTGGAGTGTATATGTAAGGATCTATGAATGTAGCAGGACAGATAGATAGGGTGGATTAGAATACATAAGAGGATATTTTCCTTCACTAGTCGGACCACAAAATACAAAAGCAAAGTGTTTAGGCTAGAGTTGTTTAGAACACCACTTAGGTCATAACTAGAAAACTATATTTTTTAATCATTTATTGAATGTGTGCATTATTACCAATCCCTAATTGCCCAGAGGGCAGTTAAGAGTCAAACACATTGCTGTGGGTCTGCACCAGGTAAAAATGACAGATTTTCTTCCCTTGTCTCCTCAGATAAAATACTATATAAAACACTAGTTAGACAACTGATAGTTCTAGTCATTACATTACAGGCTGGATGTGGTCACACTATAGAAGGTGCAGAGACGATTTAGAAGGAACGAAAAGTTCTAGCTATGAGGAAAGATTGGATAGGCTATGTTTGTTTTCTTTGGAACAGAGGGGCCTGAAGGAAGATTTCATTGAAGTATATAAATTTATAAGGGGCCTAAGTAGAGTGAACAGAAAATTCTCTCAACTTTTTTTCCTAGGCAAACTGCCAATGTCCGTGCACAGCAGCACCTTCTCAATTCAGAACAATATCAGCACACCAAGTACCATGTGCTGACACTGGAGCACACAGCTTAGAGGCAAGTTTGGGAAGGGCTTGTTTATCTTCACAGAGAGATATTAAGATGACAGATTAGAACCTTAAGGGGGGATCTGTGCTGAGAGAAACAGAGTTAACATTTTAAGGCTGATAACAACTGCTATTTCTTTCTCCGCAGATGCAGCGCAACCTGTTGACCCTCACCTGCAGCCTGGTCTTAACACAGGCCACTACTGGAAGGGCTATAGTTCTGACCTTTTTATTTCTCTATTTTCTAATTTATGCCTCAGATCTGTAACGCTGGACGTTTTACTTCTTTACTTTTTATTTCCGCTAAAAACTTGTCCTGAAGAATCTGTACCTAGGTACCCGTGAACCTAAGAAGGTGCCATAAGTGGTGACTTGTCAACTTTTCACTGTACTCATGGGGTTACTCGTGACCATAAAGCTAATTCAATTCATATGGGACCGATTCAAAGTAATAAGCATTAGTATCGGAGAGGTGATGAGCAGCATTTTCTTTTCACACAAAAGATGATGTGAGCCTGGAAGCCACTGTATGTAAAAATGGCAGTGACTGAAGCCTTGACACTAGGATATGAGCTTGAGGCACGGTGATCTATCATACTACGGAGCAAGAACTGGAAAGTGGGAAATGGCTGGATACATCTTTCTTGGCTGGTACAGACACAAGGAGTTAAACTGCTTTCTGTGTCATAAATTCTCCCTGTTTCCACTTACTATGCATTGCTCGGGCCAGAGGATCTCACATTCGATTTGGACCTTTGTGCCGAGCTATGCTCTCAGCAGCCCCAGGGGCAGGGAACAGAATGGCAGCCAGGTCTTTCAGTGAAACAACTGGAAGCTAGTAGCCCTGACTGTGCAGCACTCCCTCAGTATTGACTTTCACAGTTAATGGTTGGGCCCTGGGGAGGGTTGTCAAACACAGAGACTTAGGGGTGCAGGTATGTAGTTCTTTGAAAGTGGTGTCACAGGTAGACACAGTGGTAAAGAAGGCATTTAGCATGCTTGCCTTCATTGCTCAGACCACAGAGTATAGGAGTTGGGACATCATGTTGAAGTTGTACAGGGTGTTGGTGAGGCCATTTTTGGAGTACTGTGTCCAGTTCTGGGTTGCCCTGCTACAGGAAAGATATTATGAAATTGGAGAGGGTGCGTAGTTGTAAGGAGAGGTCGGATAGGCTGGGAACTTTTCTCACTGAAGTGTAGGAGGTTGAGGGGTGACCTTGCAGAACTTACTTACAAAATTGTGAGAGGCATAGGTAAGGTGAATAGTAAAGGTCTTTTCTCTAGGGTTGGGGAGCTCAAAACTAGAGGGCATATTTTCAAAGCACGAGGAGAAAGATTTAGAAGCGATCTGAGGGGAAAATTTGTCAAGCAGAGGGTGGTTCATACGTGGAATGAACTGCCAGAAGAAGTGGTAGGTGCAGGTAAGTTACAATACTAAAAGACATTTGGACAGGTACATGAATAGGAAAGGTTCAGAGGGATATGGGGCAAATGCAGACAAATGGGACTAATTTAGTTTGGGAAACTTGGTCGGCATGGACTGAAAGGGTCTGTTTCTGTGACTGTGTAATATATTTTGGGAGAGGCTAGTCTGCTCTCTCTAGGGGCTTGTCTGATTTCAAAGTCTCTAAAATCTGTTTCCACGCTGTGTGACGCTATTGCAGTGGCGTGTCAGCACGGGTTATGACATCCACTGTCCGAGGTGGAATGAAAATCTACAACTATCTGACTCAGTGGCACAAGTGAACAACATCCCTCACTGATTCACACCGAGGCCACATAACTGGATTCACATGGGGAGAGTTGTTGGGGATGACACCGATGTTTGCCAATGACATGAAAGGTGCTCTTTAACCAATGGAAACTGGTGGATCATTATGTCCTGTCACTTACCTCAGAGTTGTCCTCCATGATCCCACATTGGTTTTACATGCTTACCTATCACTTGTTCCCCTCTCCCCATTTGGTTCGGGTTGAGTAGCTAAGAATGGTAGCTTTTCCAGGCTGTCAATGGTGGTAGTGTTTAACCTCTTTCAATTTCACTCAAAGGTGCAATCCAATTGGTCTTCAAGATGATAGAGTCCAGAACAAGGAGCGGGGGGCAAAATTGTAGAATTAAAGCCAAACCCCTTCAGAGGCAGAGAAAGGGCTTCCACTCAGAAAGGATAATGGAGATCAGGAACTCAGCCTCCAAAAAAATGTTGAGGCTGAGGCTCCATTGAATGTTCCAAAACTGAGATTGATGGTTTCTTTTTGTAGTAAAGGATAGAATTTTATCCTATACAGAGCTGAGGGGGTTGGGGTAGATGGAATTTAGATGTAGATCAGCCGTGCTCCAACTCAACAGAGGAACAAGTTCAAAGGGTTGAATGGTTTAATTGTAATTTTTCTTTCTCCAATAAATGTTGGCCAAGAAACCAGAGAGAACTCCCTACTCTTGGTCAAAATGCAATGGGATCTTTTACATTTAGCTGAAAGACAGTTTGTTACAGAAACACTTGACTGAGAGCTGTTATTTCAGTGTTACTACTCATTGATTTAATGTTCCGTGACTGTCTCCATGCTGTCAATTACTGCACTGCAAAATGAGATAGCCATGGTTTTGTCAGCCTCCTTCCCCATACATGGCTACCCACAGCTAAGTGATGATCGCAGAACAGACAGATCAGAGAATGGAAGGAGTGGGTTCCTACCCTATTCTGGGCCTCGTCTGAAGGGCAACACGTCCAATTTATCCAATAGTGCCATGTTCCCTCAGGACTGCACTGGGCAACAGCCCGAATTAAC
This sequence comes from Ginglymostoma cirratum, assembly GCA_024137785.1. Lineage (NCBI taxonomy): Eukaryota > Metazoa > Chordata > Chondrichthyes > Orectolobiformes > Ginglymostomatidae > Ginglymostoma > Ginglymostoma cirratum. Next base: position 2,106,483 of record JAHRHZ010000069.1, on the reverse strand, counting down.
AAACTGCTTAAATCCAAAAAGTTGGGTTTCAAACCCACAACTTTCTAACTCCAGGGTGCACCCTGCTGATTCACCCCTGAGTAGCTGGCAATTTTCGAACCTGAGCAAGAGTCAAAGAAGATGTAAAGCAGGTTAAAGCCACTACGCGATATCATGGAAAATGGTTTATATGAGCAAACAATAAGGGCTCACAAAGAATCTAACTAAATCTGCTTAGGTTTAAAAGCACTAACTCTCCACAAATGGGAGATCAGAGAATTCATCTTAAATGGGATAAATGTGGTACGCAGCAGGATAATGATTCCTTGTCATTGTTTCTCATCTGTTGTGCACTATAATTAGCTCAAAGATGTTGGGACTTCTGCTGAAGAGATCCCTTTGTCTTTTACCTTTCCGAATTTAAATGCTGCATCTCATTCCGAGACTGCTGTTATTGTCAAAAGCTCTGGAGCTCAGGGTGGAATCTCAATTGTCTCTTCTTCCTTCCTTCCCCCTCTTTGTTTGGAAAGTGGATCTAATCAATCTCACTTTGTGTACTCTAGTTTACATGTCAAGCAGGGTCTGCCTGTTGAAAGACAATGGAATTGATTAAAGACAATCGTCTCACATTGTAACCTCCTGTATCGCCCGGTGAGCACAAATAATGTTGCATGAAGACTTGAGTCTCCTAAAGATTTGAAGCCTTCCTCTACATCGACCTAATCCTCCATTGTCCAGCCACTCCATGTGTGGCTCCGTTTCCCCTCCCCCCATTCCCAATCCAAATGGTTTTCCCTCCCCACAGCTGACCTCCAGAGGAGCCCTGCGAGCTCTCTTTATCCCACCAGGGTCTGCTGACATCCAGTGTCCCTGGCAACCGTGCACATGTACAATTCCAGAAACTCTGTGTCATCCCGTGGAATTTCGCTGGCGCTGTACACAAAGGGAACTGCACACGCACAGAGAAGAACTGAGTTTAGCCTGGGGAATGATGGAGAAAGAGTGAGGGAGGAGTGATGGTGGGGGGGAGAAGTGATGAGGAGAAGGCAGGAGAGGGACGAGTGATGGGGAGAGTAAGGGAGGGAGAAGTGATGAGGAGACGGCGGGGGGATGGGTGATGGGGACAGAAGGGAGGAGTGAGGCAGGGGAAGGTGGAGTGATGAGGGAGATTGATGGATCAGTGAGAGAGGGAGAGAGCCCATATCCTTCCCCGTGGGATTTAAGTTTGATGAATAAATCTGGAATATATCGCTAGTCCCAGTTGTTGTATGAACCCATCAGCTTCACCAATGCAGAGATAATATGAACTACAGATGCTGGAGTCAGAGATAACACAGTATGGAGCTGGAGGAACACAGCAGGAGAGGCAGCATCAGAGGAACAGGAAAGTCTGAAGAAGGGTCCCAACCTGAAACGTCAAATTTCTTGCTCATCTGATGCTGCTTGGCCTGCTGTGTTCCTCCAGCTTCACCAACGCTGTTTGGGAAATCGGTCTCCTTTACTTGGTCTGGCCGATGTATGACTCAAGACCCACAGCAATATGGTTTACTCTTAACTGCCCTCTGAAATGTTCCTAGCACAACATTCAGTTCATTTATTCATTCACAGGATGAGGGCATCGCTGAATAGCCCAGCATTTATTGCCCATCCCTAAGTGCTCAGTTAAGAGTCAAACACATTGCTGTGGGTCTGGAGTCACAAGGAGGCCAGATCTGGTGAGATCGGCATTTCCTTCCCTAAAGGACATTAGTGATGGGCTTTTCCAAAAGTGGATTCATGGTCATCATTAGAATTCCAGAGAATGGAATTCCCATGGAAAAGGAATCCAAAACTAGAGGGCAGAGGTTTAAGGGGAGAGATACAAAAGAGTTTGGAGGAGCGATTTTTTTTCACAGAGAAGGTGGTGAGTGTCTGGAATGGGCTGTCAGAGGTAGTGGTGCAGGTGAGTACAATTTGGTCATTTATGAAACATGAAGACAGGTGCATGGATGGGATAAGTATGGAACGACATAGACTAAACACAGGCAAATGGGACTAGATTAATTGTGGAAAATGGGCAACATGGTCAAGTTGGGCCTGGGGCCCATTTCCATGCTGTAAGTCTCTATGACTGTGTATGCCAAACCACCTCACAAGCAGCAAACTAGTTTGAGAGTGGGGTCACCATCATGATGGAGGTTAACAAATTGCACGACAGCCCAGAAACAGCAGTGAGATCAACAACCAGCTCACCTGTTTCTCAGTGAAAATGCTTGAGGGTAAATATTGGCTAAAACGCTCATTTGGAAAAGGTGAACTCAGTAGTGGGGGCACGGCTCTGGCACAGATGGGGAGGGATTAGGGAATGCTTTGAAGAGGTGGGAGAGGGCTGGGGCATCAGGTTTGGAATTGACACAGGTCAGCACCCAAAGGGGGTATCAGCCTTGTGTTACCCATCAGAGGTGGTGAAAGAAAGAAGCCTGACCACTCCAGTCTGCTTTCTCCTGCTGACCAGTGGAGGAGGTACCATGAGGCCTTTAGTTCCTGCTGAATTAAAATCAGTCAAAAGGCTTCTGGCCTAGTTACCCCCAATTGTGGAGAACAGGTTGGAGGTTGGGTGCAATTTTATGTACTCCCTCTGCAAAAAAGTAACAAGGCTGTGGGTGTTAGTGGGTCTGTAAAATCTATCCAGTGCGATCAGAAGCCTCTGACTCAGAGAACGGGCCTGTAGCCCATGGTGATGAGGCTGAGATACGAGCCTGCTCTTCAGCTGAGGTCTACATCGCCTGCCGTTCACTTGCTGAATCCAGTTCCAGGTGAGTGAGCAAGCTACCTGTTCACAGAGAGACAGACAGACAGGCCTTCATTAAAATTCCTCGCACACTCATCATTCCTGGCTTGACTGTTCGGAGATACTCCGGGGAACTGCGCTGTGGTCAGGAGCCTATGTTGTTGCCAAGTCTTAGTACGAGTCTATCAATCCCAGAAGCCAGTCTTTAATGTGTTCTTTACTGTGGGCTACTGCTGTCGGGGTTGCTGTGACTGAGTCTGACTTTGAAAAGCCACACGTGGTAGCTGCAAGATTTTCGGAGATGTATATCTATCTGGGAGTGTGAAGGACAAGGCAGATGGGGTAGGATATCGTAGAGCCACTGTACCTTCTTTCTGCTGTCCATCGAGGGGGGCCTGCTCAGACATGGAGCTTTCCCTATTTTGCTGCAGTCAGGTAAATGTTTCCTGATCAAGTTTGTGCTGAAGCCATCCTTCTCTTTATCTCAGGAGTGACTAGAGATCCACCCAACAGCTCAGGGTGGAGTATATCAGTACAATAGGTCAGCGCTTTCACAGCCCACCTGACTGCAGATAAGGTGGGACAGTCTGATGCTAATGAATATTCAAGTGTTATCATTGCCAGAACTTTCCATACATCTCCTATCTATCTCTTATCTGACTAATACTCTGTGGCTGTTATTATACTGCTGCTTTTCACTGTTACCTGTGCTCTGTGTAATGTTATTGGTGTTTAAGTAGCTCTCCTGCAATACTTTCTCATTTTCTATTTTGCTCTCTATGTATCTGTACCAGCCCTCATTGACTCATCTTTATTCTCCCATTCGCTGCTGTCGTTTAATCAGTCTGCCTTACTGTTCCCTGTCACTTTTTTGAGGTCGTCTCTTTTCTATCACTCTGTGAATCTTGACCCGAGTTACTTTCCTCGGTCACTCTCTTTAAAATATTTGTTCTTGTGATGTGAATGGCGTTGGCAGCTCATTTATCATTGACCATCTCCTGTTGTACTGAAGGCATTGAGAAAACTGTGTAATGTAGTGTTGGAGTCAGAATGGATGGAAACATCAAGGCTCTGCTTTCTGAGGGGCATTTTAACCCTGTTTGGTTTCTGGTAGGTTTTCACAATTAATTGCTGATGTAATCCACAAGTGACGAGATTTGTTAAATTTAGTTTCATCATATGGACTGCTAATGTTGTACCATACTCTATAGGTTACCTTAGTTTCTCACCATAAAACATGCATCATACTATTCCACTTGTTACTCTCTTTTTCACTGTGTTACTCCATTACTGATACTGTGCTCTATTCGTATTCACAGTTACTCCCTGATTCATTCTCCCTCACTATTCTCAGCAATAGCTGTGAAATGGTTAAACTATGTTTCTGCTGAATTCTAGACCTTTAACAGGTTCTCAATTTGCTAAACGCATCCTTTGGCATCTTTGAGGCTGAAGCTGTGCACCTGTTGGGAGACGTAACAGAAGGTTAGGAAACTGCTTTGATGTTTTTCCAGGCAAAGCTGAGAGACTCCCAAACGCCACAGATTGTCTGCAGTTTCACCTGAGGGATATTATCAGGCTCCCTACAGACAGAACAGAATGTAGCGCATTGCTCAACGCCAAGGGACAATAAATATAGAGCTGGCAGCCTTTTGTTTCATAATATGCTGGTTTGCACCATGGCGGTCAATTCTGTTTGAAGCAGCACTGTTCAGGACAGTCACTGTAGTGAGGTGGGTCTTGTGTTTGTCACAGAGGAAGACAGTGGGCTGACAGGGTGGCCCAAACATAAATAGATCACCCCTACTCCCACGGTTAATGTCTTGGTGTGATCGCTGTTCTCTTAGCTCACGGCAATTCTCTTGGAGCTGTCAGATTGAGAAAATCTTGTCGATTGTAGAGCTTCCACCTCTGAAGCGACACTGAAGTTTGAGCTAGATATGTTCAGCTAAGACGTACAATCTGACTAAGGCAGCTTAGGGGATACAGTACCTTCAAAATGGCATCACAGCTAGACAGGGTGGTGAAGAAGATGCTTGGCACACTTGCCTTCATTGGTCAGAGCTTTGTGTGTAGGAGTTGGGACGTCATGTTGAGGATGTACAAGACGTTGGTGAGACCTGTTTTTGGAGTACTGCTTACAATTCTGGTCACCCTTCATTAGGAAAGATATTATTAAACGACAAGGGGTGCAGAAAAACTTTACAAGGATGTGACCGGGACCAGAGGGTTTGAATTATAAGGAGAGGATGGATAAGCAGGGACTTTTTTTCCCTGGAGGGTAGGAGGCTGAGGGGTGACCTTACAGAGGTTTATAAAATCATGAGGGGCATAGATAAGGTGAATAGCAAAGGTCTTTTTCCCTAGGGTGGGGAAGTTTAAAACTAGAGGGCACAATTTTATGGTGAAAGGGGAAAGATTCGAAAGGGACCTGATGGGCAACGTTTTCACACAGAGGGTGGTTCATGTGTGGAATGAGTTGTCAGGGGAATTGGTAGCTGTATGACTCTATGACTCGGGTAAATGCATCTCGCTGAATGTGGAGATAGTAGGAACTGCCGATGCTGGAGGCTGAGATAACAAAGTGTATAGCTGGAGGAACACAGCAGGCCAGGCAGCATCAGAGGGGCAGGAAAGCTGATGTTTTGGGTCAGAAACCTTCTTTTTTCTGAAGAAGGGTCCTGACCTGAACCGTCAGCTTTCCTGCTCCTCTGATGCTGCCTGGCCTGCTATGTTCCTCCAGCTCTACACCTTATTGCTGAATGTGGAGATGTCTCGATAGTTGTTGTAATCTCTGTTGTTATCTGTGATCTTACACAGGGTCACAATCCCTCGTCCAGTGGAAATAACTTGCTACAAAGTCATACAGAAGTACAGCACAGAAACAGACCCTTCGGTCCAACTCACCTGTGCTGACCAGGTTTCCCAAAATGAATTAATTCCATTTACCTGCATTTGGCCCAAATCCGTCTAAACCTTTCCTATTCACATAATTGTCGAACTGCCTTCTAGGTGTTGTAATTGTACCCACATCTACCAATTCATCTGGCAGCCTACATCACTAGCTAGCAGCAATGTGAAACATCGAGCCAAAGGTGTAACTACCTCCTCCTGTCCTCAGCCTTTCCATTAACAAGTTCCCAGCCAGACCCTCTCATGGCAACACACAGGGTCTGATTCCAGTGCTAAAGCTTCAATGGAACTCAAAGTAAATTGGCCTCCAGTGAGCCGATAGAACCAGCACATAGACCTGCCCTGCTAATCATGAGCTAAACTTGCACCTATGGGCAAATAGTTTCACTGCATTATTTATACGTTGGGAGAGTTGAAAGTTAAGACACACTGACAGAAAATCTAGGGTACAGCCCAAAGGCAAACAGCAATATAAATATGTCATCTTTCCATCAACTCCCACAACCAGTCTAGTGCCAAATGCAGTGCCTTGCATTTCTTGGAACTCAAACACAGGGATGCTAATTTGGGCAGCCCAATACCTCCAAATATTTTGCCTGTCTTGTGCCCTGGAGAGCACACTGCAGCACAGTACAAGTAATGAGTGTCGAGGCCCAGATCACTTAGCATATAGAACTGCATATCCCTGGACGCTATTGGACAAATTTAGCACAGACAATCCACTTAACTGGCATGTTTTTGGACTGTGGGAGGAAACCGGAGCACCTGGAGGAAACCCACACAGACACAGGGAGAATGTGCAAGCTCCACACAGACAGTTGCCTGAGGGTGGAATCGAACCTGGGTCCCTTGTGCTGTGAGGCAGCAGTGCTAGCCCCTGAGCTACCATGCCAACCCCAACATACCTAGGACTGATAGATTATTTACAGCTGTTTGATAACATCTGCTAGGCAGCTGCAACCAACACAGACCCTGAGAAACCAAATATTGACAGAGCTTCCTAACAAGAACGCAGGCTCACTAAGAGCAGAGCACCAAAAGAAACCTGCTTGCACATTTATCTGGCAGAGAAATGTTCAGAGGAAACATGTGAGTGAGGTAACTGTGAGGAATCTGCTATTCTTGATTACAGAACCTTAAACAATTGGTTCCAAAGGTGTTCTCTCCAGCCATATGCCAACTGAAACTGGGCCAGTTAATCTCATGCGTATCTACGCACCATAGCTGAGGACCACTACAGAGTTGAAAGCCCCATTCTAAAAGGAGTTTGACCCTGCTATCAGCAGAATCCTGAATTTAGGGCATTTTTACCTCCAGGGGGATGTCTGTACGAGAATGGATGTGGACCATGTGGTGTGGCCCTCCAGTCTTGGAAATCATGACCTGGGAAAGAAAAATGAAAATGGGCAGAGACTAACTGAGCTTTGCTGCCACCACCAACTTGGTGTCATTAATACCCTCCTTCAGAAGAAATTTTCCACAAGGTGTCCTGGAGAGATCCTAGATCAGGGCATTGGCACCATCTGGATCAGATTATCACCAGGCGTGATTTTCTGAGACACACAGCTCGGTACACACAGCTACCACAGATGTGGATTATTGTCTGGTGTATGTGAGGGTTTAGGATACACCCCATAAACATTCAAAGCGGAGATGCTGTTGTTTAATGAATTCCATCCATACTGCCTAACTATGCAAAAACTGATAGTTCCACAATCTGCTGGAACAGGAGATCACTGGCATTCCCACACCAACTGAAATGGAGAGTACTTCAAGGCACCTTCTACAATGCCACACTCTCAATAAATGAGAAGCAAGAGCCAACATACATTGACTGGTTCAGTACTAAATTTACTGTAATGGGACCTGTCATTGAAACCAAGCAGTTAGTTACCAGAGAGACCTAAGTTGGAGGATTCTGAATGCACTATGAATTGCTGAAAGTGTGCACCAGTGTGCACCAGTGACTACTGGATACAAGTTTGTCAGAACATTCAGATGCCCTTTGACACAGGAAATGCATATACGAAGGAATCAAAAAAGCATTAGGTCTAGGGTAAACACTGTCCAAACACCATAGAGAACTTGGAGGTCATGGAACAACTAGATATTGAACCCACACAGTAGAATAGCCTAGCAATGCTGTTGGCCTACTTACTATGGGGAAAGTTTCAGGTGCTAATGCTATACTGAGCTCACCGAGCACAGGAAGCCAGCATTTCCACAGTATATGCAGCAACAAGAATAAATTTTCATTTCTATAATGCCTTTCACAACATCAGGAAGACTCACAATGTGGTTTCTTCTGCAATGGAGAGACCAGGTGCAGATTGGGTGACTGCTATGTGGAACACTGCTGCTCAGTCTTCAAGCATGACCCCAAACTTCCAGTTGTTTTTCATTTTAATTCAGCACCCTTCTCTCATACTGATACTTTTGTCCTGCTGCAGTATTCCAGTGACGTCCAACACAAGCTTAAGGAACAACCCCTCATCTTCTGATTAGGCATTTTACGTCCTTCTCTACTCAGCATCAAGGTCAATATTTTCTGACTGTGAATACTTCACATATTTTTAATCACTTCCTTTTGCCAAGTTCCAGTCTATATCTTCTTTAACTGTACTTTCAGACAGAGCAGTCCTTTATTCCTTCATTAACACTTACTTTAGATCAATGCTTTGATCTTTACTACAAATAATACTGCTCCCTTTGGTTCCATGACACCTTTGTAATTTAATCTTTCCACCCTGTACCCTATCCATGACCTTTGCTTTTCCTCTACCTGTCCCCCACCTCTTTTCAACTGGGTAAGACCCATCTTATTTCCACTTCTCTTCAGTTCCGAAGACATCGTATTGGACTCAAAAGTGTTAACTCTGTTCTTCTCTCTCTGCAGATGCTGTTGGACCTGCTGAGTTTCTCCAGCACTTTCTGTTTTTATTACAGTATTGTGCAGTCCACCTATAATCTGCCTACTGGGTTGGTGGAAGAGGAGGTGTCGACTAAGCTCATGAAAGATGCTACAGAATGCAAGATGTTTCTCCCTCGTTATACAGGAAACCAAGCAACTTTCTGCCATAACATGATTAATATTTGATCCAGGATGGTCAAGTCAGGTTAGACCGTATACGAGATAACAAGCATGGGGCTGGATGAACACAGCAGGTCAAGCAGCATCATAGGAGCAGGAAAACTTGACGTTTCGGGCCTTAACCCTTCATCAGAAATGGGGGAGGGGAAGAGGGTTCTGAAATAAATAGGGAGAGAGGGGGAGGCGGATAGAGGATGGATAGAGGAGAGGATAGGTGGAGAGGAGGCAGACAAGTCGAAGAGGCGGGGATGGAGCCTACACTCACCTTTACTGGCTCCATCCCCG
>JAHRHZ010000069.1:2050518-2096649 GCA_024137785.1 Ginglymostoma cirratum | reverse complement strand
ATCTCCCCTCCCCCAACCGCATCCCAAAACCAGCCCAGCTCATCTCCACCTCCCTAACCTGTTTTTCCTCTCACCTCAAGCCACACCCCCATCTCCTATCTACTAACCTCATCCCGCCCCCTTGACCTGTCCGTCCTCCCTGGACTGACCTATCTCCTCCCTACCCCTCTACCTACACTCACCTTTACTGGCTCCATCCCCGCCTCTTCGACTTGTCTGCCTCCTCTCCACCTATCCTCTCCTCTATCCATCTTCTATCCGCCTCCCCCTCTCTCCCTATTTATTTCAGAACCCTCTTCCCCTCCCCCATTTCTGATGAAGGGTTTAGGCCCGAAACGTCAAGTTTTCCTGCTCCTATGATGCTGCTTGACCTGCTGTGTTCATCCAGCCCCATGCTTGTTATCTCGGATTCTCCAGCATCTGCAGTACCTTTTATCTCTGATACAAGGTTAGACCGTATTGCTGGGTATCTTCAGCACATGTTCTCCCAGCAGTCCCGACCAAACCACCCATGTTCCCATCATTGCTTGCCAGATGCATCAATTGCTTAATAATGGTGGCTATAAGACCCACAATCCTTTGTACACTAGAAACCACTCAATTCATTCTGTGCTCAGACAACACTGTATGTTGCAGTTCTGAGGAAGTTCTGAGGAAGGGTCACCGGACCCGAAACGTTAACTCTGTTTTCTCCTTCACAGATGCTGCCAGACCTGCTGAGCTTTTCCAGCAACTTTGTTTTTGTTCCTGTATGTTGTAGCCCTGCTAATTGTTGTAATTGTGTCTGGAGAAAGGAAATTTCCCTACAGCTTTTGCCTTGGATTTCCTGATGACAATTCTAGGAGCTTGCTCTTTAGTTCTAGGAGACTCCAGGATATTCCAGGAGGACCGGCTACCCAATCAAAGATTTATTTTCTTCATTTTCCTCTTCCTCCTTTCCTGAAGGATCTGAATTTTGTTGGGATCCAGTTCTATCATTCCTGGTACCTCAGCCAAATAGTGCAAGCTGCAGGACTGAATCCAATCTGTTTTTTACCCACAGCCCAGTCCATCACACAAGCCAACATTCCATCTATTGACTCCATCTATACTTCCCGCTGCCTCAGAAAGGCAGCCAACATCGTTAAAGACCCCTCCCATCCCGGTTATAATCTCTTCCAAGCTCTTCAGTCGGACAGAAGGTACAAAAGCTTAAACACATACCAACAGATTCAAGAACAGCTTCTTCCCCGCTGTTATTGGCCTTCTGAATGGAGCTCTCAGATTTTAAATTTAATGTTGATCTCAGTCTTTGTGCACCTTCTCAACAGCCGTAACATTGTATTCCTTGCTCTGTTTTATTACCCCAATGCACTTTGTACGGTATGATCTGCCTATACTGCACGCAAAACAAAACTTTTCACTGTACCTAGGTACATGTGACAATAATAAATAAAAAAAAACATTATATACATGTTTCTACAACAGAAGTCAGATGATAGAGAATAAATGGCGAGGGAATGAGGGGACCCTTATTCCTTTCCCTACTGAGGAAGTGAATGCTGCACAGTCACAGCCTGATATTAGCAACATCAGCATGGACCACACTTTGTGGTACCGTCCCCTCACTAAGCACACCATTCAGAGGAAAGCTGTGATCAACTGAACAGTACTATTTGTCTGCCACTGCAAGTGCGGTACTGAGGGAGTGCTGTACAGTCAGAGGTGATGGATGTTTGTAGGAATTAAACTGAAATCTCACCTGCCCTCTCAGATGGATGCTAAAAAAAAGTCTCCCAGCTAATATTCCTTAATCAGTACATACCAATGGATCTCTGGACCCAAAACATTAAGCCTGCTTTTCTCCCTACAGATGCTGCCAGATCTGCTGAGTTTATCCAGCAATTTCTGTTTTTGATGCCAATGGATTATCCAGTTGCTGTTTGTGTGAGCTTGTCTTTTACTACAGTGACAACATTTCAAAAGAATTTATTAGTTCTAAAGAACTTTAGGACATCTTGCAGTTCTTGCAAAGGTCGCTACATAAATGCAGGTTCTCCCTTCTTCATTACGCAGGGAACCAAACAAATGTGTCCATGACAATCCAGCCATTTCTGACACCCACAGTTCTACAATGCAGCTGCTTCAAAGAGACACAGGGAAGCCCTGACAATAGCTGGGAGTCACCAACACACAGGAAGTGACCTCTCCATGTACACGATTTTTATGTTGGTTAGGACACATGCATTTCCCAGCAAGGAACAGCCTGAAAATTGCCTGTGTCCGTAAACTCGCCAAGTAACCAGGCCTTCAGATCCAGTGGGGCCTGAATCCCATCTCATTCACAGACATACAAGAGCTTGTGCAGACATTGTGCAAAGACTGCACACAGGCTGTGCAGAGACTGCGCGGAGGTTGTGCAGAGACTGCACAGAGGTTGTGCGGAGACTATGCAGAAACTGCAGAGATTGTACAGGCATTGTAAAGAGATTGCACAGAAACTGTGTGGAAATTGTGCAGAGACTATGCAGAGATTGTGCAGAGATTATACAGAAACTGGACAGAGGGATTGTGTATAGACTGTGCAGAGATTATACAGAGACTGCAGAGACTGTGCAGAGATTGTACAGAGTCTGTGCAGAGACTATGCAGAAAGTGTACAGAGATTGTGTAGATACTGTACGGAGATTGTACAGAGACTGTGCAGAGATTGTACAGAGTCTGTGCAGAGATTGTAGAGAGTCTGTGCAGAGATTGTACAGAGTCTGTGCAGAGATTGTACAGAGTCTGTGCGGAGATTGTGCAGAGACTGTGCGGAGACTATGTGGTGATTGTACAGAATCTGTGCAGAAACTGTACAGAGGTATAAAAGACTGCACAGAGATTGTATAGCGTCTGTGATAAGATGATACAGGATCTGTACAGAGATTATATAGAGACAGTGTAGGGATGGTACAGGCACTGCACAGAGACTGGGCTGTGATTGTGCAGAGATTGTGTGGAGATTGTGCCGAGTGCATATTGTCAGCTGGGCCTGGGATGAGACGGATCTTGTCACCGCAGCTCTGCGTAATACTGGGACAAGGAGCTGCAAGGAATCTGTCCCAGTCTGCAAATTTATTCAGTGATCAGAAAGGCTGCACAAACCATGTGATTTAGTTTTATTTTAGCTCAAGGAGTGTGTTGGCTTGCAGCCTGTTGCTGGGATGTTATTGGAACTGTTCTGTTAAAGCACTCAGCACAACGTCTCCAGCGAGAGCTGGACCTCTCCGGCTGATCAGTGCCCACTTCTTATAGTCTTTGTCAGAGTCCTCTCCGACATTTGGCAGTGCCCAATACCCCCTGGGTATCAGTTGTAATGATGCCAACCTTCCCCAATTGCCCAGGAATTATACAATAATGCCACAATCACCACTGTAAAGCAACCCTGGAGAAAATTCATTGGAGCGTCAACCAAAAAAAATGTGAAATTGTTGATAAAGGCTGCTTTTGAAATGACAAAGTCCTTTCACTTTCCAGTTGTTGGCACATCCAGGTGGATAGTCATGTTGTGCCACCATTGGAGGGGGTATAGAGGAAGGGGTTGGGAGGTAGGATGTAGCCTCCACAAATTCAGCCGAGTTAGCATCCAGAACCAGCATTCGTGCAATCCCTCAACCAATGCCCAGTTTTCACGCGTGAACTGAGGTGAACTTATTTTTTATTTCGGAAATATACTTTATTCATAAAATATATCTTATTCACCAATGCGGTTTGGTTCTGAGCAATAGCATGTGAAGAAAACAAGCAAAAATTGGAACAAAAACAGAAGTTGCTGGAAAAGCTCAGCATGTCTGGCATCGTCTGTGAACAAAAAAATCAGAGTTAATGTTTCGGGTCCAGTGACCCTTCCTCAGAGCCGGGTGAGGAAGGGTCACCCTGGGACCCGAAACGTTAACTCTGATCTTTTTCTTCACAGACGATGCCAGACCTGCTGAACTTTTCCAGCAACTTCTGTTTTTGTTCCTGATTTACGGCATCTGCAGGTCTTTCAGTTTTTATTTAGCAAACATTGGAGTTTGGCTGTATCCAACAAACAAAGATATCTCTTACTTGTACACGACTATATTTACATGCATTTGAGTCAGGGTCTGACTACTGAACAGACCCTGAACTGAGGTGGCTTGTTATCCGTGCATGAGGCCAAATCCTATCGAATTCTTAAGAATGTCAGTTTGGTTTATTTGGTGGCATTCTCACCTTTAAATCAGAAGATCTTGAGTTTTGAGCAGGTGTTATACGCTTAAAACTTCTGGAAGGGCTGTTCCATTAGGGCTGCTGACTTTTGAAAGCAATATTGATACCTAAAGCTCTCACTCACTGCCCCACAGGACAAAAAATCAAATAGCTCGATTTTAATCAGGAGGAGGAGATTTCTGTGTCCTGTCATTCCTCTCCCAAAGTCATTAAAACATTGCTCGGTCAGTTATGCTCTTGGGTTGTGCTACACATCTGTGAGGTTAATTCATTGACTTTGACGTGCTTTAGGAAGTAAAATGTCCTACTAACTGCTCATTCATCCTCTTCTACAGCAGCTGCACACCCCCAGTTTCTTACCAAAGAGCAAAATGGATTGTGGACTGCCCATTAACAACAAAGTAAGGAGAGGTGGGGAGAGAAGATGGGGTCTAAATTAAAGTGGAAACGGAAATATGACTCCACGCCCTATAGTGCCCACCTCTCTCTCTCTAAAAGCTTTGAGTATATCGGTGGACACCTCATTCTCCTTCACCAAGGATACTTGGGTTCAAACGTAGCTACAGAAGAGGGACAGACTGTCAGGGAATTTCCCAATCTAGTGGTCTAGGCCCAGCCATCTCCAGCTGCTTCATCAAGACCTTCCCTCCATTATAAGTTTAGAAGAGGGGATGTTCGCCAATAATTGCACACTGTTCAGCACAATTCATGTCTCCTCTGATACTGAAGCAGTTTACAGCCATATCCAGCAAGATCTGGACAACTAACAAGCTTAGGAATTCTGCAGGAAGTAATTCACTTCATGACTCTGCAAAACCATCCACAAAGCGCAATTCAGAGTGTGATGGAATATTCTGTACTTGCCTGGATGAGTGCCGCTCCAAAAACGTTAAGAAGCTCAACACCATTTGCCTCATTCACCTCCTTCTACATTCACTCCTTCCACAGCTGGTGTGGAGTGACATCAACTCACCAAGTCTCCTTCAGGAACATCTTTCAAACCCATTATCTCTACCATGTGGAAGGTTGACAGCACAACAGCAGCAAATGAACACCACCACTTACAAGTTCTCTCCAATCCACTTACCATCCTGACTTGGGGCAGAATGTCCATTATTTTAATGGCATTGAGCCAAAAACCAGGAACGCCATTCCTAACAGCACTGTAGGTGTAATGGTGCAAGTCACCCCTTGAACTGTAGCATTTTATCAGGATGCTGTACGGAAAGGTTGAGGCTATTTCATCATAAACCAGTCAATAAGAACCCACTTGAACAGTTCTTTATCCAAGGCTGCCCTTATCAATTTGATTAGGATCAGGATCGAGGGTTTCTGGTCAATGAAAAAGAGTGCATTCAGTCGAACAGAATTTTAATTTTCTGAATCACATCTAAAACTGACACCGTGATTGTGGGGGCTTGGTTATAGAAGGGGCCCCTTTCTTGATTCCAGTTTTAACATCTCAACGGCAAGTGCAAAACCTGCCTCTGTTCTGATTATGTGAGGGGGAGGCCATGGCCTAGTGGTATTATCATTAGACTGCTAATCTGGGGACCTGGGTTCAAATCCCACCATAGCAGATGGTGCAATCTGAATTCAAGAAAAACCTGGAATTACAAGTCCAACAATGACCAAGAATCCATTGTTGGAAAAACCCATCTGGTTCACTAATGTCCTTTAGGGAAGGAAACTGCCATCCTTAACTGGTCTGGCCTACATAGGACTCCAGACTCTCAGTAATGTCATTGACTCTTAACTTCCATCTGGGCAATTAAGGACAGGCAATAAACGTTGGCCTAGCCAGTGACACTCTTGTCCTGTGAACAAATAAATAAAAAGAGAGCTGTGGTTGGACCTGGTCCTTTCAGAGATTAATGTCCATTGTTCCTGGCTATGACAGCAGTTCTTGAAGTCTTTGTGGCTGCCCTTTTAGGTGGGCATTGTATCAACTCTAAATATTACCCCAAGAAGCACTATGGCAGTGGTGGAGAAATGTATGGTGATAGATCTCAAAACTTGACGTAAATCTGTGAAAAAGAACCCGCATTTACTCCCAGCTCCATTTTAGAATGTCTTGAAATGTTTTACAGCCAATGTAACTATACTTTAGGAAAGAATGCAGACAGTGTAAGCACAGCAAGATCTCACAGGGCTGCAATGCGCTGACCACTGGCTGAGCTGATCTTAGTGAATTTGGGTGGACAAGACATGTTGGCCAGGACACTAGGCTGAACTCCAGTGATTTTGTTTGAATCTTTTGGATCTCTCTGTTTGCACAGCTGAGTCCTTAATTCTAATTCACTCAATACTGCACTGGGAGCATTAGGTAGCTGTATGTGCTCTTAGGTTTCTGGAATGCAATTTGAGCTCACCATGTTCAAACTTGGCAGCATCCCATCATTCCTGATTCAGAGTCAGGGGAATCAAAAACAGTTGGGGGAGAAATGAAACCAGCTACTGCCTAACTGTTGCCTACTGGACAGTATTAGAGAGTTAAGAACAAGTTATCACACGGTGCCTAGTGACGCAGGAAAGGAGGATCCAGAACAATGGGAAAACAATCCATTTCTCATTTACTGGGGAGCTCCTGTGATCCTATTCCTGTAGGACTTGTACAATTCTGCTGGGAAACTCAAAAATCAATGCACCCATCTTCTGTACGAAAGATGAACATCAGTGGTTTTGCTTATTTTATATTGTAATGTTTTCAGTAAAACCTTGAGCCAGGCCCAGCAGTATTTTCTAAGGTGTCAATCACCTATGATTCTGCTAATCAGATGCCTTTTTCTTCACCAATTTCTCAGTGGGACAAAGAAACATTCCAGCCCAGAGATCACTGGGATGCTGTGGTCAGATTCTTGGAAAACTGACTATCGGCAGCAATGCTGCATTATTAAAAACACAGAAGGAACAAGTGGAAACATTTTTTTTAATATTGTACTATTGCACAGTCCTCCAAAAGACACTAGACCTGTATTGCAGATAAATGAGATCACAACATGTGGGAACAGAGTGCGAAAATACGGAAGTCTTGCTAGAACTATACAAGGCACTAGTCAGACCGCAATCAAAAACTGAAATTGCTGGAAAATCTCAGCAGGTCTGGCAGCATCTGTGGAGGAAAATCAAGGTTAATGTTCCAGGCCTGGTGACCCTTCTTCACAACTAGTCAGACCACAACTGGAAAACTGTGAACAGTTTTGGTCCCCTTATCTAAGGAAAGATATAATGGCATTGGGGGCAGTCCAGAGAAGGTTCACTAGGCTGATCCCAAGTATGGAGTGACTTCCTTATGGGGTGAGAGATAAAGGGTTTAGGCCCGAAACGTCAAGTTTTCCTGCTCCTATGATGCTGCTTGACCTGCTGTGTTCATCCAGCCCCATGCTTGTTATCTCCTTATGGGGTGATGTTGAGTATGTTGGGCTCGTACCTAGTGCAATTTAGAAGAATGAGCAGTGACCTTATTGAAACATAACAGACGCTTAGCTGCCTTGACAGGTTAGATGCACAGAGGTTGTTTCCATTTGTGGGAGAATTTAGCTGTGTAGCTTAGAGGGAACATTGCCTCAGAGCAAGGGGTTGAGACAGAGATGAGGAGGAAGTTCTTCTCACACATTTGATTCTGTGAAATTATTTCCCAATGAGATTGTCAAGGCTTGTTTGTTATGTATCTGCGATAGATTTTTAATTGGTAAGGGACTCAAGGGTTATGGGGAAAAGCCAGGAAAGTGGAGCTGAGGATTATTATATCAGCCGTGATCCCACTGAATGGTGGAGCAGACCAGATGGGCCGAATGGCCTACTTCTGCTCATACACCATCTGGGCATGTATGATACTCCGGTATAAAATGTCTCGACCTTACTTTCAGCAGGGTCAGTCCAAACAACAGACACAGTTAGACCATAAGGCATAGGAGCAGAACGCAGCCATTCAGCCCATCAAGTCTGCTCTGCCATTCAGTGAGATCGCGGCTGATATAATAATCCTCAACTCCACTTTCCTGCCTTTTCCCCTTAACCCATAATTCGCTTACTGATGAAATTCTGCTTATTTCATCCTTGAATATTTTTTAACACCCATCTACAGTAAAGAATTCCACAGATTCACTCCCACCTGGGACAAGAAATTCCTCTTCATCTCTGTCTTACAAGGGTGACCCCCCTACCCTGAGACAATGCCGCTTGGTTCAAGACTCTTCCTCTAGAGGAAACAACCTTTCTGCATTTACTCTCCCAAGCCCCCTAAAAATCTTGTATGTTTCGGTCAGGTCGCCTCTCACTCTTTAATGATCTCACAGCGCCAGGGAGCTGGGTTCGATTCCAGCCTCGGGCGACTGTCTGTGTGGAGTTTGCACATTCTCCCCATGTTGACATGGGCTTCCTCTGGATGCTCTGGTTTCCTCCAGAGTCCAAAAGTGTGCAGATTAAGTGGATTGGCCATGCTAAAATAATCTGTAGTGTTCAGGGTGCAGGTTAGGTGGATTACCCGTGGTAAATGTGGGCTTATGGGGATAGGGCAGGGGGCTGGGTCTGGGTGGGATGCTCTTTGGAGGGTTGGTGCAGATTCGATAGGCTGATTGGCTTTCTTCCAACCTATTGGGACTCGATGAATTCAGGCACACTATTTCAGTGTATATTCCTTAGATAAGGAGACCAAACCAGTTCAGTTAGCCAGCTTTGGTACCCAGACTGTGCACGCAAGTCTGTGACATCATAACAATGTACATTGTTAATGCTATTAATAAACTTCAAGACATCTGTCTCAACAAGAACCAGTCTCCAGTATATATGACATGAGCTACCATAGCAAAAACCACACTGCATCAGAAAGGTTTGTGGCTTTATTTCTGCAGCACCTTTCACAACTGTAGTACATTCCATTGTGTTTTGTGGCCAATGATATACTTTGGAAATATAAATTACTTTTGCAATGTAAAAGATAAGCAGCTGAAAAGCTTCAACAAAAACCAATATGTGCATGACCAAATATGGTGAATTATACTGGTGCCAGTTAAGGGATTAAATATTGGCCCAGAACAGAAAGATCTCTCCTGCTCTTCATTGAGACATTATCGCAGTATCTTTTACACCTGTCTGAGAGAACAGAGCTTCAAGTGTCAGCTGCATTATCACTGGAGTACAGCTTGCATCCACAAAGTTCTGCGTCAGAGACAAGACTGCTACTCACCAACTCATGGCGGACACGTGGCTTTATGTTCAAATCCTGAGCCATTAATACATTTCCTCAATAGAACATTCAGTAGAACATTCTCCACTAGCTCACCATCAGCGCTGCCTGGTCACTGATGTCCCATCTCCAACAGGAATGGAGTAACAGGAAAGCTTGGCTGATTTTTCTCTACCTTACCAGGAGTGTGGGAGTGAATTAAAACAGGCACTTGCATTTGAAGAGAATCATTTAGATTACATGTCTCACAGGTTAAATTTTCACTTCGCAGATGTTGGTAAACTTGCCTTTATGGGTCAGTGCATTGAGTATAGGAGTTGGGAGGTTATGTTGCGGCTATACAGGACATTGGTTAGGCCACTTTTGGAATGCAATTCTGGTCTCCCTGCTATAGGAAAGATGCTTTGAAACTTGAAAAGGGATGGATGTTGCCAGGATTGGAGGGTTTGAGCTATAGGGAGAGGCTGAATAGGCTGCGACTATTTTCCCTGGAGTGTCGGAGGCTGAGGGGTGACCTTATAGACATTTATAAAATAATGAGGGGCATAGGAATGGTAAATGGATGAGGACTTTTCCCTGGGGTGGGGGAGTCCAAAACTAGCAGTGTAGTTTAAGGTGAATGGGGAGAGATTTAAAACAGACCTAAGGGACAATGTTTTCACACAGAGGGTGGTGTGTATATGGAATGAGCTGCCAGAGGAAGTGGTGGAGGCTGGTATAATCACAACATTTAAAAAGCATCTGGATGGATGTATGAATAGGAAGGGTTTAGAGGGATATGAGCCAAATGCTGGGGGACTAGATTAATTTAGGAATTGGTCAGCATGGACGAGTTGGACTATAGGATCTGTTTCCATTCCATATATCTATAAGACTCTACCATAAAACAGATTGAAATCACATTGCTGTATGTGTGAGCTTCCTGTGTGCAATTTGGCTGATGCATTAGAAAGTAACTATACTTCAGGTGTGCTTCATTGGCTATAAATGCTTTGCAATGTCCTGTGGTCATGAAAGGTGTTGCATAAATACAAGTTCTTTCTCCTTTTATCAGTTGCATGTGGTGTAAAACCATGGCCTCTGAGGCCTGTTCCAGGCAACGATTGAAATGGACATGGCTGTATGTGAGGAAACATTTCCAGTGCTTTAACTAACACCATGCCCTTAACAGGCATCAGAAAATGATATAAAGAAGTTACAGAGGCAGGTAGAAATCTAAAACAAAAACAGAAACTGCTGAGAAACACACAGCCAGCAAGGCTGTATCACGGAGAAGGAACTAAAGGTAACTCTTGAGATATGATCCTTTGTCCGAATAAAGCTTTCCGACCCTTCAGAATTGTCCAGGTATCTGCAGGCATTAAACATTAATCTCCAGATATTGTGAGCAGTTAAACAGACGAGAACATTACAGATAAAAACTGAAAGAACTGCGGATACTATAAATTAGGAACAAAAACAAAGTTGCTGTAGTAGCTCAGCAGGTCTGGCAGCATCTGTGAAGGCAAAAGACAGAGTTAACGTTTTGGGTCCGGTTCTGAGGAAGGGTCACCGGATCCAAAACGTTAACTCTGTTTTTTCCTTCACAGATGCTGCCAGACCTGCTGAGGACGTGACAAATTTGTTGTCTACATTTTATTTCTTTTGAACATTCTGTCAAACGGGTAATAGAATTATTCGACACAGGAGAAAAATCTTCAGGAATGACATTTAGGAGTCATCCGTTTGAATCATGAGATCACCCGCCAATTGGCAGAGGGAAGTGGCTGCTACAATGATGAATGTGCCAGGTGAGCAATGCCAAAGGTTTGGGGGTTGGGCCGTTGGAGGCTGCAATGAGACTTCATGTGATGAGACATCCTGTCAGAGCTGGCAACTCTACTGTGATAAATAGGAGCAGTTTACAGATGAATGGCTCATAAGAAGCAACAGAGCAGGAGAGAGGTGAAAGGACAAAATGACTGCGTACAAAAATAAACAAGGATATGAATATTAGACCAGAATTATAGAATTGTTCTGGTGCAGAAAGAGGCCATCTGGCCCATTGCGCCCGCACTGGTTCGATGTCCTAGTGCCACTCTCCTGCCTTTTCTACAAATACCATTTCTATCCAAATAATCGTCCAATGCCCCCCTTGAATATCTCAATTGAACCTGCCTCCGCCACATTTCCATATTGAGGGAATCCTGCCCACACTGTCCTGCATGTTGCAGTATCTCTGTCCTCTTTCCTTGTAGCACTGTGGTGTTAACTGCCTGAGAGGGTAGCATTCTTGGGATCATCACACTCTCTATTTGGACAGCACAGTGAAACAGTGCGAGGAAGATTTGCAGGCTGACAGACAGTGATGTAAACACTCCTTGTGTCACAGTAAATGGCTGTTAGGGTGCTTACTGGTGTCTAGGTGTTAGATGGATTTTGTGCTCCACGGCCTCTAATGATGATAAAACTGAGGATGACCTGGCTGCCATGATGGACATTTCTGTGCCAATTTTCAGGTAATTAATGTGGGCGTGATATCATCAAATTTCTAAGGCGTCCTCCATTTTCTCCAATCCATGGGGTTACCAAAGGCTGAGCTGATGGGAGCAAAGTTTTCATCATTTTGATCATAAAGGCCATCCAATTATTGGCAAAATAATGTTTTGTCCATGAGCAACAGATAGCACCAAATTGTGAAATTAGTTTGTGACTGTCCATTTGAAGGGTTCTTTTAGAACAATATCCTATCTTAGTTGACCATTAAGGTTGAGATCCTTCAACAGTTCAGTGTGAATGTGTACAACCCATTGTGGGAATGAGGTATGCAGAGCAACAATATTCCCGGTTCGATTCCTGGTCTGAGTTAGCTGGGCAAAGCCAGTGGGATGGAACAATTACAGTTGACCTCAGTCTCCCTGGATTTGGAAAGGTTTAAGGCTCTAATCTTCAAATCCTGATGGTAAATGCTAACTCTTGCTAGAAACAGCAATGAGTACGATTGAAAATATAGCTTTCATGGCGGAATAACTTGCTGATACCCGGCAACTGACAACCCCACCCCCCCACCCCCAACATATCAACACCCATAACAATATCACTCGCAAACTCCGTTTACCCACTTGGTTGGGGTTACTGCTGTGTATTTAAGAACCATGAAACTGAAATTATCATTCCAGTGTTTACAATTTAGCTATCCAACAACTTGGGTTTACAAAAGCTTGCATTTATACAGTGCCTTTGATGTGGTAAGACATCGCAAGGCACTTCAGAGGAATACCATTACCTCAGCCACAAGATATCACCACAGATGTTTCCCAGTGTAATGCCCGAGCCCAAACCATTTTCATTGATTCAGCAGTGATCTTCCCTCCATTGTAGTATTAGAGGAGGGGATGTTCACTGATGATTGGACAACATTCAGCACCATTCACAACTCCTCAGATATTGATTTGATGATTTGGTTTATATATTGTCACGTGTACCTAAGTACCATGAAAAGCTTTGCCTACAAGCAGTACAGGCAGATCATAGTGAGCAAGGACGTACAGATCATGGGGCTAAAAAACACTTGGACAGAGGCACATTGCACAGGGCGTGAGCTAGGCAAGATCAATGTTAGCAAGGTCAATATTATTTGAAGTTAGAGAGTCCATTCATCAGTCTAATAACAGCAGGGAAGAAGATGTTCCTGAACCGGTTGGTACATGTGTTCAGGCTTCTGTATCTTCTGCCTGACAGAAGAGGTTATAGGAGAGCATTACCAGATGGGAAGGGTCTTTGATGATGTTGGCAGCTTTTCCGCGGCAGCGAGCTGTGTAAATAGAACCAAGGATGGAAGGTTGGCTAACGTGATGCTCTGGGCTGTGCACACCACCTTCTTAGTTTCTTACGGTCCTGGGCAGACCAGTTGCCATACCAGGCCATTATGCAGCCGAATAGTATGCTTTCAATGGTGCATCTGTAGAAGTTGGTGAGGGTCCCTCTGGACATGCCAAATTTCCTGAGCTGCCTGAGGAAGATGAGGCGTTGTCGTGCCTTCTTGACTGTCACATTTTCTTGGGAAGTCCAGGACAGGTCATCAGTTATCGTCACTCCTAGGAATTTGACGCTGTCCGCCCTCTGAGCCTCAATCCCGTTGATGCAGAATGGGAGGTGTTCTCCTCTTTTCTTTCTGAAGTCAATGATCAGTTCTTTAGTTTTGCCGACGTTGAGAAAGAGGTTGTTATTGTTGCACCACATCACCAAGGCCTCTACCTCCCTTCTGCATTCTGCCTTTTCATTGTTGATACCTGTTTTACCACGGTGGTGTTGTCAGTGAATTTGTAGATGGTGCTCGTTCGGAATTTGGCTGCACAGCCATGGATGTACAGGGAGGTAGGTAGGGAGCTGAGAACACGTCTTCGGAGGGCTCCAGTGTTGAGTGTTATCGTGGAGGAGGTGCAGTTGTCTATCTTCACTGATTGTGGTCTGTGGGTCAGGAAGCTGAGGATCCAGTTGCAGAGGGCGGAGCTGAGACCAAGGTCTCGGAGTTTTGAGATCAGTCTGGAGGAGATAATAGTGTTGAAGGCAGAGCTGTAGGCAATGAGCAGGTGTCTGACAAAGGTGTCCTTGTTGTCCAGACGTTCCAGGGATGAGTGCAGGGCTAGGGAAATGCATCCGCTGTGGAAATTGTAGGGGATCGAGGCCGACTGGGAGGCAAGAGCTAATATTATGGGCCATGACCAACCTCTTGAAGCACTTCATGATTATAGAGTTCAGAGTCACTGGGCAGTAGTCATTAAGGCACGTTGCAGCGCTTTCTTAGGTACTGGGATGATGGTGGCCTTCTTTAAGGAGGTGGAGACTTCAGCATGTAGGAGGGAGAGGCTGAAGATGTCAATGAATTCCCCCGCCAGCTGGTCTGCACATGATCTAAGTGCACGACCGGGGACTCCATTTGGGCTCATCACTTTCCTTGGGTTGACTTTCAGAAAGACCGACCTGATGTCTAGAGCGGTGACAGAGGGAACAGGTGTGTCTGGGGCTGTTTGGGCAGGTGTCACAGCGCTGCTGGCATTCTGCTCGAACCGAGCATAGAAAGCATTGAGTGCATCAGGGAGGGATGTGTCTTTGTCTACTATCTTGCTCTCTGCTTCATTTTGTATCCCGTCATGTTGTTTAGGCCTTGTCACAGGTGGCAGGTGTCTGTATGATTGGTTTGGGCATCTAACGTGATCCAGTACTGACTCTGATGGCTTTGCGGAGGTCATTTCTGGATTTTCTGTGTAGGCTGGGGAAGTGGTTGGGTGGGGGATCTCAAAACCGTGTTGTTTCAACTTCACCTTCAGGCCAGCCCGTTGTCCCCGATTTCCTTGTAAGTTTCCCCCATCCTGACTTTCCTGGGGAGTCGGGTGCTGCGAGTCTCCTGCTCCTGTGGGTAAGTGAGTCGGGTCCGGGCATGCTGGGCCTTAAGAAACAAGAATGAGAGGGCACAGATTTAAAGTGATATGCAAATGAAGTAAGGAAGTAGTTAGGGTATGGAATGCACTACCTGCAAATATGGTGGAGGCAGGTTCCAACGAGACATTCAAAAGGGCATTTGGCAGTTTCTTGATTGTAGTGGGATATGGGGAAAAGGCAGTAGGTGATAGAGCTAGTGCAGGCTTGATGGGCCAAATGACCTCCTCCTGCACCATAATAATTCTGTGATTCATGTCCCTATGCAGCAGGACTTGGAACAGCATTTAGCCTTCAGCCACTTCAATGCTAAATATCTTCTTCTTA
Source organism: Ginglymostoma cirratum (assembly GCA_024137785.1). Lineage (NCBI taxonomy): Eukaryota > Metazoa > Chordata > Chondrichthyes > Orectolobiformes > Ginglymostomatidae > Ginglymostoma > Ginglymostoma cirratum. Next base: position 2,081,501 of record JAHRHZ010000069.1, on the reverse strand, counting down.
AGAAGTGCCAGACAATGACCATCTCCAACAAGAGACAATCTTACCATCTTCTTTTGATATTTAATGCAATACCAGTGCTGAATACTCTACTACCAAAATCCTGAGGGCTACCATCAACCACGAACTTAACCGGACCAAACACGTGAATGTTAGGTCAGAGGTTTGGAATTCTGTGGCATCTCCTGACTTCCAAAAGCCTGTCCTTCACCTATGAAGCACATGTCAGGAGTGTGATGGCATACTGTCCACTTTCCTGGATGCTTCCAGCTTCAACAACACTCAACGAGCTCAACACAGTCCAGGACAAATTGTTTGATCAAAACCCATCCACGAATAAATGCATTCATATTCCATTACATACATACTGTGCCAGCATAATGTAACATCTACAGAATATGCTATTGCAATCACCCTTAGACAGCACCTTCCAAACCCATGACCACCACCATCTAGCAAGGCAAGGACAGCAGATACATGGGAACATAACCACCTGCAAGTTCCCCTCCAAGCCACACACCACTCTTCTTGGGAATATATCGCTATTCCTTCACTGTCGCTGGGTCAAAATCCATTCCTAACAGCACTCTAGGAGTGCCTACACCAGATGGATGGCAGCAGTTCAAGAAGATTAATCACAATTTTCTCAGGGTCCACTAAGAGGTGTTGCAATGCTCACACCTGGTGGAAAAGAATCGAGAACAACTGGCAACAATTAACTAAAAGCAAAATAGTACTAATGCTGGAATTTTAAAATAAAAACAGGAAGTGCTGGAAGAAGACTCTTCCAAGCAGTCATGTTGGACTCAAAATGTTGACGCTGTTTCTCTCTTCACAGGTGGAGCTACCAACCTGTTGACTTTCTCCAATATGCTTTTATGGCAACAACGGACTCTGACTCACATGAAGAAATATTCGGATGAGCAATCAAATGTTTGATCAGAGAGCTAAGGTGTGCCTGAAAGGAAGATTGGAGATTAAAGACCGAAATTCTCAAACTAGACAATTGAAGGCACAGCCACCAATGTTGAGGTGACAGAATTGGGAGTGCACTGAAGACTAAAGTTGCAGAAACTTAGATTTCTTGCAGAGATGTGTGTGAGATGTTACAGTTGGTGCGCGAAATACTGCTCAGAAAATATGGGTGTAAATCAAGTAGTGGACCAAAAGGATTTAGCTGTGTAGAAATACAATGATTCAAAGTAGCAATGTTCTTTAAAAAGGCCACGAAAGAGAGCAGACAAAGCACCGGGTTCATCTTAAGAGGAATAGTATTGAAAGACAAAGATGTGACCTTAAATTTGGTGGGATCTCGATTAGACTGTATTTCGGGTGCTTTGGCATGTTCTGGTTTCCAAACTATACAGAGGATATGGAGGCAATGGAGAAGGCACAAAAGATATTCAGAACTGAGAGCTTTTACTTATCAGGAGAAACTAAACAGCTAGCTCTGTACCCCAGAAAAAGGAGACGTTGATCTGTTGGATAGCAGAAAGGCACCTCAGTAGAGGAAATGGGGGGAGCAAGGGGGGAATGTGGACAGGATTGGGGGGAGTTTAAAAAACAGGAGACAAATGATCAAAGCCTCTGGTCTTTGGAGTGTGCCCCATATCTGTGCAAGGAATGCATTGCGAAGCACCATTCCTTGCTTGCTATGTACAGATAACATTGACATGCTGACGGACTTATGATTAGCAGCCAGATAAAGACAAGGAAATTGTACCTTGTAGCAGCAAGCTACCATTCATAGCTTGTGTACATTCTCATAGGACAAGGCAAACTATTTTACCTTGGAGCTGATAGTGATCTACAAGGGATAGGCTTTAGTCAACAACAACAGAGGAATGCAATCTTTTACAGATGCGGGCTTTGTATTCCCCCCAAAGACTGGAATTTAGGAAGAATTTCAAAGTGGTAGCTGTGTGGTGAGTAAACCTATAGAAGGACTCAGCTATGCAGAAGGTTAGCTTTTTCAAAAAAATTGCAGCAGCTTTGTTCTTCCACTTAGCCTGTTTTCTACCCTTTTCTCCACAAGGCAATGATTTACACTGGGGCACAAATCAAACAGAGAAATTGTACCATTCATAAAAAAAAGACCTCAAACCGGTTCTACCAGTCAATTATATTATAGTACAGACCATCCTCCTGAAGAAGGATCCCGACTCGAAACGTCAGCTTTCCAGCTCCTGGCCTGCTGTGCTCCTCCAGCTTCACACTATGTTATCTCCGACACCAGCCTCTGCAGTTCTTAATATCTCTGTCCAAGACTAAATGTTGGACAAATCTGACTGTATAGTGACAATGGAATGATCAGGTCAAAAATCACACACCAGGTTACAGTCCTATAGGTTTACTTGAAAACACAACCTTTCAGACTCTCACTCCTTCTTCAGGTGTCAGTGAGCGAGGTGACATCAGACACAGAATTTATAAGCAAAAGATCAAAGGGTCATAGAACTGATGTGAATGTATTGAACAAACCTAAGACGGCTGTTAAGTCTTTAATCAGTTAGAAAGGAGATGCAGGTTTCAATTGATTAATATGCAAATCCCAGAACTTCTTTCAAGTTACTGCCCCGAGATAACTAAAGGTTTTTAATAGTGTATACCAGAGGTGATATCTCAGGTCAGACAATGCAATGAGGCCTTGGTTAGAATCTGTCTGTTCACCACAAACTACCCAGCTTTCAGGCCAACATCGACCACAGCACCACACAACGCTGTCCTGGTAACCTCTGTAAGACATGTCAGATTGTTGACATGGACACTACCATCACACATGGGAACACCACCCACCCTGTACAGGTCAGAAAGTCATGTGACTCAGGTAACATTGTCTATCTCATACACTGCAGGCAGGGATGCCCCGAGGCAGGGTATATCGGTGAGACCATGCAGACATCACGACAATGGATGAATGGACACCTCCCAACAATCGCCAGACAGGAATGTTCCCTCCCAGTGGGGAACACTGCATCAGTCAAGGATCTTCGGGTAAACATCCTCCAAGGCAGACTTCGGGATTCACAACTACATAGACTCGCCGAGCAGTGGCTGAGAGCCAAGTTTGGTACCCATGAGGACGGCCTCAACCAGGATCTGGGGTTCATGTCGCACGACAGGTGACCCCACCACACTATACACCCTCACACACACACTCTCAGTCACTCACACACACAAACACACACACAGTCTCTCACACACACACACACTAAACACACACACACACTCAGTTACTCACACACAAACACACTCACACACACACAGTCACTCACACATAAACACACACACTCACAAACACAGTCTCTCTTACACATGCGCGCACACACATGCCCACACAGTCTCTCAAGCACACACACTCACTCTCTCAAGCCCCCCTCCCCAAACACACACATACTCTCTCTCTCTCTCATGCACACACACACCACACACACATCTCCCTCCCTCACACACACACCCCCCCTCTCCCCTTACCCTCCCCACATACACATACTTTCCCTCCCCTCCCCACACATACACACTCTCTCTCTCACATACACTCTGTCTCTCCCTCCCTCCTCACACAGTCTCTCTATCTCTCTCTCTCTCTCTCTCACACACACACACATATATAAATCTATGGGGTGAATTTATGATTGCAGATACATTCTATTTTGTTCAAAAAGCAAACAATTTGTAGACAGTCAATGTGGCATTTTATAAATTCCTGCTTTGGAAATAAAACCAGTCTGACTCCAAGTTAAAACACAGACAGATTCTAACCAAGACCTCATGCCTTAAATGAGACCTGAGATGACCTGAGATGAGGTCTGATCTGAGATGTCAACTCTGGTATACACTGATTAATTCTGTAGTTATCTCGGGACAGTAACTTGAAGGAAATTCTGGGATTTGCATATTAATCAATTGAAACCTGCATCTCTTTTCTAACCATCTTAGGTTTGTTCAATACACTCGCATAACTTCTATGACCCTTTGATCTTTTGCTCATAAATTCTGTGTCTGATACTACCTCTCTCATTGACATCTGAAGAAGGAGTGAAACTCCAAAAGCTTGTGTTTTCAAATAAACCTGTTGGACCACAAACTGGTGTCATGTGATTTTTGACCTTGTCTACCCCAGTCCAACACCGGCATCTCCACATAATGGAAGGATTGACAAGGGTGTAGAGGTAGAACTGGGTGCCATTGGTGGAAATTGTTGGTTGAGGTGATCTGGGACCAATTGGGTGGGAACAGGAGGAATCTGTTCAGCTATTCAAGTCTGTTCCATCTGGGCTAATGGTAAGATTCTTGGTAGTGTGGATGAGGAGAGAGATCTCGGTGTCCATGTGCGTAGATCCCTGAAAGTTGCCACCCAGATTGATAGGGTTGTTAAGAAAGTGTATGGTGTGTTAGGTTTTATTGGTAGAGGGATTGAGTTTTGGAGCCATGAGGTCATTTTGCAGCTGTACAAAACTCTGGTGCGGCCGCACTTGGAGTATTGCGTACAGTTCTGGTCGCTGCATTATAGGAAGGATATGGAAGAATTGGAAAGGGGCAGAGGAGATTTACCAGGATGTTGCCTGGTATAGAGGGAAGGTCTTATGAGGAAAGGCTGAGGGACTTGAGGCTGTTTTCGTTAGAGAGAAGAAGGTTAAGAGGTGACTTAATAGAGACATACAAGATGATCAGAGGATTAGATAGGGTGGACAGTGAGAGCCTTTTTCCTCGGATGGTGATAGCTAGCACGAGGGGACATAGCTTTAAACTGAGGAGGGATAGATATACGACAGATGTCAGAGGTAGGTTCTTTACTCAGAGAGTAGTAAGGGCGTGGAATGCCCTGCCTGCAACAGTAGTAGACTCGCCAACTTTAAGGGCACTTAAATGGTCGTTGGATAAACATATGGACGATAAGGGAATAGTGCAGGTTAGATTGGCTTCAGATTGGTTTCACAGGTCGGTGCAACATCGAGGGCCGAAGGGCCTGTACTGCGCTGTAATGTTCTATGTTCTGTGTTCAGTACGATCCTGTCTGATTGTACAACTCCACAAAACAGCCTTAGCCACATATCCTTAATATCTATCAATCATATGGGTGGTGTGAACATGAGATAGCCACATGGTGGTCCTGAGGTCTGAAATATAAACGACCTAGGCTTAGGTACACAGAGCATTTAGGTGCATAATTTCAGAACTCGCATGTGACACAATCTGTGAACTGTAAGGAGGATGGAAGCTATCATTTGCTGTTATGAGTGCACACACATTTTCCAAAGAGTGGTTGCAGAACCAGACACAGTACTCCAGTTGAGGATAAACGAGCATCTTACATGGGTTCATCATGTTTTCCTCACTTTTGTACTGTGTGCCTATATTTATAAAGTCCATGATCCCGGATTCTTTATTAACTGGGGCTAGATTAATTTAGGATATCTAGTCGGCATGGGCAAGTTGGACTGGACAGTCTGTTTCTGTGCTGCACATCTCTTTGACTCTATGACCCTGACTTGTCCTTTCAACTTGCCTGCTCCCTTCAATGGTTTGTGCATTGTATCTTTTGTTTTATATTGCTTTTACTCATTCTTCCGATCGAAATAAATAATTCCACACCACATTGAATTTCACCTGCAAATTGTCTGCCCACCCCACCAAACTGTTTGTCTATGTTCTTTTTAAGTTTAAAACCATCCAGTCACAATTCACAGATTGAAATTGTGCCCTGTGTACCCAAGTCTATATCATTTATATCAAGCAAGGTAAGGATCCTAACATCAGCCCTGGGCAGCCTTGATAAAGTCCTTCCTTCATTCTGAGAAATGACTAATCACCTTTACTTTATTTGCTCTCACTCTCCCAATTTCATACAGAAGCTGCTACTGTTCCTTTCATTCCACGACCTCTAACTTCATTCACAATCAGTTATGAGATACTTTATCAACTATTGTTTTGACGTCCCTGCACACCACATGACCTCTTTATTCAACCTTCTCTGAGATTTTCCATGCGGTTTGACAATTAAGTTTGTTCAATGCAATTTAGCCCTGGCAAATCCAAATAGGACCCACCCAGACTGGCAGTTCCTAGCAAAAAGCAGAAATTCCACCTCTGAAGAAAAGCTAATGTCTGAGGTGTAACATTTCATCGCAGGGCTAGTTCCAGCAAAATGTCGTACCTCGTTTGCCTAGATGCTGCCTGGCCTGCTGAGTATTTACAGCATTTTCTATTTTTAGTTCTGGTTCCCAACATCCACGTGACTTGAATGTATATTTAAAAATACGGTGTTAGTTTGCCATGACGCATTTATGGAAGGCTGTGTAGGGTGGCACAGCCTTAAGATAAGGTCATGTTGTGATGACAGGAACATTGAACGATATAACTTATTTTTACACAATCAAAATTAAAGTGGACTTGCAGGTTTTATGGATAGATTTGTAAGGTTATCAAGGGGAATGGAGTAAAGATGGGCAAGGGGAATTAAAGTGCAGTTTGGCATTGTTGGGATTTACAATTAGCCAAGTCTCACAGCTTTTTGGGTCAGAGAGTTTGAAATCTCTGCCACTACTCACGTGAAGTGCTTTCCAACATCAATCCTGAATGATCTGGCTCCACTTTTAAGGTTCAGCCCACTTATTATGCTGTCCATCAAAAGGGGACATAGTTCCTCTCCACCTGCCCCATTAAATCCCTTTGGTTACCTTCAACACATCAGTTAGATCATCTCCTACTCTTCTGTACTTGTGGAACTACAAGCCTGATCCACATCACCTGCCCTTATAATGTAACCCTTTCAGACTCAGTACCAATCCAGTAAATCCATCCTGCTGTCATTTCCAAGGCGAATATATTGGTCAAGTAATTCATTGATACCTGCTGTTGTTTGGGTGTTTCTAACCCAGCTTGGAAATATTACCGACATGTTTGTGTATCATAAACCTCACAGGAAACTTTCTGATGTTGGTTTTTTTTAAGTAAAGTTGTAAATGCATTTAAACTAAAAAGAAATCACTGGTAGAATTGTAACCTAAGGTAATTTTCTTACTGTTCAATTAGCATGCAGCGACCAGAGCATATTGTACTGCATGGAAAGTGGAGAGTGTCAGGGTGTTTTTCAAAATGTATCAGTTAGAGAATGAGAGAAATTTATGAATGACTCACACATGGGTTCATTCATCTGTGAGTGTGTGGGCATCACTCCAGGATGAATGGGTTGGATTCGTGGAGAAATGTACTGGTGCTAGAAGAGAGGTGAGGGCTATAAGTAGGAATAATGGGGTCCCGGGACAATTAAAGGGAGGGTGGGCATTAGAGAAAAATCTAAAAGACAAGATGGTGGTGAAATGAAGGTAAGGGGAGAAGTGAAGGGATGACAGGAGAGTTAGCGGGTAGGGGGATGAGGTGGAAAGAGTGAAGGGTTGGTGGTAGAGACCTGAAATATAGGGGGTTTGAAGGATGGGGGAGATTTGACAAGTGAGGAACATCTGATCAATGGGGAGTGTGTCAGAAGGGTAGAAGACAATATGAAAAGTGGAGGGCGGATGCAAAAGTAGGAGGCAGATGCTAAAATCCAAGGTAGAAAAACAGGAGGCCTGAAGAACACAGCAAGCCAGGGAGCATCTGGAGGAAAGGAGCAGTCAACGTTTTGGGTATTACCCTTCTTCAGAACTGGTGGGGGGGGGATGTCTAAAGTTGGAGCTAGTCCAGACATGGGAGGTTAATGGGTCTGGAGGGGATGGTAGACTAAAGAATGAGGGAGAGAGCTGATAAGTAGTGGAGGTTTCCCAGGGCTCGGGTAACCCAGCGGTGAAATAGATTTCCAGCAGCAGGTAACAGTATTTTGCAGCACTGAGCTTGTTGACTTGCTCGCCGAGCTGGCTTGTTTTTGCTCAGAAGGTTTGTCACCATGCTAGGTGACATCATCAGTAAGGCCTCCGATAAAGTGATCTTGTTCTACTCAGGTTGGAATTTATACTGTCTGGTCCATTATGGTGAGCAGTGTCATTTCTGTTTCTGTTCTGTATGGGTTTGTATATGGGGTCCAGTTCTATATGTCTGTTGATTGCATTATGGGTTGAGAGCCATGCCTCTAAGAATTTCCTTGCGTGTCTGTGTTTGGCTTGGGTTACTATGGTTACCTTGTCCCAGCTAAACTGATGGCCTTCACTGTCTGAATGTACAGATATTAAGGTGAGGTCATCATGTCATTTTGCTGCTAGCTGGTGTTTGTGTATCCTGATGGCTAGTTTCCTTCCTGTCTGTCCGACATAATGTTTGTGGCGTGGTATTTTGTAAACTACGTTGGTTCTGCATGTTGTGGGAATGGGGTATTTAATCCTTGTAACTATTTGCTGTAGAAGTGGCCGTGGGCTTGTGGGCCACCATGATTCCTGGTGGTCTTTAGGAGTCTTGTTGTCAGTTCTGATATGTTCCTGATGTAGGGTAGTGTGGGCAGTGTGTTAGGGAGACCCGCGTCCTACTGTTATTGTCGGTTTAGTTTACAAAATACCATGCAACAACTGCCACAAATATCACATCGGACAGACAGGAAGGAAACTAGCATCAGAATACATGAACTCCAGCTAGCAGCAAAATGACACGACAAACCCTAATATCAATACACTTGGACAATGAAGGGACAAGGTAACCATAGTAGCCCAAGCCAAACGTAGACACGCACGGGAATTCCTAGGGGCATGGTTCTCAACCCGTAATGCAATCAGCAAACGTTTAGAATTGGACCCCATATGACATTACCTAGCATAGTGATAAAATGTCTGAACAAAAACAAGCCAGCTCGGCGAGTAAGTCAACAACCTCACCCACAACCTGAGCTACAGATCTCTGCTAAAACCTTACATTTTACAGCACTGCTTTGGGCCACAAGGTGTGGGAGTGTTTTTCGCTGTAGTCGATCATCCCACCCCTGTAGTCGATCAACACGCATCGCACCCACCCCGACCCATGATCCCAACTAATCCTCCTCCATCTCACATGGCCCCTCTCCCTCTTGATTGCGAGACTGAAATGATTGTCCCCTCCTGCCCTGGCATCTCGCCTGGTCCTCCTGTCCCGTTTGATGCCAGGTGGATTCTCATTCTGTGGCTCGGTAATCTCTGCTGGTCTCCTGGGACCGCTACATCAAACCCCTGGGGATAGCCTTTGATGTGACTTTCCTGTTTGGCAACCTGTCAATCTGGTTGACTGGTAAGCGAAAAATATATTTCAGCCACTCAGCTATGAGTAAGGAAGAGCATGTGTGTGCAACTGGGATCAAAAAGAAACCCTGGTTCACTATTTCAACACAATGGAAAATCAAAGGTCAGAAACTGATGCCACTTTAGTCTGTGTTTTCCACCGCTACAGTGTATGTTCTATATTAAAGGAGGAGACTTTGCAGAGAATTTTCTGCACAAAGCCTTTTTCCTTCTGTCGAACCCTACCCCCACCTCCTCATCTACAATTTCAGGCAGAATAATTCAGGATCAACCTGTTGTTTCTGCTTTAAGTGTAAGGAAAATGAATCAGGATGATGCTGAATATTCTTTGTCCTGAGATTGTAGACAGGAGGTGCGCAAATAGTCCTGAAGGAAAGGAATCATCCGGGGAGCAGCAGAAGATGGGAAATCCTTATTTCCCATTTGTAATTCCTCACCGGCAGAGAACACTGGACAACTGTGTGTCGATGGTTTAACACAACGTAAGCTGTGATCACAAACATTGCTTCAATACAAACTTAACTTGTTGGAACACACAGCTGAAATAGATCAAATGCTTTATAAACAAGATGAGGCAACACCACTGGAGCGGGGAATTTTACAGGTGGGGGAGAAAAGTAGGACAAAGGTCTGCTGAGAGTTACACAACATTTGGTGTGAGGAGAGGGCACGACGAGGAGTCCAGGCCCAGAACATGGGGCGTGAAACTGATAAGGGAACTCTTTATGCAGGTCCCAGCTGGGAGTGCAACTCTTTCTCCAGGTCTGCAGTTTTAGCAAACATGACCTCCCCCCCTTCCCCTGCACCGTAACATGCCCCCATCACACCCCACCCCACTTCCTCACTACACCCCACCCCCAACAGTCATTATTTGATCCTCTCCTCCCTAAAGAAATTTAAACTAGTTCAGGAGACCACATGCTCTGCAGCTATGTCAATCATTTACCACAGTGTCAATCGACCACAGCGATGAAGTATTACAGCCCTCTTTGCTGCAGCAAGTCAGGATACGATGTACAAGTCGGCAAATCCGAGAGGTTCGTTGCTGTCTGGGGAAACGGAAACCACACTAAATCAGACAGCTCTAACTAACTGCGCTCATTACCCCTTGAACTCTCCACAGCTTTTTAAATGCACCATACTTTTTTGATTTGATTTGATTTATTATTGTCACGTGTACTGAGACACAGTGAAAAGTATTGTTTTGCATGCTAACCAGAGAAATCATACCTAACATTAGTACGTCAGGGTAGTAGAACAGCATGCAGAATATGGTGTCACAGCTACAGTGAAGATGCAGAGAAAGATCAGCTGTAATATACGAGAGGTCTGTTCATAAGCCTGATAACAGCAGGCTAGGGAGAAGCTCTCAACTAGCTTGACCTCAGCACCATTGATACAAACCGGGACGTGTCCTCCACTCTGCTTCCTGAAGTTAAGAACTACCTCCTGCTTTTGCTGACATTGAGGGAGAAATTGTTGTCCTTACACCATGCCACTAAGCTCTCTATCTCCTTCCTCTACGCTGTCTCAGTATTCTTAGAGATCCAACCCACTATGGTGGTGTCATCAACAAATTTGTAAATGGAGTTAGAGTTGAATTTGGCCAAACAGTCGTGATGTCTCTCTGACACTGTGAGGTATATCTGTTTGGTTCTGCTTTTAACCAACCTGTCGCAGCCCGAGCAACTCTGATGACGTTTATGTTGTACTTCTCCACCATCTTTCTCAATCCATCTGCGCATCAATGTTGTCAGATTGCTGCTCCAACACACAGCTTTGGAAGAAGGGTTGGTTAGTTCAGTTGGCTAGATGGCTGGTTTGCGATGCAGAATGATGCTAACAGCATGGGTTCAATTCCTACATTGACCAAGGTTAACATTCTCAATCTCTTCCCTCACCTGAGGCATGGAGAGCCTTGGGTTAAACTATCACCAGTCATCACTCTCTAATTAGAGAGCAGTCCTGTGGTCTGGTAAAACTATGGTAAACTTACTTGGAAAAAGCTGTAATTCCCTCTATCTAAAGCCTGAAAAAAATGGAATAATATCATATTCAGATGCCACGACAAACTCTGTACCAGTGCTAGTGATTTCAGAGCCCCAGTTGGTTATGTTTCTGGTTGAACCAGACAGCTTTCTGTATGCATTCACAGGATGTGGGCATTGGTGGTTAGGCTATCATTTCTTGTTCAAGGGGCAGTTAAGATTCAACCACATTGCTGTGGGCCTGGAGTCACATGCAGGAGCCCTCATTATTTTGTGACTGTCTGCCTCTGCCTCAGGTCACTTGCTGTTGAAAACTTCATCTTATCACTCTAGTCTTGACTGTTCCAATTTCCTCCTGGTTGGTCTCCCATTCTGCACCTAACATGAGCTTCAGCCTATTCAAAAGTTTGTTATCCATATTCTATCCCACAGCAGCTCCAACTCACCCATCATTCGCCTCCTCACTGGCCTGCATCCCAGTACTTAATTCCTTCAATTTAAAATTGACACCCCTGTGCTGATGACTCTGCCTCGGTCTATTGCTGCAATCTCCTTTAGCTCAGGACTTTGTAGCAACAACCATCCCTTTGCCCTTCAGTGCAAAACATTATGAACAAAAAAATGAATGCGAGTGAGCTGGAGGTAACTTTGTGAAAGGGGTTACTAATTATTTGCAAGTCAGGCGATAAGAGAATAAAGAGAATGTGCTCCTTGGAACGTGGAATGTGATAGGCAGTGTCCTCCAGAGATCTGTTCTCGGATGTCTACTTTTCACATTATTCATTAATGACACGGAGGAAGGGATAGGGAACCGAACATCAAACTACAGAGATGAAACTCAGTTAAGTAGTATAATAAGTAGCTCTGATGGTAGTTATAAATTACAGATAGGCAAACAAGTTACATTAGAAGGCAAAACAGTGACAGAGTTTAATCTGCAGAAGTGTAGAATAATCTGTGCTGACAATGAAGTCCAACCAGCATGTATTTGTTCTGGAGAGACTAGGAGCTCTGATGAATGTGAAGGATTTTTGCATGCACTGAAATAACCAAACATTAAGGGCAAATTACAAAACATAATTCCTTAGATGTAGGAGCAAAAGTAGGCCATTCAGCCCATCATGTTTCTCTGTCATTCATTGAGGTCATGGTTGATCTGATAATTTTCAACTCCTCTTCCCTGCCTTTTCCCCATAACCCTTAAAGCCCTTACTATTCAAAATTATGTATGTCTCAGCCTTGACAGCCCTTTGCGGTAAAGAATTCCACTGATTCACTATGCTCTGAGAGAAGAAATTCCTCCTCATCTGTCTTAAATGTGTGATCCCCTGAACCTGAAATTATGCCCTGAGGACCTAGAATCTGCCACAAGGGGAAACAACCTTTTCCTCTCCTACCCTGTCACATCTCCTAAGAATCCGGCTGTCTCTCATTCTTCTAAACTCAAATGCATACAGGTCCAACATACACAACCTCTCCTCATAAAACAGTCCCTTCATATCTAGTATGAGCCCAGTGAACCTTCTCTGGACTGCCTCCATTGCCAGTATATCTTTTTGTAGACAAGGATCCCAAAACTGTACACAGCTTTCCAGTTGTTGACTGACCAGTGCCTTGTATAGTCTCAGCAAAACTTCCCTGCTTTTATACTCCATTCCCTTGGAAGTAAAGGACAACATCCCATTTGTCTTTCTTATTAGCTGCTGAACTTGCATGCTGTCCATTTGTGATTCTCGGACAAGGATTCCCAAATCCATCTGTTCCATAAATTTCAGCAGCCTTTCCCCATTTAAATAACATTCAACTCCTCTACTCTTCCTGCCAAAGTGCATTACCTCACATTTCCCCAAATTATTTTCCATCTACCAAGTTTTTGAAGCTTGCTTGGCCTATCTGTTACCCTCTGCTGACTGTTTGCGTTATCCACAAACCTGGCTATAGTACACTCACTTTCTTCATCCACACCATTAATATATATTGTGGTGACAGGTCAGATGAAATAGGCTTGAAGAAGTTTCATGTGAAGCATTAACACCGACATGGATGCGTCAGGCCTAATGGCCTTTCTCTAAGCTGCAAACAATATAGCTAGTTTTGTTTCTTTACTAGATTTGGGAAATGCACATCTTAAGAGCATCATTAATATGCAACAGATATCCGATGTCTGTCTCTTTCTTTTGTTCCATTTGGTCAATGTGCTCCATAAAATCCGAGACACTTTACATGCTTCTCATTTTTGAAGTTCCTTCATCCCCATTATTACCTTTGCCCATCATGGTCAGAAGATGACGCCTTTGCTAGGCTAAAGTTTCCAGTGGTGGTGTTCCCACTAGTTGGAGGTGGCTAGTTCCCAGTGACTTCAATCAAGTGGTAGCTTTTCAGAGATGAACTGAAGACAGTGAACACCTTGAGGCTATTCAGCTTTTGGAGTCATAACCCAGCATTCAGATATGGACAACATCCAACAGGACACACTAGGCGATCTACCTGATCTGCAGAACCCCAGCATCTAATCTGGTTAGCCATCAGAGGACTAATAGCCAGTGGCTGAAGGAGGAACAAAATTCTCCCTCTGCTCAGAGAAGTAACTGAAATCTAGCAGATAGGCTAAGAAGCGGGCCTGAGTAAGAGACTCAGGGATCTCCCACGCTTTTCCCATCTAAACTAGAACTGTGAAATATCACCAATTTGAACAGTTAGACAGAAACAGATTATAGGAAGTGACAAGCTCTCAGAGTCAGAGTGGTAGCAGATGGGGGTTGGAGAATGCACCAAGCAACTGACAATGAAATATTCAAATGTAGATTAATAGTCTAAATAAAGACTGAATCCTGTCTCCCACGGAGTACAGGTGAAAAGCAGGAAAACATCTCACATTGGCAGAGGACGAATGTTCAGAGGTTGGGGAGGGGAAGGTACAGAGCTGGTTGATGATGTCCTCACAGTTTATAGGCACTTCACTGGCTCACTTTTGTCCTCCTTTTCTTATCTGTTCCAACTCTGCTTCCCCCATCCTTTCAGAGCAGGATCCAGTGCTGAGTTAAATGTCTCATATCCTCCAGTTACCCTGCCTAACCCTGTGTGGGAATCCTGTCTGTCTGAGTCCTGACAGATTACCCAGCAGTCACTAGACAGTCACAGTCATAGCATGGAAACAGTCCCTTCGGCCCAACTCATTCATGCTGACCGAGTTTCCTAAACTAAACTAGGCCCATTTGCCTGCATTTGGCCCATATCCCTCTAAATCTTTACTCTTCGTGTACGTATCCAAATGTCTTTTAAATGTTGCGACTCTACCTGCCTCCACCACTTCCTCTGGTGGTTCATTCCACATACGAACCACACTCTCTGTGTGAAAAGCTGCCCTTCAGGTCCCTTTTAAATATTTCTCCTCTCACCTTAAAAATATGTCCTCTAATTTTGAACTCCCCAAAACTAGAGAAAAGCAGTCCACTCATACATGGAATGAAGTGCCAGAGGAAGTAGTGGATGCAGGTACAATTATAACATTTAAAATACACTTGGACAGGTACATGAGTAGGAAAGGTTTAGAGGGATATGGGCCAAATGCAGGACAATGGTGTGAGTTTAGTTTGTGGAAACTCGGTCGGCATGGACTGATTGGAACGAAGGGTCTGTTTCCGTGCTGTATGACTCTATCTGAGTCAGAAGGTACAAGCCCCGCCCTGGAGACGAGAGCACTTGTGCTCCCCTGCACACCCCAGCTGAAAGGACAGGTTGGCTGCCTCATCTTAACTTTTCATCCAAAAGATGCTGCCTCCGTTAATGCAGCACACCCTCAGTAGCTATCTGGGCATTGTCAGCCAAAGACATTTATGTTCAAAATCTGGAGTGGGGCTTGAACTCAGCACGGTACCCTTCCGTTCTCTCTCTCAGGTATGTGCATATCTATCTTGTCTTTCAAAGCATCAGCACTGTTTGTCTCAAGTATTCCCTCTGACAGCCAGATCCATATTAAAATAATCACTCTCTGGGAAAAGAAGGTTTTCCTGAATTCGTATTCGATTTATTAGGGGCTATTAACTTTTGTGACCTTCAATTTGGTCACCCCAGAAATGGAAACATATTCTTGGATGTTATCTCAAATCAAATGTCTGCCCTTTCATTATCTTAAAGACATCAATCAAGTAGCCCTTCTCCTGCCTTCTGTTTTCTAGAGAAAAGAACCGTCTGTTCATCATTTTCTGATGAGCACTGCTATCAGTCTTGTGAAAACTTTTTGTGAAGCTTCTGATGATATTTTAACTGAGAGAAAAATAAGCTATCACAACATTGCCTGGCTCTGCCAGTTCCTCATCTCGATGTTCAGTTGAGACTTTCAGCCATGTCGGCATGACCACTAGACATGACTCTCAAACACATTGTTGATCAGCTTCCAACTTCCTACCTTTCTTAAGCTCATAAGCCCATCACTCATGAGCTTACTAATTTACTTTGGCTCCCATTTAAGCAATGCCTCAATTTAAAAATTTTCATTCTTGTCTTCAAATCCTTCCATGACCTCACCTATCTGTAATCTCCAAAAGCCCTGCAACCATCCGAGATAGCTGTACAACTCTGATTCTGATCTCTTTACGCATCTATGAGTTGAATCTGGTGGGGTTTTTTTTGGCTTGAGTGTGAGTTGGTAGGAGTTTGGGGAGTGATTCTTGCTGAGAGGCCGAATGGGCTTCCTCATCAAACTCACTGTATTAACTGCCATTCTTGCCCTTACCATGTCAGGTTTCTTCCCCCATCTTTTCACGCACCCTTTCCCAGAGCAACTCGCCACAGGTCCCGGAATTGACCAGCATGCCTTGCGTCGGTGCCATGTTTAAGAGCCTGTTGTGCAGAGCTACCCTGCACAGTTCCTGGTATTTGCTCCTATCATAGTAGTTGGGGGAATTTGTTGCCTGTCTATGCAGGCGAGGGTGTAGAGCATCTTCTGAATTGGGGGGGTGGGGTGATGCAGAGGCAGGGCCTGCTCCTCCGCTGGGACCAGCAGTGGAGGCCGTGATGGCAGACCGTGTCTGCCTGGTCCAAGATCCCCCCCACCCCGGGTTAAAGCAGCCTCAGCCATCTGGAGGAGTGCCCAGCACTGTCATAAGAAGGTCAACATCCTCTTCCAATGTGCCAAGGATAGTGCCACCATCTCCCCTCTGATACTTCACACTCACTATGTCCATGTTCCTGCACCCACCTCTCACCAAGATGCATGCACTATCACTCTCACTACTGACTGCCCACCCATTCACACACCCCAACCCCCAACACCACTAACCCCACATGCCCTCTGCGTGGCCTGCTCATTCACTCAGGAAGTTTTCCCACCAGTAACATCTGTTTCATTCAATAGAATCCTCTGTAATAGCCATGTCTTGCTCATTCCAGGAGGAAAACAGCCCACAATACAGCAGAAAGAGTCAACTCAGTTGGTGTGCTGCCCTACATTTGGCTCCTCACCCCTCGTGAGCAAAGGATCCTGACTTATTTGACATCTGCTGACAACCACGACGAACTTCCTAGTTTTGTGTCTGTGCTAAATGGCTTAGCAAGGCAGCAGTAATATGAGCCTGGTCTGTCTGGCTGAGGGAGCAAAGTGTGTTAACTGCAGTCTTACAATGATATAAAAAGCTGTGGAGCTGGGTGAACACAGCAGGCCAGGCAGCATCAGAGGAGCAGGAAAGCTGATGTTTTGGGTCCGGACCATTCTTCTTCAAGAAGGGTCTAGGCCCGAAACGTCAGCTTTCCTGCTCCTATGATGCTGCTTAGCCTGCTGTGTTCACCCAGCTCCACACCTTGTTATCTCAGACTCCAGCATCGGCAGTTCCTACTATCTCTGAGTGTGCATTATAATGATAATTGTTGATTCAGTCCAAGTTGCAGCACTGAAGTTCAGAAGGGTTCTGTAAATGGATTGGTGATGGGGTCATTGAAGCTGGCACATTTCAGATTGGATGCCAATGTCTATGAGCATGGCGCGCACATATCCAGTGCCAATGGAGTGTGCCCAAGATGTTGGTGTCCAGCAAGGAGGTCTTTTGGAACAAGGGGTGGGGGTGAATTTGCCAAGAACCCACTTTGGTTTCTATTTCAGGTTTTGGTGATGGCTAGTTTGTCTGGTGAGTTTAGTAAGATCACAGCCTGAATATTAATGTGGCTAGTTAGGCCGTTAACAAGTTGTTTAACAAGCAATAATTAGCATCAATTGGGAACTTGCTGGCAAGCATCTTGCCTTGCCACTTCAGAAAAAACAGATAAGATGCAGCGACCTCAAGACCAGGAGGCCCAGGTTCCAGTCCCACTTCTTCCAGAGGTGGGTCCTAACAAGTTTGATTTAAGATATTTGCAAGATGCGATGAGACAATCTCATTGGGGACATGGTCCCTGTCAAACATTGCGCCCCATTCTGCCACATATCTTGAGTTTATGTTTCTCAAAGCCCAGCTGCCATCACCCAAACACTGGATTCCTGCCCTAAATCCTCTCTGCCTATCTTCTGCCTCTAAGACAGTCCTCAAAATTAACTGGTTAACTGAGCATTTGGTCAGCCACACTAATATGTCTTCATTTGGCTTGGCATCAAATTTTGTTTGACAACTTACCTTGAATTGTCTAGGGATGTTTTAGTACATTAAAGGGATATAAATACAAGTCTTTGTTTAGTCAAGTCTTCCTGTACTTTATCACATTTTCCCTTCTGTTAACCACATCTCGAATTTGGTGTCACGACCACGTTTTGAAAGTGAACTTCCAATTCTAGTCAGAGATAATAGGAACTGCAGATGCTGGAGAATCCGAGATAACAAGGTGTGGAGCTGGATGAACAGAGCAGGGGTGTGAAGGATGAGTTGCGGGAGACACGGTCGAGGGCGTTCTCGACCACCGTGGGGAAGAGGTTGCGGTCCTTGAAGAATGAGGACATCTGAGATTTACGGGAGTGGAATGCCTCATCCTGGGAGCAGATGCGGCGGAGGCGAAGGAATTGGGAATAGGGGATGGCATTTTTGCAGGAAGGTGGGTGCGAGGAGGTGTATTCCAGGTAGCTGTGGGAGTCAGTGGGCTTGAAATGGACATTGATTTCTAGGTGGCTACCCGAGATGGAGACAGAGAGGTCCAGGAAGGAGAGAGAAGTGTTGGAGACCATCCCTCACATCCCATCCCCACAATAATAACCAAAAAAGAATCCCCCTCGTCCTCACATACCACCCCACCAACCTCCGGATCCAACGCGTCATCCTCCGACACTTCCGCCATCTGCAAACTGACCCCACCACCAAAGACATTTTTCCCTCCCCACCCTTATCTGCTTTCCGGAGGGACCACTCCCTCCGCGACTCCCTTGTCCGCTCCACACTCCCCTCCAGCCCCACCACACCTGGCACTTTTCCCTGCAACCGCAGGAAGTGCTACACTTGCCCCCACACCTCCTCCCTCACCCCAAACCCAGGCCCCAAGAAGACTTTCCACATCAGGCAGATGTTCACCTGCACATCTGCCAATGTGGTATACTGCATCCACTGTACCCGTTGTGGCCTCCTCTACATCGGGGAAACCAAGCGGAGGCTTGGGGACCGCTTTGCAGAACACCTGCGCTCAGTTCGCAACAAACAACTGCACCTCCCAGTCGCGAACCATTTCAACTCCCCCTCCCATTCCTCAGATGACATGTCCATCCTGGGCCTCCTGCAATGCCACAGTGATGCCACCTGAAGGCTGCAGGAACAGCAAATCATATTCAGCCTGGGAACCCTGCAGCCCAATGGCATCAATGTGGATTTCACAAGCTTCAAAATCTCCCCTCCCCCAACCGCATCCCAAAACCAGCCCAGCTCGTCCCCGCCTCCCTAACCTGTTCTTCCTCTCACCTATCCCCTCCTCCCACCCCCATCTCCTATCTACTAACCTCATCCCGCCCCCTTGCCCTGTCCGTCCTCCCTGGACTGACCTATCTCCTCCCTACCCCCCCACCTACACTCACCTTTATTGGCTCCATCCCCGCCTCTTTGACTTGTCTGCATCCTCTCCACCTATCCTCTCCTCTATCCGCCTCCCCCTCTCTCCCTATTTATTTCAGAACCCTCTTCCCCTCCCCCATTTCTGATGAAGGGTCTGGGCCCGAAATGTCAAGCTTTCCTGCTCCTATGATGCTGCTTGGCCTGCTGTGTTCATCCAGCTCCACACCTTGTTATTTCCAATTCTAGTGTTCGAATTATTAATGCAAATTGTAATCAACAGTGGTGTCAGCAGGATTCTTGTGAAATACCAATTCCCACGTTTTACCAGTCTTTAGCTACACTTACTTGGCCTTGCATTTTTCTGTTTATTAGTAGTTTTCTACTTTGCCCCTAACTGCATGATTTGACCTTAGTCATGAGTCTAGTTCATTTAAGTTGTTTTGAAAGTGAAGTCGCATGGGGTCCAGGGTGTACTAGCTAAATGGATAGAGAACTGGCTGGGCAACAGGAGACAGAGAGTTGTAGTGGAAGGGAGTTTCTCAAAATGGAGAGCTGTGACCAGTGGTGTTCCACAGGGATCCGTGTTGGGACCACTGTTGTTTGTGATATACATAAATGATCTGGAGGAAGGTATAGATGGTCTGATTAGCAAGTTTGCAGATGACACTGAGATTGGTGGAGTAGCAGGTAGTGACGGGGACTGTCGGAGAATGCAGCAAAATATAGATAGATTGGAGAGTTGGGTGGAGAAATGGCAGATGGAGTTCAATCCAGGCAAATGCGAGGTGATGCATTTTGGAAGATCCAATTCAAGAACGAACTATACAGTAAATGGAAAAGCCCTGGGGAAAATTGATGCAGAGAGATCTGGGTGTTCAGGTCCATTGTACCCTGAAGGCGGCAACGCAGATTGATAGAGTGGTCAAGAAGGCATATGGCATGTTTTCATTCATCGGACGGGGTATTGAGTACAAGAGCTGGCAGGTCATGTTACAGTTTTATAAGACTTTGGTTCAACCGCATTTGGAATACTGCGTACAGTTCTGGTCGCCACATTACCAAAAGGATGTGGATGCTTTGGAGAGGGTGCAGAGGAGGTTCACCAGGATGTTGCCTGGTATGGAGGGTGCTAGCGATGAAGAGAGGTTGAGTAGATTAGGAATATTTACATTAGAAAGACTGAGGTTGAGGGGGGAACCTGATTGAGGTCTACAAAATCATGAGAGGTATAGACAGTGTGGATAGCAAGAAACTTTCCCCCCAGAGTGGGGGGCTCAATTACTAGGGGTCACGATTTCAAGGCGAGAGGGGAAAAGTTTAAGGGAGATACGCGTGGAAAGTTCTTTACGCAGAGGGCGGTGGGTGCCTGGAACGCGTTGCCAGTGGAGGTGGTCGAGGCGGGCACGATAGCGTCATTTAAGATGTATCTAGACAGATACATGAATGGGCAGGGAGCAGAGGGATACAGATCCTTGGAAAATAGGTGACAGGTTTAGATAGAGCACCTGGATCGGCACAGGCTTGGAGGGCCGAAGGGCCTGTTCCTGTGCTGTAATCTTCTTTGTTCTTTGTTCTTTCTTGAAAATCTAAATATATTGCAGTTTATTCATTACCCATGTCTTCTTTTACCATGGCTTCATCAACAAATTCAAAAGATTGGTCAAGCATGACTTTTAAGGAAATCTTTGAAAATCCATGCATTCATGCCGATGGATCGTAACTCCAGATCAACAATGGGCATACGAACTTTTAGACATGTTATTTTTAAGCAAAGATTGCAAACCCAGCCTGACTGATAATGTAACCTCTAAGCATAGAATACACTAAGTGCCGAAAATTTCCCTGTGTGAATCCCTGGCATGTCATACATTGTCGGGGCCAAGGAAGCTTCAAAGAGTGGAATGCCATTAGGCAGAGCTGCGAGCCAAACTAATTACCTTCTCTCAGCAGGAAAACATCTCTTGTGGGTTTAAAAATGACATGTTTGTATTTTTCTCTTCAATATACAAAACTGAGGCTAAAAGTCAACTGCAACCTCTGTGTGTTAGTGGACCGATGTGCTATTGTGAGCTCGTGTGCTGTGAAGGTACTAGCTTGAAAACAGCCATTAAACATCTCTGTATTGCAGGTAAAAAAAGAAAATCATATCTCACTCTAAATGCTGCATGTCAGCCACCACTGAAAGCAAACAGGACAAAAGAATTTCAACTAACTTGTAAAACCAGGATATCACCAGCTGCCTTAATTTCTTATTCAAATTCCTTTCTCATATCATATCCAGCTTGTTTACCTCTCATAAATAGAGAGATAATTATTTAATCTTTCTGCCAACTTACGAATTTTTCTTGCGCATCCCTCAGCAATTCTATCCTGTCCTGATTTTCCTTTTGTTATTTATGTCTGTAAAGTGCTTCACTATTTCTTTTCAAATTGACAATAATAATACTAATTACCAATAATAGGGGAAGCAATGGCCAAGTGGTATTATCGCTAGATTATTAACCCAGATAGTCAATTCATGTTCTGAGGACCTGGGCAAACTCCCCACAGTCAGTCGCCCAAGGGTGGAATTGAACCCGGATCCCTGGAGCTGTGTGAGGCAGCAGTGCTAACTGCTGAGCCACTGTGCCGCCCCAGTGATCTTTTGACAGCACCTTCCAAACCCACGACCACTTCAATCTAGAAGGATAACGAGCCACTTACCGTTCTGACTTGGAAATATATCAGTGTTTTTTCGCTGTCACTGGGTCAAATTCCTGGAATTCCCCCCCTTAGGGCATTGTGGGTCAACCTACAGCACATGGACAGCAGTGGCTTAAGAAGGCAGCTCACCACCACCTTCTCAAGGGGTAATAGAATTTTGGCCAGCCAGCGACGCCCATATCATGAGAGTGAGTTTTAAAAAAAACTTTAATAACTTAATTTTGTAGTTCCTTTCTGGCAATATTTAACTGACTGCCCCATATGTGGCGACTTATAAACTTTTCACTGTACTCGCTTGAGTACGTGTGACAATAAAGCTAATTCAGTATTTATTAATCCGTGGTTCAGTTACCTTTATGATATCTTGTTTTGGATTCTGTACCCAGTGCTGAATGTATAGTTTAATTTTATTTCATTAACTGTTCCATTCACTTCACTTTTAATAGTTACCTAATCCTGACATTCTGTAAATGCCTCCATTCCAAGGCTATTTATGTCAGCCTTATTCATTACCTTCTTCTGACCTTTACACTCATCTCCTATTTCTTTTGGCTTCAGGCTTCAAGCTATTTTCTCTAGAAGTTGGGCTTTATCACTCCTTGACAACTTCATGGTCACTTTTACTGATCCTAGCTTTTTTATTTGCAGAATTTATCCTACCCTGTTCCTGGTACCAGGTATTTTTGTTGAGGGTGTTTGGAGCCAATAGTGACTCTCCACCAGTGTGAGGTAGGGAGCCAATTTGTACCATTAAGAGCCATCTATTCTCATCTAAAGGAAGTCGACTGGTCCAGAAAGTCCCCAGTCTCCAAGTGTAGTTTCTGCCCAGCCTCTCACATGCCCCCAACCCAACTCTTAGTGGCTTGACTGTATTTATTTCTTTTCAGTTAATTGAGAGGTTGATGAGACAGCGCCATTTGAAATGTCCTCTCAACTACTAATCCCCGACTGGAGTTTGCTGCTCTTCTCAAGCTGGGAGGCTTTTGAGTTTTGACAGCCTACCGTGATTTGATTTGATTCATTATTGTCACTTTTTTTTTGTTCATTCATGGGATGAGGGTATCGCTGGCTAGGCCAGCATTTATTGCCCATCCCTGATGAAAGAGGATGGTTATGAGTCAACCACATTGATGTGGGTCTGGAGTCACACGTGGGCCAGACCAGGTAAGGATGGCAGTTTCCTCCCCTAAAGGACATTAGTGAACCAGACGGGTTTTTCCTGACAATCAGCAATAGATTCATGATCCTCATTAGACTCTTAATTCCAGATTTTAATTGAATTCAAATTCCACCATCTGCCGTGGCAGCATTCAAACCCAGGTCCACAGAACATTATCTGGGTCTCTGGATTAACAGGCCAGTGAAAATATCACTAGGCCATCGCCTCCCCATGTACCTGGGTACAGTGAAAAGTTTTGTTTTGTGTGCAGTACAGGCAGATCATGCCATATAAAGTGCATTAGGGTAATAAAACAGAGTGAGGAATACAATGTTATGGCTGCAGAGAAGGTGCACAAAGAGCGAGGTCAACATTAAATTTGAACGTCAAAAGCAAGTCAAGCATTCTGTCCAATATCAAACCCTTAACCAACATCACTAGTCTGGCAATAATCAAGCAATACAGTCATTATTCGCAGTTGTTTGTGGAGTTTTGCTGAGCATAAGTTGTTTCGTATGTTACATGGACTACATTTCACAAGATAATCAATGGGTGAAAAGTGCTTTGGGACATGCAGAGGTTTAGAAAGGTATTATAGAAATGCAAATCTCCTTTGCTTCTTTATAAAACCGGGCCCTGCAAATATCCATTCATTCACACTTCCCAGTGCAGTGACTGAATAGCATTCAAGAGAAGGTCTCCTTATTCCCCTCCAATTATGCCAGAGACCCTGTGGTCAATGATTACATCCCCATTGTCAGCTCAACAGGGATAAATCAACACGGGAGCCTGCAGATCAGAGGTCCGTGCAATGAGACCACATATTTATGATGTGTGCAGTTCACATACTGACTATATGGCCTGTAGCAGCAGTGCTAACAGGGGAGAGCTGTTTCTTTCTTTGCTTTACATTTAACAGCAAAAGATGATTGATGCCCATTGTAACTGAAGTAAAAGGTAATAGATTAAAATGACTTATTCCAACTGACAGTATCCTTGGGCATTTCCAGCAGTTTATTCATCAGAAAGCCACTGTACGAGAAGTGTGAATATCCCATTTGAATCGGATACTCTTGACAAATCCTTTAAATTTAGAATCTCTAAGCGACTGAATTAGGTTATGGCCTTTCTTTTCTAAGGTTTAATCTTAAGTTCATTCCAGACTGATAGGACAAAAGAAATCTTGACTGGAAAAGCCCCCTGTAGAATTTGTGTGATCATTTTCTATTCTGTTCTTTGTGGATTTTAACTCACAGCATAAAACCTCCCAGCAGCTCTGTGGCTGCACTCAGTGCCGGCCCAGCCAGAGCCACCCACTTCCCATCAACAAACAGAAATAAATTCACCACGTGAGGCCATTCAGGCCAACGAGCCTGTACCAGCTCTGAAGAAACTCTCCAATTAGTACCACCCATTTGCTCTTTTCCCACTGCACCGGAATTTATTTTACTTTTCAACTAGTTATCCAAATTTCTGATGAAGGGTCTAGGCCCGAAACGTCAAGTTTTTCTGCTCCTATGATGCTGCTTGACCTGCTGTGTTCATCCAGCCCCATGCTTGTTATCCCACCTGAAAGTTACTTTGAGTCTACTTCCTCCGCCCTTTTTGGTTTGGATATTCCTTTTATAACAACTAATTCCATTAAAGAATTTCCCGAATTTTCCATGTGGTTCTTTTGCTAATTATTTCAAACCTGCATCCATCGGTTAACCTCTCTATGCACTCAAAGCAACAATGACACACATTTATGCAGCACCCTCAATGCAATAAAACGTTGCAAGAGCCTTCACAAAAGGGCACCATGAATCGAAGTTTGACACAAAGCTACATGACATAGTAGAACAAGCTAGGCCAAAGAGATTTTTTTAAAGAGGTTTAGTGGACAAGAAACAGGCAGCAAGATTTAGTGAGGGAATTGCAAAACTTCAGGCCAACAGCAGTGGAGGGATGAAAGTCAGAGATGTGCAAGAGGCCACAAATGGAGGAATGCAGAGATCTCAGACGGTTGCAGGGTTGGAGGATGTGATAGAAATATTAAGGCCAAGGAGGGATTTGAAAACATGCATGCAAATTTTTAAATCATGATATCGTAAGTGTAGCTGATGCTAATCAGATGTGGCGCGAGCTGTGATATGGGTGACGCAGTTTTGAACAATTCAGGTTTAAGGAGGCTAGAAGATGGATAACAGCTAGAGTGCTGAAACCCATGATGACTTTAACGACCACTAAAATTGTCATGATTTAGAGGTAAATTAGCATGCTCCCTCAAATGACTGAAATGGGAAATGACAAAGAGTCACGTGACAGCATTCTTTCAAAACTGTGGCACAGCATAACAAATTCTGCAGCTAATTCAAAATGCTGGGCGAATTCAGAATGTGTTCCAAACTCCAGCATGAACATTCTCACCCTGCAATCGACAATTTTTAATAAAACAAAACTTCGGAATTAATTCTAGTCTTCACCTCACAGATGACAATATGTTCTTTGAGATTCAAGAATTGCTTTTGGGCCATATGCAATTCAGGATGAAGCGCAGAAATCAGTGAGGGTAAAACTCAGTCTCACTGTCAAGGGCCGCCTGTGTCTGTAAGAGAGTGACACTGTCTTTCAGCTACCTCACTATCTTTCAGATACTGTGACAAAGAACTTCAGGTTAGAACTATTCAAACCGTTGTCTGTTACTCACGCCTTTGTAATTTTATTTGAGAAGGTGGTTGGCAAGAGGAAGAAGGGAGAAAAGATTTTACACAGTTCAGAAGATCTGGAATGCACTGCCTGAGAGAGCAGTGGAAGCAGATTCAATTAAAAACCTTCAAAAGCGAATTGCAACAATAATTGAAGGGGTAAGCTTTGCAGGGCTGTGGAAATAATTGAATAGATCTCGCAAAGGACTAGTACAGAAATGATGGGACGAATAGCCTCCTTCTGAGCTGTAACATTCTATAAAAGTAGAGTAAACTTGGAGCTGAAAGTCACCAAATTGTCAATGGATTTGGATCTAATACTTGAGCTGAACTTGGATACAGTTCATTTGGAACATTAGAAGCTGCTATAAATACAGTGCATAGCTGTGAGATTTGGTTCAGGCAAGTTACAATCCAGTTGGATGATTATATCTTTATGTAAACCCATTCTACAGAATCTGTTTTTTCTGAGCAGGAATAGGGAACTTTGGTGTGGATTTTGATCTGATAAAATGGCAGGCAAATAATTTTTCTCATGCATTTTTGTCTCTCATTTCCTTTTCTCCTGGTTTCCCTTTTAGGAAGCTCAAGTCAAAGTGTCTCGTGTCTAGTGGCATGTGTGTCAGCCACTCCTTCTCTTCGCAATCCAGAGCAAGATGTTTGCCTCCAATTGGACTGTTATCTTACTTTGAATTCAGCAAATTGTGATTCTCCATAGATGATATTTATGTTTACAAGTCCATAACTGGCTTGACTTCTTAAGAATTAGGAGCAGGAGTAGACTATTTTTGCCTTGAGCCTGCTCCACCATTCGGTAAGATCATGGCTAATTTGAGTTTAGTCTCAACTATGCTTTCCTTTCTCCATAATAAAAGAAAATCCGAAAGAATTGTAGATGCTGTAAATCAGAAACAAAAACAGAAATTGCTGGAAAAGCTCAGCAGGTCTGGCAGCATCTAAGAAAAGAAATCAGAGTTAACGTTTTGGGTCCAGTAACCCTTCCTTCAAAACGTTAACACTGATTACTCTTCACAGATGCTACCAGACTTGCTGAGTTTTTCCAGCAATTTCTGTTTTCATTGTTGTCCATAACAAAAGGCGTTTTACCAGATCATTGGTCTGATATATGTCCTTCTGTCAGGAGGACAGGGAGATGGGCTATTTTATGTTTGTGTGCCTCTTATCTTTCCAATTGCCTAGCTCGAAGGGTCCTACCAGAAGTTATAGAGTCATAGAAATGGAAACGGACCCTTCAGTCCAACTCGTCGATGCTGACCGGATATCCTAAATTAATTTAGTCCCACATCAGCATTTGGCCCATATCCCTCTAAACCCTGATACAGCAAGAACTGCAGATGCTGGAGTCAGAGATAACACAGTGTGGAGCTGGAGGAACACAGCAGGCCAGGTAGCATCAAAGGAGCAGGAAAGTTGACATTTCGGATTGGAACTCTTCTTCAGAAATCCCTCTAAACCCTTCCTATTCATGTCCCCATCCAGTTGCCTTTTAAATGTTGCAATTGTACCAGAATCCACCACTTCCTGTGACAGTTCATTCTAAATACAAACCACCCTCGGTGTGAAAAAGTTGCCCCTTAGGTCCCTTTTAAATCTTGCCCCCCTCCCCTCACCTTAAACCTATGCCATCTAGTTTTGGACTCCACCACCCTGGGGAAAAGACCTTGGCTATTCACCCTATTCATGATCCTTATGATTTTCATAAACTTCTTTGAGGTCACCCTTCAGCCTTTGACCCTCCAGGGAAAACAGCCGTAGCCTATTCAGTGTCTCCCTATAGCTCAAACCCTGCAACATCCTCGTAGACCTTTTCTGAACCCTTTCAAGTTTAACAACATCTTTCCTACAGCAGGGAGACCGGAATTGAACGCAGTATTCCAACAGTGGCCTAAACAATATCCTGTACAGTTGCAAAATGACCTCCCATTTCCTATACTCAATGCATTGACCAATAAATGCAAGCATACCAAACACCGTTTTC
Source organism: Ginglymostoma cirratum (assembly GCA_024137785.1). Classification (NCBI taxonomy): domain Eukaryota; kingdom Metazoa; phylum Chordata; class Chondrichthyes; order Orectolobiformes; family Ginglymostomatidae; genus Ginglymostoma; species Ginglymostoma cirratum. The sequence continues at coordinate 2,053,813 of JAHRHZ010000069.1, read as the reverse complement.
ACTATCCTGTCTACCTGAGACTCCACTTTGAAGGAACTATGAACCTGCACTCCAAGGTCTCTTTGATCAGCAACACTCCCCAGGACCTTACCATTAAGTGTATAGGTCCTGCCCTAATTTTCACTGAGTTGTACTCTTACCAGTGCAATTGGGTCATAAAGCGCACAAGCCTTTTCGCCAGGTCAACAGGTGGCCCTTGAGAAAGACGGTAACCTTTTGGTATATCACCATTCTTCATTAGTGACCCTGGATGATAGGCATCAAACTATTTGACAGTGGGGCCTTTACAGCCAAGTCCAAATCCATCCTCAGTAGACATTCCTCTATGCGATACCTCCCACCTTACCGCTGTATTCTTGCATGAGCCACCAATGGAATTTCTCGATGTGTAAAAAACTTGCACTATATAGCCAAGAAAGTCCCAAAATACTCTAAAGCCAATGAGGTACTTTTGAAGTGCACTCGTTGTTATAAATTAGGAAACGCAGCAGTCAATTTGCACACAGCAAGATCCCACAAAGTGAGATGACTATGACCAGATAATCTGTTTCAATGGTGTTGATAGAGGGCTAAGTACTGGACGAGATCTACTGTTTTATTTCTAAGAAACGCCATGGAACTTTTACATCTATTTGAGAGGTCAGGTTGGGCCACGGTTTATCTTTTTAGTACAAAAGGTGGCACTTCTGTCAGCGTAGCCCTCCCTCCGTACTATACTGGGGTGTCAGCATAGATTTCACACCCAGCAATGGGGATTGAACCTCTGAGACAAGTGTGCTAACAACTGACACATGGTTAATTTGAAGTCCACTTGAATTATTGTTTGGATAGCCTGACCTCTCAAGCATATGGCCTTTTCAGAGTGCTCAGCTGTGTCTCCTGACCCCGGCAAACAGACCTCATAATATTTTAACACTGAGGTAAGCTTCAGGCCCAGATCTTAACCATTTCTTCTTTCACTTATGAGAACACCCACCTCACACATAATTCAGCCTCTTCACAGCAGAAGTACTCAATTGTTTATGAGTTTCTTACCTTCAGATCTCGTTTCTTCATTGTACTTTTTAACTGGCTTCTCATTCTCAAATTCCCATGAACGCCTAACTGACATAAAGCTCATTACTTTGCTGGGCCCGCACTAATCTTCAGATGCTCATTATTTCCATTCACACTCACCTACGCCGTTACCAGTCCCCAAAAGGTTAACTTCAAAATCTTTGTCCCGAACTTCAAATCTCTTGGACCCTGCCCATCACTGCAATCTTTGCCAGCTCTTTATGTTCCATCCTGCACCCTTCAGCTACTCTGGTTTTATGTATCTTTATATCTCCAACCTTTGTCCAAACAATGTTGATAGCTTTCTCATCTGCATCCAGCAGAACAAGAAGACAGAAGTTTACAAACTAACAAGAGACAACGGTAGAATTAATAGTTGGAGTCTTTTTCTCCCCAAGATGGAAATGTCAATTACTAGGAAACATAGATTTAAGGTAAAAGGGGGAAAGTTTAAAGGAGGTATGAGAGGCGAGACTTTACACAGAAGGTGGTAAGTCCCTGAAATGTGCTGCCAGAAGAGGTGGTAGAAGCAGATACAATAGCAATGTTTAAGAGGCATCTTTACAAAATCATAATTAGGCAGGGAATACAGCCGTACGGACTGCAAAGAGGAAGAAGGTTTTTAGTTTAGACACAATTGGTGGGCAGAAGGGACTGTTCCTGTGCTGTGCTGTTCTTTGTAAATAGTAAAAACTGACTTTAGGATTGCTAGCATGTTTGTTTTCATGCAGTTAGTATTCAACACTCGGAATGGCCTTGTACTTGGAGCAGTACCATTGAACAAAGTCAACTGCAGGACTGCCCTCCATGAGATTTGGCTAACAGACAAGATCACAATGACAGTGTGATCCAATCACTAACTGAGAGACCTGCACCTCCTCCTGCACAGGTGGACTTCTGACTACACAGCAGGAGGAAGAAACTGGTTCCAGAGGCAGTGCGGGCTGTTGAATCACACTTGCTGCTACTCAGGCTGAGATCAGCTAACCTGAAGTCTGGTGTGAACCATTTTAAAGAACGACTGTGCCAAAAGGCCTGTTTCTGTGTTGTTAATTCTGTCCAATTCTATGTGACAGAGAAAAGGCCCTCAAAAGAGGGGCCTTCTATTCTTTGCGGCCTAGTGCAGCATTGGGTGGCATGTCCACGCTTTCAGCTTCATGCAACCCACAGGTGTACACCACAGACAGCCTGGGAGGATGCTGGGAAGAGGGATGTAGACGTGGGTGCTTAACTATATACTTAAAATCCACATTCACTCCACTTGCAGCGGTTTCAAACCTTCAGGTTTCATTGTGGCTCAGTCAGTAGCACTCTTGCTTTGAGTCAAAAGAGGTTTAAGACCTAGTCCAGAGCTTGAGTACAAAATCTCAGCTAAAACATTCATGTTGCACTGAGATAGTAGGAACTGCAGATGGTGGAGAATCTGAGACAGGTGTAGAGCTGGATGAACACAGCAGGCCAAGCAGCATCAGAGGAGCAGGAAAGCTGCCGTTTAGGGTCTAGACCTTTCTTCAGAAATCTGAAGAAGGGTCTAGACCCAAAACGTCAGCTTTTCTGCTCGTCAGATGCTGCTCGGCCTGCTGTGTTCATCCAGCTCTACACCTTGTTGTCTCATGTAGCACTGAGGGAGCGTTAGAGGCACTGTTTCTTAGATAGGGCCACTGACTTGAGGTCCCGCCTGTCTTTGCAAATCAATGTTAAAGATTCCATTACAATATTTTGAACTCTGGTCCACAACTATCCTTCTCTCACCACGCAGTATCCTCACTGTGGAAGGGTTGGTTTAGGACAAGGCAAACAGGCAGTACCAATGTGGGGACTCAACATAGGGTGTTATTCTGTACAACACTCTAACCAACCGAGCTAACTGACCCCTACGTATTGGCCAACAGTACGAAAACAGATTACTCTCCTGTCATTACTCTCTTGTGACAGTTTGCTATGTGTGAATGTGTTGCCAATTTGAAGAGATCAGATTTCAAAAAGTACTTAATTTTACGTGAGACACATTGGAATACCAATAAAAGGGGGCCTTCTGATTTAGGATCTTTCCATCCAGTGAGGTAATGCTGCTAAAAAGCCCTTTCAAAAACTTCTGGACTCTCAAAATTCATCACAACAAACCTGCAGAGATCTCAAATAGCGAGATAACAAGCATGGGGCTGGATGAACACAGCAGGTCAAGCAGCATCATAGGAGCAGGAAAACTTGACGTTTCGGGCCTAAACCCTTCATCTTA